>CM038143.1:573434981-573838326 GCA_021437245.1 Aegilops speltoides
CTTTATAAGATCGCTATTGTTAATTAGTAGTAGCGCTTCTCCTAACCCGCTACTACTACTATTTAGTATTTTATTTCTTTTCTATTTCATGTTGTATTCATACACCTTTACACAAGTTTTCATACAACAGGAATTTAGAGATTGTTTTACATCATAATGAGTTATTACATCATGGGGTGAAAGAACCATGGACTAGTTTCAAGTGGATGTCCATCCACTTGAAACTAATCATGTTCTTTCACCCAATGATATAATAATATCATCATCATCATCATCATATCATTAACAACTTAGCATCATAATACATCATTGTCATATAACACCTCCTCAATATCATCGTTTTCATCATTGACATCACATAACACCTCCTCAAGATCATCATTATCAACTCTAACACATTACCACATAATAAACATATTGTACCTCATAGGACCTATTACATTCGATTAAGACCTACTACATTTTCTAAGGTAAAATAACAAAAAACAAGATAGCCCCTGACTCTCCATTATGGAGAATGGAGATTAGCCTGTCTCCCATTCTTGCCTTTCGCTGAATGTTACTTCCAAGAACCTCCTTGCGAATGTCCATACATTTCTTCCATTCTCTGATGATCATGTGTTCACGGTTTTAGAAACCGATATGCAGGTGAGCTCCCTAGATTTACCGGCAGTATGTTCAGAACGAGAGGCGACCATGCAAACACATCGATGAGGCACACAATCCATCGGGAGTTTCTGTTGAAAACATAATAATAACTTTGTAGTTAGCAATGATGTACTAGTTTTAGAAGTATGCAAAAATGCACGAATGTCGTAATTGTAAAAAATCTTACCAGGGTATCTCCGGAGAAGTTATCGTTGTTCAACACATGCACTAGTGGCACGTATTCACCATAATTTGGAGGAGTTCGATAATAGGCATTGTAATTCTCAAGAAGAGTACAAAATGCGATCAGATGATTTTTCTCCTTATATGTTAATTGGGTGCCTTGATTGTAGTGGGTTTTATCTACCATCTTCCGCACAGTCTTTGAAGAATCAAAATAAGCTGTCAATGGAAATAAGCTATCAACTATTTTGAAATAAAGAATATAAATTAGTTAATAACTATGTTTGATAAACTCACATAGCGGTACAATCGGCAGCGTATCAACAAGGACCCAAATGTCCATATTGTCTTCCTCGCTGTCAGGATCACCAAGATCCATGGTGATAATCATACCCTCATCAAAACCATACATTTTGCAAAGTGCTTCCCAATTTTGGCAACCAAAATGGGTTACGCTCTGAGCATTATACAGATTTACTTCAAAATCCATATCATGATGGGTCCTTAGGTGTATTTTCTTTGTTTCAAAATTTTCATGGTCTTCAAAACCCATCCTCTCCAAGACATAGCGTCTTGCATGGCATGGGATAAGCTAGTCGAATTGTAAAATATGAAAATTAGACGTTGAAATAGTTGAAGTCATGCTTAATGGAGAAAAAAACTATTGTCGCTGCTATGCATCCGTATGAACATCGCAGGTCTCCTCGAGCTTAATGCTGAAGCGGCGATCGTCGTCCAGCCGAACGAACCTGTCGCACATACCTCGATCGTCGTGGCACCAGCTACACTCCCCCGGGAGACTGTCATTGTCCGAGTACGACATTTCCTACAATCATAATTCAAAGATTAAACTTGTACATATTCTAGCACAAGTCATGTCAGAATTCACGACAAAATCCGGCATGACCTTTGCTAAAAAAGGACATATCGAGCGCCTGAAATTTGCCGGAACGGAAATTAATCAACACTCCGACAAAACATAGGCCACTCGGAGATGTAAACTGAACATGAACGGCCACTTGGGCAACCACATATCCTATTTGAGCAACAACACAAAATATACAAGGATATTTGGCTGGTCTCACCTCGATGTCGGAGGGGGTACGTCGGTGACTGGGATGACGGCGGGGTTGTCGGAGGGGGTCGGTGACGGGGACGACGGAGGTCACCTGAAACCATATAAGTTATCACTAGCAACAAAACATGTTCAACTAGTTTTATTAATTCAACTAGTTCTTACTAAATATAAACTTACTATAAATAGAAAAAAAACTAGTTCTTTCTAAAAATAAAGTAGTTCAACTAGTTATATTAATTATCTTACTAAAAATAGATTAGTTCTGTTAATTCAACTAGTTCAACTAGTTTATTAATTTACTTACTAAACTAGTTCAACTACAACTAAAGTAGTTCAACTACCACTACTACTACTAAAAATCTAGTACTAACTAAGCTAAATTAACATCTACTACTACTAAATTAACATCTAGTACTAGCTAACCCTAAATTAACATCTACTACTAAATCTAGTACTAACTAGTGGCAGGGGGTGGGGGCCGACGGAGAGGTAGCTAGGGGCGGCGAGGTCGAGGGCGGTGGGAGGCGGCTGTCAGGAGGAGGAGGAGGCGGCGCAGCGGATGGAGGAGGGCGGCAAGGAGGAGGGAGGGCGGCCGCAGGGAGGGGAGGATGTGCGAGGAGGATGGAGGAGGGACGGAAGGAGGGGAGTACCTCGGCGGCGGACGAACGGCGGCGGCGGCGACGGACGACGACGGTTGTCGCGGGCGAGAGTGAGAGTGTGAGTGAGAGGGCCGGTCCTCCCGTGGGGATAAGGTAGGTATAGTTGTAGCGCGTTTGGCAAAAAGCGCTACAGCTAACGCAAGTAGCAGTAGCGCTCTACAGTATAACGCGCTACTGCTATAGCTAGCGGGGGGCCAAGGTCATGGCAACTATAGCAGTAGCGATGTATGCCTCAAACGCGCTACTGCTACTTCTAAGTCAGTAGCGCGTTTGGCAGACACGCGCTGCTGCTAAGTAGCAGTAGCGTGGTATTTTGAAGCGCGCTGCAGATAAGATTCTGTGTATAGGCTTTTCCCTAGTAGTGTTGACCCATCCATGGTCAGGAACTTTCCATCTCTGCGTTGGTACCAGTCGAGGGGTTTTGCTATTTTTGCCATGCAGTTGCTGCCACTCCTTCATGAGCCTCTTGATCATCTCTACCATGTCCCCCGCCTCCTCGATCCTCGTCCCTTCCCGCGTGTTATTCCTTGCCATCCACAGAGCATACAAGCCCTGCACCATTATCGCTCGGGCGTCCTGCGTCGCAGAAGCAAACCATGACTGGAGCCATTGTGATAGTGCACCCTGGGAACGAACAGCATCCGGTGGGATCGCCACCGGTGTTCCCAACTCCGAGCACACCAAGGTCCAGAATTTTGCTGAATGTGGGCATCGCCAAAACCTGTGTATGTTTGTTTCCTCTCTCCCGCACACCGGACAAAACACCCCGGGCTTTATCTTTCGCCTATGTAACTCCGAGCCCACTGCCAGCCCATTACAGATCAACCCCCACGTGTGTATCTGCATCCTGCCCGGCGCCATTGTGTCCCATAGGCTCATCCATGCCTTGTGGCTCGCTATCGATGATGAGGACCCCGGACTCCTTGTTTTAGCCTTCTTCAGTGTCATGCCAAGGTGATAGGCTGATCTGACCGTGAACTCCCCGTTCTTCGTGTAATTCCATGCGATAAAGTCATCCACCGTCGGCCCCCCACTGTAATCTGCTTGATATCACATGACTCTCCAGGGGGAAACATTAGCTGCAGCTTCACCATATCCCACTCTGATCCTGCATCATTCAACAGATCACGGACTGTTGTTATACCCGGGACGAAGACCTGGCCCAGTGGCTTCAGGCTTCCCTTCCTCGGTATCCAGTTATCGTGGTGGATCCGTACTCTGGACCCATCCCCAATGCGCCAAATAAGCCCTTCTCGCAGCAGCTCACGTCCGTGGATTATGCTTCTAAATGTAAAGGATCCTCCACTCGGACAGGAAGCGTTGAGGATGGAGTTGTCTGGATAATATCTCGCTTTTAGTACTCTGGCACATAACGTGTTTGGCATTTTAAACAACCTCCAAGCTTGTTTTGTAAAGGAACAGTTTGGGAGAGAGGGTGGGAGGCAGATGCAACCTTGTGCCATAAACAGCACACCATGTTTTTTTATTCCCTAACGGCGCATGGCAGCACGGAGATGCAACTAAGCTAACACTTTAATCCTTTTTTTAAGCAGAAGAACAGTATTCAGGATTCCATCTGCATGCGAGGAAAGAGAAAGTTAGTTTTTTTTTTATTTGTGTTGAACTGTAGTCGGCATACTGCTGCATGGCAGAAACAATAGCTTTTTTTCAGCCCGTCGCTAGCCTGTAGGCTTTGCTCGTGGACAAATTACTCTGACAACCTGCAAAACTGGTCAGCCCCTGCGTGAATCTTCAGGAACAACGAGTCTAGCGAACGGCATAGATAGTGGGTACCGTGTAGCTCGTCCTACAAAAAACCGTTCTATCTGACACGGTCCTCTGCTACTGCCGATATGTCCCCCCGCCACTGCCTTTTCCAAGGTTGAGGTCGTGACAGCCGGTCTAGCTCCGCCGTCTCCCGCATACCCCGCACCGCCTACCCTTTCGCCATCACTCCATGCCGCCTCCCGTGGCCCGAGCGCCGTCTTCCTCGAGTCCGACACCACCCCACGACTCCCATCGCTGCCTCCCCTCGGCTACTGCCGTCCTCTCCGATTCTGCTCCGTTCACCACACGAGCCATGCACCGCCCCCATGATCCGCAGCTAATGTCGCAGCCGTCATCGCTGAAGTACTGCGGCGTCCACCGTTGGCCGTGGTGTAAACTTGCGGTTGAAATCTGCCACGCCCACGTGGGCCACCGGTGGCCAGGTACTTTTCACACCGTGGAGGAGGTGGGGCACGCCTATGATGCCGCATGGTTCGCTTCTTCGGGCCGCGGGCGAGGCTTAATTTCCCCGCCGATGTGGCGGCCATGGCCACTCTCACCCCTCCCGTTCGGATCATCTCCCGAGCCATGGAGAACGAGCACTGGAAGGCCGAGGCGCAGTTAGCGTCCGAGCGCGTCCACGCCGACTTGGCGGCCAAGATCATCGAGGAGGTCACGGAACTCCTTGCTGAGAACCTAGCCTACTTCCAGTACATGGACGACGAGCGCCTCGCGGCCGCCCGTCTCCATGCCAAGCGTGACGATCTATTCAAGGATCTCACCGGTGAGTTAGAGGACGAGGACGAGATGGCATGGAGTCGGCCCACCGCCAACGACCATGAGGCCGGCCCCTCCGGTCGGGAGGGGGGGTGTCATCCCCATGTCCTCCTCTGACTTGGATTACCTTAAGTTCGACAACGACAAGTAGAGCTAGTCTATATGTTATATCTCCAACTTTTTAGACTACCCTTATATGTTATTTTTTAACACCATGAATTACTATTACCTGGACAGTTCTTTCTAACTCTTGCATACCCATGAATCTAGGTACCTCATTATGATTGATGATGTTTGGAGTATAGCAGCCTGGGATGCAATCCGTTGTAGATTACCAAGCAGCAATTGCGGTAGCAGAATCATTGTGACCACTCGGATAGATACTGTGGCAAAAGCATGCAGTGTTAATGATGGTTACATACATCATATGAAGGCCCTCATTAAGAAAGACTCCATGAAGTTGTTCCTTTGCAAAGCGTTTGGCTCAATGACTGATAACTCGTGCCCCGAGGATTTGAAAGTAGAAATGGATAACATCTTAGGAAAATGTGGTGGGCTACCATTGGCCATTGTTAGCATTGCCAGCCTTCTATCAAGCTATAAACCTCCTGAAGGCAAAGATATGTGGACAAAAGTTTGGGAATCAATCGGTTCACTGATGGAAAACAACCCTTCCCTTGAAGGGATGAGAAGAATACTCACACTTAGCTATGACCACCTACCTCATCACCTCAAGTGTTGCATGATGTACCTTAGCATTTTCCCAGAAGATTATGTGATTCCGAAAGATCGGCTGTTGAGGAGATGGATTGCTGAAGGATTGGTTGCGGAGAAGCGGGGATGACCCGTATGGAACTTGCGGAAGCCTACTTCAGTGAGCTGGTCAGTAGAAGCATGATTCAGCGGGCCGCTGATATAGTCACCTGGCATGATGGGAGGGTAGAGACATGTCGTGTGCACGACATGTTGCTTGAGATCATGGTGTCCAAATCCCTAGAGGCTAATTTTGTTAGCCTGGTGGGTGGACAGTATGAAGGGATGTCGTATGACATGGCTCGCCGTCTCTCCATACATGGTGGAGCAGAGGCACCCAAGGACTGGTCATCCAAGAAAAATGCAGTGCACCGTGGTACAAGGAGTGACATCAAGGTGATGACCGTGCAACATGTCCGATCACTAAGCATATTTGATCCTGAAGCACACAAGCTGCTGCTTGGTCGGCTAGGTGAGTTCACCTTGGTAAGGGTACTTGATCTGGAAGACTGCAAGGGCCTAGAAAAAAAGCATATGAGGCATATCTGCAGGATGTATCTTTTAAGGTTCTTGAGCTTGAAGGGCACAGATATCAAGGAGATGCCTTCGAGAGTTGGTGATCTCGAGCATTTGCAGACACTTGATGTACGTCAAACACGCCTTAAGTGTCTGCCAAAAACGGTAACAAAACTAGAGAAGCTGGAGCACCTGCTGTTCTCCATCAAGGGTACGTTCTGGTCTGGGTGGATGCTGCCCCAAGGGATCAAAAAAATGAAGGCACTGCGCCAAGTGAATAAAGCTGTTGTGATATACGACCCAATGGTCGCCATGGAGATCGGTGAACTGGATCAGTTGCAAGAGCTTGGTATCTATGTGGACACGAGAGAGGATGTGAATCAGGAGGTTCTTGAAGAGCTTGCGTGCTCCCTGAGCAAGCTATATTCCCTACGGTCACTCGACATTGGCAACTTTGGTTGTGATCAATGGCCTTTCAAGCAGATAATGCAATTTCTGCATGATGTGAAATCGCCACCACGACTTCTCCAATACCTTAGGATCTATGGCCACATTAACAATTTGCCCGACTGGGTGAGTTCACTCGCAAATCTCGTCGAGTTTGACATAGCATGGACATACCTTGATGCTGAGCAACTATTTAATGTCCTGTGTAAGTTGCCCATCCTGAAGAGGCTGACCTTGGGGGCTTACTTCTGCTGGCATCAAGAAACTATTGTGTTTGGTAGTACCCAATCATTTCCAGAGCTCAAGGAACTGACTCTGAACTATTCTCCTGAAGTTCCAGAAGTTTACCAATTTAAGCAAGGGTCCATGCCAAAGCTCGAGACACTGGAGGTGCATTTCGGAGACCAGGAGAAGAAAGTTGATGGCATCCAGCATTTGACAAAGCTGAAAGAGGTGCAGTACAGTGGAGTGAAGGCCAACAAAGGGTTGATACTTGCAGTAGAGGAGCTAAATGAGGAGAATGAGAGGCGACATGAGTCAGAGCAGTTCAAAATTAGAGTGAGGTATGACGACATGTAACATGTTCATCTGAATCTTGTGTTGGATCAATCATCGTGTTAAGTGTGGTGTCAAGGTTTTATCTTGCACTTGGTCGTTGAAGTTTGGTTTTGTATTCCCATAAAAAAGGTTTGGTTCCAGTGTGTAATTTATGTTTCTTTGTGGGTCCAGTTGTAAGATGCTATGTATCACCGCTCTATTATTAATGTAGCATCTCGGGCCTTCGGGGCCCTACTGTGTTCAAAAAAAAGATGGGTGAGGATGATATTGTGAGAGCCCTGTTTTTAAGTTTTGAATTTTTGATTCTATAATCTAATTTGCTCATTTCCAATATTTTGTTCGAGAAAGTACGTACCAAAAATTCAAAGTCTTTGGATCAAGCTTGCAGTGTTCCTCCATCCTGTCTTCTATTTCAGCCCGGCAGACCACCATTTCCCCTCTGACTATGGCGATGCCCAACAGCCGCTGGCAAGGCCACCGCTGCACTCTCCGACCATCACTCCTCCGATCCGTACCCGCCTCCATCCAGATCGTACATTATTTATGCTACAAGTAATGATGATGATACTATGTTTATATACTTGTTGAGATGATGATGTCGGTGATTATGATGCTATGCTTATATACTTGGTGCTATGATGCTATGTTTATGACTTGGTGCTATGATGCTATGTTTATATACTTGTTTAGATGATGATTATGTTGATGACTTGGTTTAGATGACGATGATGCTATATATGTGGTTGTTTAGATCACTAGTAGAAAACAGGGTTTGGTTGAGGCCTGGATAAGGGCATTAATCCCGGTTCACTCGCGAACCGGGACAATTGGGTGCACCAGTCCCGGTTCGTAAAGCCAGGGCGCAGGCCGGGCCTCGGGGGCCATTGGTCCCGGTTCGTCTGACACTTTTGGTCCCGGTTCCAGACACCAACCGGGACCAATGGACCTCGCTCCTGGCCCAGCACCTTTAGTCCCGGTTGGTGGCTGGAACCGGGACCAAAGGTCAGTCTTCTGTCCCGGTTCTAGCCACCAACTTGGACTAAAGAGAAGCCTATATATACCTGCCCGCTCACTGCTCTGTTCGCTCACTGCTCTGTTTTTTTGGCCGGCCGTGGGAGAGGTGTGTGTTGCTCTAGCTCACCTCCTATGCACATGAGATGTTCGATGAATGCCCGAGCCACACTTAAGCTTTCTCCTCTCCAAGCTCCTTGTCCAAACTCCATTTTCCTCAAGATTTGTCTAGGTTTGGGGGTCTGTCATGTCCCGTCCCCGTCCTCACCACCGTCGATCGCCCGCGCCGATCTCGTCGCCGGGACCACCGTGGTGAGCCTCTTATTCTTATCTTCTTTTTAAAAGAAAAAATCTTACTTGTATGATTTAGATAGATACTTGTATAATTTTCTTACTTTTATTATTGTTTGTTATTATATAGTGCCATGGTTTTGGTATCCGCCCCCGTTGGCCCTCGTCTTGTCTATGATTCAGATGTGGTATATTATCTTTTATAAATATTTGTTTCATTTAGTGTTTATGACAATTATGCCGACCAACGTGACATAGATGTTTTTATCTAGGAGGTATGTGAACTGGAAATTCCAACCGACCCTCTTGTTGAGAGGTTAAATTTAGTTGAAAAAGAAAATGATTACTTGAAGAAAAAATTGAAAAGAATTAAGAGGAGAAGACGGAATTGGAGTTGCATGTTGCGGATGTCATTCATAATCACAAGATCAAGATAGATGAAATGCGCTTGGAGATTAGAAAGATTAAAAAATATGCAATTGATACTAAGGCTTGGTATCATTATGCCGTTGGATCAATTGTTACCTTAGTTGCGATTATGATCGCATTTGTGTTGCATTGAACATAGTTTCATTGTATGTTTTAATTAGATGCTCTAGAGAACTTATGTTGTTCTATGAGAACTATGTATGAACTTTATATATTTATTTTTTCAGTAATAGCATTTGATCACTACTGTACTTTGGTTTAAATGTGATGATGAACTTCTACTAATTTGGTCATTTCTCTATTCATGATGTTCTATAAATGATTTTTCACACACTTAATTATATATAATGCACACAGATGAACCGGCTATGGATGTACGGTGACAGAAGCACCTCCGAGTACAAGGTTACAAGTGACGGTGTTATTATTCACGATGATGCAGATGAGGTGCATGCATTGGCTTCGCCTCCGAAACTCCTTTGGAGCCTAAACATCAGAGGTATAAGAAATGGACTCCTTGGCTGGATCGCAGAGCTCGATAAGCTCGTCAATTTAACACTGGGCGAAACTTACGTTGGGGAAGATGCTCTAGGCATCATTGGCAATCTTGGAGTTCTAGCTTGTCTCAGGCTTCTTCACTAGTCGTACAACGGAAGCAAGCTCCACGTCAAGAAAGGAGAGTTCATCAGTCTCAAGTCTTTGATCGTCCGAGGCAACGACATCACCAGCATTCACTTTAACGAAGGTGCATCACCTAAGCTTGAAATGTTTGTGTGGTCTTTTGCCAGAATGGAGGCCATGGATGGACTCCATGTGCTTCACTATTTGAAGAAGGTTGAGCTCAATGGTGACTGCAATCCACAGCCCCTGCGAGACCAGATGCTGAGCAGGTTGGATTTCAAGCACAACGGACAGCAAGTGTTAAAGCAAAGACTCTGAAGCCGTGGTTGCTGTTTGATTGGTACCAAGGCATGAGAGATCAATTCCGCACACGCCATCAACCGGAAGCTTCGCTAATCCGAGCAGTACTTGTCCAGACATATATCTCTCTACATTTATTTACCCTCCTTGAATAAAAGATGCAGCTGAAGGAGAGCTAGCCTGGTGGTCTTCATCCATCTAGCTTGGATCTTTCATCTGCCTCGTGCATGTGTACGTCCGTGAATGTATGTGTGTGTGAATCATGCATGGCAGATGGCTGCCCTTAACCCTGCTGTTTGTGCGTGTGTCTAGTGTGATTTCCTACGGAGATCTTGGCATGAGAGTACTTACTTTTGGGTATGTATATCGCAGCTCCTTCGGCAGTCCCGGAGCTTGTGCGGTGAACTGTTTCCAAACCCTGCAAGACGAAGAAAATAATTATTATTACTTGAGATATCAGAAAATGAACAAAAAATTGCCGATATGGTGCGATAATGATCGATTGAACTTACTTGCTGAGCATTTCAGTCATGTCCGCATAGGTGCTGGGTTCTTTCCGTCTGGAGTCTAAGACGGTTACTAGTCCATGCTCAAGCTTAATCTCCAGAAGAATATAGTGGTACCTGCACGCATGCATAACTCATCAATTACATTAACCTCGCTCGAGTAATAAGAAAAACCGAATATGCACACGACAGTAACACTCACGGGCCGTGGTAAGGAAAGAGTATGGTATCTTTGTTTTGATTTTTGATCAATGATTGTAGCAAGTTGTCCTCGGCCTCTTCGGCGCGCTTTTTAACCAGAAAAACATCTATGATATTTGTGTTAATGAACCCAATATCATAGATTTCATTTTTTTTGCACTCGACGATCTTCAATCTGCATAATATATTGAGGATAATTAATTCTAAATACATGCAATGAAAGAGCCGAGCTATATATACAGACTAATGACAGAAATAGTACTTACAGGCAGTAGCAAAAGACCATTAATCTATCGAGAGCCTTTTGATTGAAGAACTCGAAGAACTCCTCAAATGGAATAGACAACACATCATTTGAAACGAGGTCGTGCTCCTCTTTAATTTTCAGATACAAAGTGTTCGTCCCCTCAGACTCTCTGCAGGTTTTCATGTACCAACTATGGAATCTTCGCATCATTGTTGTCAGAGACTTTTCATCTTTGACGAGAGGCTTCCGTACAGATCTGAATAAGTCCACCTCCATGAAATCAGGAAGTAAATCGTCGGCGGGTAATCTTCAAGATTGCCATAACCGCCACCGTCCCGGAGGATTAGACACATTGAGCGGGGGGCACGCTTGCTGTGCTTGTTCGCCGAGCTGGGCAATTTTTTTCCCCTTTGCTCGTTGTTCTTTTGACCTTTATCACCGACAGTAGTTCCGACCGCTTGGCTTGGAGATATGTACATTCGAGAATGCGCTCATAGTTGGTTCTCGGCGGAGACTTTGGTGGTTTCCTCAGGGCATCGAGAGTGCGCTTTGCTTTCACCGGATCGACCTTCTCCTCCGGAGGTGGATGTATCTTTGCTTTCACCCCTTCAAAGAACTCCTTCACGTGGGTCTGCATGATCGTATTGGTTTCCTCCTCGGTCCTCTCGTACGGTAACTTCTCTAGAGGCTTTAGAGGTGGACCGTATATGTATTGCCTCTCTCTTCTTGTGCTGCTAGACGCCGGAGCAGACGGAGCGGCTGCGGCATCTGTCTTCTTTCGTGCTTGCTTACGAGGCGGAGGAGAAGGACTACGACGCGTCGGAGCAGCCGGGGCGGCGGCGGGTCTCTTCCGCCCTTGCTGGCGAGGCGGAGAAGAAGGAGGCGGAGTGCCACCACGCGCCGGAGAAGGAGGTGGAGTGCCACCACGCGCCGGAGAAGGAGGTGGAGTGCCGCCATGCGTGCCCTGATCGTCACTCGCCGGAGGAGGAGGAGGTGGAGGAGGCGGAGTGCCCTGACTCGCCGGAGGAGGAGGAGGCGGAGGCGTCCAGTTCAGAAGGTCGATGAGCTCCTTCCGCCATAGGCATGGAGTCTTCAGAGCAGAACCCATCCTAGTCTCCCCTTCACCGGTAGGGTGCTCAAGCCGAGGTCCTCAAATCCTCCGTTATTTCATCAACCATCACCTTAGCAAATCATACCGAATCGGTGGCGGTGATAAGTTGTGCGGGTCCACTAGGATAAACTTGGCCAACAACCGCCTTGACCTTCAAATTCATGCATCGCGCCATAATGTGGCAATTTTGAGACTCCGTGATACCATCCACAGGATAGCTGGCGAGAGCCGTCAAGACATGCTCCGGCTGAAGCAGCTCGGTGGAAGCAACGCTGCTTCTCCGCTGAGATGGCGGGGTAACCGGGGAAGCTTGGCATGTCGTTTGTTGCGATCTGCTGCTTCTCGTTCCTCTTCTCGATCCTCTAGCCCCATTACCCTTCCAAGCAGCGCTGCATTTGGTCTGCTCCACTTTCTTCCTCCTCTCGTGGGTTTTGTAACCCCTGCGTCCGGAAAACCAACCTTCCACGGAAGGGAGCTGGCGTGCCTCGTGTCCGTCCGGGGTGCTCGGGATTCCCTAAGGGCCATTGTGAGCTCGTCCTTCTCCCTGTTTGGAAGGAGCGTCCCTCGCTGCGCTGCATCGATATAGTGTCGAAGGTTCTTGGTGGTGTTTGCAGTTGCTCGTCCGCCCATCGACTTTGCCTCATTCATAGGTCCAAGGTTCCGCCAGCCCGAAGAACCAAGTCCGCAGCGGTCGGCAGCGCATTGTCTCTGGTTCAATCCCTTTTCAAGCAGATCATGCTCAGCCTTGGACCACTTAGGCGAGCTTTGAGGTAGCCACCGACCCGTGCGATGGTGAAGCTTCTTCTTCGCAGCATTTTTCTTGTTTGTCTCGACATCTTCTTACTCTTTTTCGATGTCTTGTGGGCCACAAATGCAGGCGGTGATCTTTGATCTTCTCATATTTGCCGATGAATTCTGGTGTCTCTTTTTCTTGACAAACTGGTTCAGCTCTTTCCTCCACCTCCTCATTAGGCCAGCCATCTTCTTAAGAGCACAAGACTTGATTAATTGCTCTTTAACGGCTTCTCCGGATCCTCCTCTGGCGGTAGGGTGAAATTTGCCGCAGCTCATTCCAAAGATCTTCTTTCGCATATCATTGACATAAGACACCTCAGCGTCTTCATCCTTAGCAGAGCTTATACCATTCTTTGGATCTTGATCGAATCTGTCCCTAACAAGAACCCCTTGACCGAGCGAAAATGCCTTCTTTGTCCGGATGGGTTCAATCGGTTCGCCGTCGGGCGCAATTTCTATGATCTCAAACTTTTCATCCGAGCTCAACTTTTCTTGGGCCTCGTCTCCTTACGAAGTTGTGCTCAATCCGGAGGGCTAGAAATTATAAGGAAGAAAGACAGCGATTACTTAATATGTGTACATATACCAAAACAATGGATGCATCAATTAACTTGTCAAGACGGGCTTAACTAATATATATATATATATACTGGCGGACTCGGTTCGGTAACCGGAGCGATCAAGACGGTCTCCTTCGTCTTGTACCTCCATTGTGTCACGGAGCCCTCATGAACATAGTCCTCCTCTTGTACCGCATTAATGGGTGAAGCCATCATAATCATAGCCCTCTTCTTCATCCATCGACCAGCGGTGTCGATGAGAAATGACGCAACATCATCACTTCCATTTGCGATTATTTCCCCAACATCGCTTCATTTCTTCGTCTCGGGAGTGCTCCATAGTTTACGCAAATATTGACAACATGTCAATTATTATTCAAACATGGTACATAGTGGCAAGCGTAGAACTAGCTAGCTAATCACAATAAGGAATCATGTTAGTGGCCTCGACGCTACTTCTCTAGGGTTTGGGGTCGCCTCGACACAAAGCTTCAAGGGTTTGGGGTGGCCTCGACGATAACGCTCTTTTAACTTGATAAATTTGGGTGGCCTCGAGAGAGTTAATTTGTCGGGTAGGAGCACGGCGGGAGAAGTGCGAGGGAGACCTGCAACATCGTTTTCTCTCTAGGGTTTGGGTGTCCTCGAGAGTTTTGGTCGAGCGAGAGGGCCGAGGGGGGTGCTGCAGTTGTATCTAGAGGGGGTTATATCGACAACGACGTGACATACATATACATGGGAAAATAATGTTATCGGGGAGGGTGTATCGGTACCACCCCCTCGTGTTGAAGTTTCTTCTTTCTCCTTTCCTTTCTTTCTTCTTCTCCTCTTCTTTTTCTTCTTCTCCCTCGAGAAAGGAAAATAATTAAGGAAAAGGAAGAAAAGAGGAAGAAGGAAGAAGGAAGAAGAAGAAGAAGTAAAAGAAAAAAAAAAGAGGAGAAGAAGAAAGGAATAGAGGAGAAGAAGAAAAAATAGAATTTCTCCTTTCTCCTCTATTCCTTTCTTCTTCTCCTCTTCTTTTTCTTTTTCCTCTTCTTATTTATTTCTCCTCTTCTTCCTCTCCTCTTTTCTCCTTTCTTCCTCTTCTTATTTTCCTTTTCCTCTCAATCTTTTAGTATTGCTTGTTTTAAAAAATGTTCAAATAGAAAATTTGAAAAAAAACAAAGGTTTTGCCTAATGCATTATTCATATGAATATACAAATATTTGCATATTCTACAATAATTAATATCAACAAAAAAATCTATGAACAGAAAAAAACCGAACTTTTCTAAAATCTATCTTTTGCATATATGAAAACATTAATACACATATGAACAATAAATACATATATCAACAAAAACATAATCTGAACAATTTTAAACATTACATACACATAGCCACATACATACACATATACATTATATATATATATAAACAAAAAACTAAACTAATAAAAATGAAAAAAAACAGAGCCATATATATATATATAGCCACATATATACATACACACATATATATATATATACATTGAACAAAAAATAAAACTAATAAAAAAAAAAAAAAAATAGAGCCGGTGCGGGTGTGGCACAGCTCTGGCGGATGTGTGTGGGCGAGGCGGCGAGCGGGCAGAGGCTCGAGGCGCGGGCGAGCGGCGGCGAACTGGAGGCTGGCGGCGGCTGAGAGAGCTGGCGGCGGCGATGAGCTCGGGAGGGCTCGGGAGGAGCGCGGGCTCGGGAGGACGGCGGCGACGACGGCGCGGCGGCGGCGACGGCAGACGGCAGCGGGGCGGCGGGCGGCGTCGGGGCAACTGGCGGCGTCGATGTGTTCGGCGTCGTCGGGGGCAAGCGGTGGCGATGAAGCGCAAAACTGCGAAGTGCTACTTATATACAAGGAGCATTGGTCGGTTGGTGGCACCAACGGGACTAATGCTTTAGTCGGTTGGAGCCACCAACGGGACCAAAACCTCTTTTCGCAGCCCAAAGGGCGGAAGCTCCGACCTTTGGTCCCGGTTGGTCGCACCATCGGGACCAATACCCCCCTTTAGTCCCGGTTGGTGCCACCAACGGGACCAAACCTGTCTTTGCCGCGCCGGGGCCAAAGTTTAGTCCCCCTCGCTAGTTGAGAGGGGCGCGATGGTTTATAAGCCCTGCCGCTCCCTCTTGAACTCCTTCCTACTGCAGCTTATGGGCCTACTTGCTCTGCTTTTCTGATGGGCCTTCTGGGCCCTGCTGAACTGAATCTGGCCCAAATTAGGGATTCAAGTCGTATTCGGGCCGTGGGGGCCCGATGGGTGGCACTTTTTCTCTTGCTTTATTTATTTTATTTTGTTTCTACTTACAACAAAATACTTATTGTTGTTTTTTGTTTTGTTTTCTGCATTATTTATTTTCTTTTGTTTTTGCTTTATTTTTAATTCTTTTTGCTTCTAGTTTTAGGAAAATTATAAACTTTCTATTAGTGCCATTACTTTTCAAATTTGAAAACACTTTTTTGTTTTCTTTCTTGCTTTATTTATTTTATTTTGTTTCTACTTACAACAAAATACTTATTGTTGTTTTTTTGTTTTGTTTTCTGCATTATTTATTTTCTTTTGTTTTTGCTTTATTTTTAATTCTTTTTGCTTTTAGTTTTAGGAAAATTATAAACTTTCTGTTAGTGCCATTACTTTTCAAATTTGAAAACACTTTTTTTGTTTTCTTTCTTGCTTTATTTATTTTATTTTGTTTCTACTTACAACAAAATACTTATTGTTTTTTTTTTGTTTTGTTTTCTGCATTATTTATTTTCTTTTGTTTTGTGCTTTATTTTTAAATTCTGTTTGCTTCTAGTTTTAGGAAAATTATAAACTTTCTGTTAGTGCCATTACTTTTCAAATTTGAAAACACTTTTTTTTTCTTTTCTTTCTTGCTTTATTTATTTTATTTTGTTTGTACTTACAACAAAATACTTATTGTTGCTATTTTTAATTATTACGAGGGCCGAACCATAAGACATTAAAGCATTTCAAATGAACTCTGAAAAAGTTGAAAGTTGGCATGGTATCATAAATTGACCCACACATAGAATGTGCATGTACAAAACGAACAAAGGTATCATACTCGTCAGTTACAAAGTTGGCATGGTATCATCATAATAGCTGCGGGAGAAAGTCTTCACTTTTTCTTCGCTTGTGTCATTTGCTTATTGCGCCGTAACCATGGATAATCTTCATCGTTTATCGGGATTTGGGGTCAGCCTTGACTTTAAAGGAGGAATTTCATGAAACTTTTCATAATCTTGAGACATGTCATCTTGTCCTCCACTCCCACGATGTCCCTTTTTCTGAAAAGAACTATGTGGCGCTTTGGCTCATCGTATGATGTATTTGCTTCCTTATCTTTTCTCTTTCTCGGTCTCTTGGACATGTCCTTCACATAGATAACCTGTGCCACATCATTGGCTAGGGACGAATGGTTCGTCGATGTACCCAAGATTTTCAGATCCTTGTTGTCATTCCGCATTGTGGGTCTACTGCACCCGCCTCTGACAGATTGACTCATTTGCACTTAAACAAAGGGACCTTAAAATCATGTCGTAGTCAAGTTCCCATATGTCCACTATGTAACCATAATATGTGTCCTTTCCCTCTCGGTTGTTGCATCAAAGCGGACACCGCTGTTTTGGTTGGTGCTCTTTTGATCTTGGTCAATCGTGTAAAATGTATTCCCATTTATCTCGTATCCTTTCCAAATCAATACAGTCAAAAATGGTCCCTTGGATAACAAGTACAGCTCATCACAAACAGTCTTGTCACCTCGTCGTGCTTCCAACCAAGCTGCTGAAAGTCTGATGTGTTCACATGTAATCCGATCGTCGCCTTTGCTCCGGGTGTTTGAAGCGCAGATCGTTCTTTTGTTCATTGACATACTGGGGTCACCAAGGTAGAGTTACGTAGAAGCTGTGTAGTGGGCTTGAGACCAAGAATATCCGTCCTTGCATATTATTGAGTCCTTTCCAAGCGTGCCTTTTCGGTCAATCTCCCCTCATACCACGATTTAGGAGACCTATCTTCTTAAGGCCAGGAATGAAGTCAACACAAAACCCGATGACATCCTCTGTTTGATGGCCCATGGAGATGCTTCCTTCGGCCTAGTGCGATTCTGGACATATTTCTTTAGGACTCCATGAACCTCTCAAGGGGTACATATTGTGTAGAAATACGGGGCCCGTAATGACAATCTCGTCAACTAGATGAACTAGAGCGTGCGTCATGATATTGAAGAAGGATGGTGGGAACACCAGCTCAAACCGACAAGACATTGCACCACATCACTCCTTAGCCTTGGTATGGTTTCGGATCGATCACCTTCTAAGATATTGCATTGAGGAATGCACATAGCTTCACAATGGCTAATAGGACGTTTTCGGTAGAAGCCCCTCAATGCAACCGGAAGCAGTTGCGTCATAATTACGTGGCGATCATGAGACTTTAGGTTTCGAAACTTTTTCTCGCCATATTTATTATTCCTTTTATATTCGACGAGAAGCCAGTCGGGACCTTCATACTAAGAAGGCATTCAAAGAAGATTTCCTTCTCTTCTTTGGTAAGAGCATAGTGGCGGGACCTTCATCTTGCTTTGGAGGCATGCCGCCTTTTTCGTGCAAACGTTGCAGGTCCTCCCGTGCCTCAGTTGTATCTTTTGTCTTCCCATACACGACCAAGAAGCCTAGCAGGTTCACGCAAAGGTTCTTCGTCACGTGCATCACGTCGATCGAAGAGCGGACCTCTAGGTCTTTCGAAGAGGGTAGGTCCCAAAATATAGATTTCTTCTTCCACATGGGTGCGTGTCCCTCGGCGTCCTCGGAACAGCTAGTCCGTCGGGACCCTTTCCAAAGATTACGTGTAAATCATTGACCATAGCAAATGCGTGATCACCGGACGCATGGCGGGCTTCTTCGGTGATCTGCCTCGCCTTTGAAATGCTTGCCTTTCTTTCGACATTGATGGTTGGTCGGAAGAAATCGGCGATGGCCTGTGTACACATTCTTCCGCAGCTTGCCGGTATATACTATCGGTGTCAAGTAAGCAAAGTGTGTGCATGCGTGGTATCCCTTGTTTGTCCGTCACGAAAGGTTCTTGAGAGCGGGCCAATCGTTGATGGTCACGAACAGCAACGCCTTTAGGTTAAATTCCTCCTGTTTGTGCTCATCCCACGTCGTACACCATTTCCATTCCACAGCTGTAAAAGTTCTTCAACTAATGGCCTTAGGTACACATCAATGTCATTGCCGGGTTGCTTAGGGCCTTGGATGAGAGCGGCATCATAATGAACTTCCGCTTCATGCACATCCAAGGAGGAAGGTTATACATACATAGAGTCACGGGCCAGTGCTGTGATTGCTGCTCTGCTCCCGAAAGGATTAATGCCATCCGCGCTTAAAGCAAACCATACGTTCCTTGGCTCACTTGCAAACTCATCCGTACTTTCTCTCGATTTTTCTCCACGCGACCCGTCGTGGGTGCTCTCAACTTCCGTCTTTCTTACGGTCCTCAACGTGCCATCGCATCAATTTGGCATGCTCTCCGTTTACGAGCAGACGTTTCAACCGTGGTATTATAGGAGCATACCACATCACCTTCGCAGAACCCTCTTCCCGGGGCTCGCCGTCAACATCACCAGGTCATCTCGTCGATCTTATACCGTAATGCACCGCATACCGGGCATGCGTTCAGATCCTTATACGCACCATGTAGGGATCACGATCATTAGGGCATGCATGTATCTTCGCACCTCAATCCTAGAGGGCATCGACCTTCTTTGCTGCGTATGTACTTGTCGGGCAATTCGTTATCCTTTGGAAGCTTCTTCTTCAATATTATAAGTAGCTTCTCAAATCCTTTATCGAGCACAAGACATTCTCGCCTTCCATCGCAGCAATTCGAGACGGTACCGAGCTTTGTGTTGCCATCTTCGCAATTGGGGTACAACCCTTTTTGTGGTCCTCTAGCATGCGATCGAACTTCAGCTTCTCCTTTTGACTTTCGCATTGCGTCCTTGCATCGACAATGACCCGCGGAGATCATCATCATCGGGCACATCGTCTGGTTCCTCTTGATCTTCAGCAGCTTCGCCCGTTGCAGCATCATCGTGCACATCGTCTGGTTCCTCTTGATCTTCGGAGCATCACCGTATTCGGGGGCACATAGTTGTCATCGTACTCTTCTTCTTCCGTCTTCCATCATAACCCTTATTTCTCGTGCCTCGTCCAAACATTATAGTGTGGCATGAAACCCTTGTAAATCGGTGGGTGTGGAGGATTTTCGGTCGAGTAAGACTTCGTATTCCCACATATAGGGCATGGACAACACATAAAACCATTACGCTTGTTTGCCTCAGCCACTTCGAGAAAATTATGCACGCCTTAATGTACTCGGAGGTGTGTCTTGAATCGTACATCCATTGCCGGTTCATCTGTGTGCATTATATATAATTAAGTGTGTCAAAAATCATTACAGAACATCATGAATAGATAATTAATTAAGTGACCAAATTAATAGAAGTTCATCATCACATTAAAACCAAAGTACATACATAGTTCTCATGTAACAACATAAAGCTCTGCAGAGCATCTAAATTAATTAAACCATACACTGAAACTATGTAAAACATTTCAATGCGAAAACAAATGCGATCATAATCGCAACCAATGTAACAACTGATCCAACGGCATAATGATACCAAGCCTCGGTATGAATGGCATATTTTCTAATCTTTCTAATCTTCAAGCGCATTGCATCCATCTTGATCTTGTGATCATCGACGACATCCGCAACATGCAACTCCAATATCATCTTCTCCTCCTCAATTTTTCTAATTTTTTCCTTTAACAAATTGTTTTCTTCTTCAACTAAATTTAACCTCTCGACAATAGGGTCGGTTGGAATAAAATCTATGTCACATTGGTCGGCATAATTGTCATAAACAATAAATGAACCAATAGTTATGAAAAGATAATATATATACCACATCCGAATCATAGACAGGACGAGGGCCGACGGGGGCGGATACCAAAACCATCGCACTATATAAGATGCAATAATAAAAGTAAGAAAATTATACAAGTATATATCTATCTAAACATACAAATAAGAATATTTTTCCTTTCGGAAAGAAGATAAGGCTCACCACGGTAGTGCCGGCGATGAGATCGGTGCGGGTGATCGACGACGTTGAAGACGGGGACGGGGCGTGACGGACCGCTAAACCTAGACAAATATGGAGGAAAATGGAGCTTGGCGGTCGAGCTTGGAGAGGAGAAACCCTAAGTAGTGTGGCTCGGGCATTCCATCGAACACCTTGTGTGCATAGGAGGTGAGCTAGAGCACCACCAAGCCTCTCCCCTCGGCGAGAAAAAGCAGAGCAAAGTGTGCTCTGCTCTTGCGTGAGGGGGTATATATAGCACCACCATTGGTCCCGGTTGGTCGTATGAACCGGGACTAAAGGTTTCTGCCGGTCCCAGTTCAGCCACCAACCGGGACCAATTGTGGTGGGCCAGGAGTGCGGCACATTGGTCCCGGTTCGTCCCACCAACCGGGACCAATAGGTCCAGACGAACCGGGACCAATGGCCCACGTGGCCCGGCCGGCTCCCGGGGCTCACGAACCGAGTCCGATGCCCCCATTGGTCCCGGTTCTGGATTGAACCGGGATTAATGGGCTGGACCGGCCTGGACCATTGCCCCCTTTTCTACTAGTGTTCCTTCGTTTCTCTGCACTCAAGGGACTTGGATTCTATTGTGTGTGTGTGTGCGTATGTGTGTGTGTGCGCGCCTATATATTTGTACACGTGTGTGTGAGCTGTGTTAGATTGATCTCTCCACCAATGGGCCCAATGGCTCATTGGGCCCTTGTCACGCCCAAGATGCGACCTTATCCTAAAGGAACTCGAAGGTCCCACCAAGGATAGAAGCGCATCTTGAAGACGCTTTTGCAAGGTGGATATCGTTACATCAACATTACATAATAGTGGGGATACATCCAATACATACAATGTCACATGAATACAACAATACAACATACAAGAACAACATCCGACTACGGATGAATCATAAACAGAAACTCAAACAATATCCACCCTGCTAGCCCAG
This sequence comes from Aegilops speltoides, assembly GCA_021437245.1. NCBI lineage: Eukaryota > Viridiplantae > Streptophyta > Magnoliopsida > Poales > Poaceae > Aegilops > Aegilops speltoides. Next base: position 573,456,545 of record CM038143.1, read on the forward strand.
GCTGCCGACCTGGGATCTATCCCCTGATCGAAGAAGCAGAAGAAGAAACTCCAAAACAAGCAACATCGCTCTCGCGTCATGATCATCGCATAACCTGTACCTGCAATTGTTGTTGTAGTAATCTGTGAGCCACGAGGACTCAGCAATCCCATTACCATGGGTATCAAGACTAGCAAAGCTTAATGGGAAAGGAAGGGGTAAAGTGGTGAGGTTGCAGCAGCGACTAAGCATGTATGGTGGCTAGCATACGCAAATGAGAGCGAGAAGAGAGCAAACGGAATGGTCGTAAAGCTAGCAATGATCAAGAGGTGATCCTGAACACCTACTTACGTCAAACATAACACAGAAACAGTGTTCACTTCCCGGACTCCGCCGAAAAGAGACCATCATGGCTACACACACGGTTGATGCGTTTTAATTCGGATCTGGTGTCAAGTTATCTACAACCGGACATTAACAAATTCCCATCTGCCACATAACCGCGGGCACGGCTCTCGAAAGTTTATACCCTGCAGGGGTGTCCCAACTTAGCCCATGATAAGCTCTCGCGATCAACGAAGGATATTCCTTCTCCCCGGGAAGACCCGATCAGTCTCGGAATCCCGGCTACAAGACATTTCGACAATGGTAAAACAAGACCAGCAAGACCTTCCGGCGTGCCGACATCCTGATAGTAGCCGCGCGTATCTCGTCTCAGGCCACGACCGGATGAGCAGTACGTACAACTAGAACCAGCCCTCAAGTTTCCCCGAGGTGGCGCTGCAAGTGGCTCTAGTTTGGACCAACACTTAGACAAGCATTGGCCCCGGGGGGCTAAAATAAAGATGACCCTTGGGATGCGTGACTCCCAAGGGAAAAAGGTAATTGGTGAGGCAAATGGTAAAACCAATGTTGGGCCTTGCTAGAGGAGTCTTATTCAAAGCGAACTGTCAGGGGGGTCCCATAAATCACCCGACCGCGTTAGGAACGCAAAATCCGGGAACATAACACCGGTATGACGGAAACTAGGGCGGCAAGAGTGGAACAAAACACCAAGCATAAGGCCGAGCCTTCCATCCTTTACCAAATATAGAGATGCATTAATAATATAAGAGATATTGTGATATCCCAACATAACCCTGTCCACCATGGAGCAATCTTCAACTTCACCTGCAGCTAGCAACGCTATAGGAGGGGCTGAGCAAAGCGGTAACATAGCCAAACAACGGTTTGCTAGGAAGGGTGTCAAAGGTTAGAGGTTCATGTCAATTTGGGAGGCTTGAAGAACAAGTGATAGGAAGCGCAGCATAGCGATAGAACGAAACAACTAGCATAGCAATGATAGTAGTGAGATCCAGGGTAGCGGTCATCTTGCCTGAAATCCCGCAAGGAAGAAGAACGAGTCCATGAAGACGACGAATGAGAGTAGTCGAACGAATCCTCACAATCGCAACATTACCGGAACTAAGAAGCAACACCGGAAAGAAACAAACATGGCATGATGCACAAACAAGTATGATGCATGTCTGGTTTAATGAGGCATGGCATGGCAAAGTGCAACAAACAATACTACAAGTTAAATGGAGCTCAATATGCAACGAGTTGCATATTGAAAAAACACCACATTGACATATTTAGTTTAATCTCATTTAAGCTACCAAGCAAAATTAAATATTGTTAAACATGGCAAGAGGTGAAACATAATTAAACTACCTATCTAGGCAAGTTTAAATGAGGCCGGAAGAACAAACAACAATTCCGGAAAATCCCCATATGCAATTTATGAATTTGGTACTGTTCTGCCTAAACAATATTCTATTGTTGTTAAACAGGAAAAAAAAGTGCAACATGTCAAACTAGGCATTTTTCCACCCCATTTACATATAAAGTTTGTTTAAAATGGAGCTACGGTTATTTAGTTATGAAATAAATCATTTTAACATGTCATTTATGCAAATTTAAACAAACAACATTTTAAACATTTTAAACATGGATGAAAGCAGCATATTATGAAACTAGACAAAATTCTAAGCATCTTACATATATAAAACATTTTAATCCGATGCACGGTTGTGGAGTTATTATATGCATGACCAACAGGGGTCAATCTGTAAATATGCAGTTTTCTGGAAATTAGACAAATCGCAGATGGTAAAAAAAACATAACAGGGCCGAATCTACTGCATGTTGGGCCAGCAGAAGAAAAACAAAAGAGGCGCTGCAGGGGGGCTCACCATGGGCCAAGGCCCGGTCGGTGGAGGCGGCAGGCCACGGGGGAAGATGGGCCAGGAGGCGCGCTGGGCCATGGCGCTACTGAAGCGACCAAAGTGGTCAACGCGGCAGCAGCAGGCGCTTCGTCGTTCTGCTCGGAGGAGGACGAGGCAGAAGGCAGGGGGCGATGCAGGGGAAGCAGAGGCGCGGCAGTCTCGAGCGGCAGCGGGCACGGGGAGATCGGCCGGATCGGAACAAGGAGGCAGGCCGGCGGCAAGGCAAGCGGTGGCGGCTTGCATCCTCGAGCGTCAGTGAATCTCCACGGCTGCTCTGTTCCTGACGAGGCAGAGCAGAGGGAGGTGAGAGAGACAACGAAAAGGGAAACGAAGGAAGGAGGAGAGCACGGTGGGGAGGTCTGGGCCTGAAGGCGGTGGCGCGTGGCCGGCTTGCTGGTCGCCGGAGTGACTAGGCGAGGAGGAGGCCCGGCAGCAGAGTTCTTTGGGGCGGCCTTGGGTGGTCTGCAACGGGAGACGAGGGGAAGGCAACGGCGACGAAAGGACGATGCTCCTGCGGGTTTCCTGGAGAAGAGAGAGCAGGTGTGTGCGGGATCCAGAGGGAACGGGAGAAGAAGACGGGAAGGAGAAGCAGAAGCGGGGAGGAACCGTGATCGGAGTTGGAGACGAGGTGAAGCAGCTGTGGTCTCCGGCGAGGTCGGTCGAAGGCGGAGGTCTCAGGGAAGGAGAGGTCGGGTTCCTGCTGCGGGGCCTCGGCGGTGCTCGGGCGGACGGGTGGATCGAGGAGGGGATGGATTTGGTTGGCTGGCTTGTGAAATCGAGGGGGATGGATCCCGAGAGAGATTTGGAAGGTGGCGGCGGGGGATGGGACAAGATCCCTAGTTTCTAGGGTTGATCTGGTTATATAGAAAGTAGTAAATAGAAGGGGCATTTGGTCCCTCCGATTTTAATCGGACGAACGAGAATAAATAGCTTAGGAGAGTCCAACGAGAAACCGATGATGATAAAGGGATGTTTAGGGATGATCCGGATCCAACGGTCATGACAGCCCAGGTCGGGTCCGGGAGAAGTTTCGGACGCGCGCGCGAGGGCTGCGAGCTGGCAAGAGAGGTTAGGTGGTCACGGTCAAGAGGGAAGCGAAAACCCGATTGATCTCGAAATGGTCAACGAAGGCAGGGGGAACGCGGCAACTACGAACGGGTGCAAGTTTTAAAAACAATGACGGCAACGATTGCCGATGCAATGCGAATGATGCTATGAGATGAAATGCAAGACATGAACAAAATGCAAAACAAAAGACAAAAACCCAACCACGAAGGAAATATCATATCGCATCTCCGGAAAAGGCAAGAGTTGGAGTTACGAATATGGAAAGTTGTATCCGGGGCGTTACAACACTCCACCACTACGAGAGGATCTCGTCCGAGATCTTGGATGGCACCGGAGGGAAAAGGAAGAGGAAGATAAGAGGTAAACTAAGTTGCTTCTTCAACAAACGAGTGAAACCACGAACCTTGAGAGGTTGAGTAATTTAAAAGAAAGAGTACAACAGAGATGAACGAGATTGCAAACAATCCGGTAGAAAAGAGGAGCAAGGAGTATTACGATAACTTGACGGTTGAAAGACATGGAAATAAGAGCTTCACGACCGAAAAGAATATGACCACCTCGGTATAATGAGATAGCCAAGGAACAAGAATGACAGAATTTGAACAGCACTCCGGTCGAAAAGAAAAGAAAACTTGATGAGATAAAAAGATATTGAAGAGGTGAAACAACACTCCGGTTAAATGGATAAGCAAGAAAAGAACACGATCCTCACAAAACGAGGTGATGGGTGAAGAGCACAACATCACAATACCTCCGTAACGAAAGAATAGAAGTTAGATCATTGGAATAAAAGAATGGAGAAGAAAATGCCAACTTCTACAACGAATGAGCTTGGAAAGCACCCTTCCAAGAAGGTTACAATAGAGTTGTTGGAAAACCAACAACGAAACGAATAAGCTTGTAGTGGGCTTATGGAAAACTTCTCAAAATTTGAGGTGAAATTCTACCACTACCGAAAACAAATGCTTGCTTGAGATCAATGAAGAGATGAAAACTGCTTTTGCCGAGAGGATAGGAGAAAACTTGGATCATTGATAAGCACCACAATACAACATTCCTTAGGGAAAGCTTTAGGTGAAATCTATACCAAGATAACTCCAACGAAGAGATTGACGGATTTAAACTACCTCGTTCTTGACAACATGTGAATCATGAAACACGAAGGGAAAATATCAAGAATGACATAACACCACCTCAAAAGATAAGGTAGAAAGAATTGCACTTCGTAATGCAAGAAGAAGAATACTTGAACTCCTCAAAACAAAACATGTGTTGGGCACAAGGTTTATTTTAGAGTATAGCTTGGCGGGTCATAACTCCAAGTGAAATCTTGAAGAACAATTAAAGAATGAAAAGAATCCTTGACGAACCACCATGTAGAACCTCCATGAAGAACTCCGGTAATAAAAGGATGATGAGAAGAAAAGAAGTTGAAAACACAAGGTGAAGCCTTGCAATGATTTAGATGGAGCTTCGCGACGATGTAACCGAGAAAACTTGGAACTCCGAAAAAGGAAAAGATGAAACACTAGAACCATGAATTACTTCATCATGAACAATCTTCGGAAGAAAAGAATTGAATCATCTCGAGGAAATAAGAATAAGATTTATTGTATGCTTATCCTTCATCAAATTAAATTGATGGCAAGCAATGGATTTGGCATACTACTTATTCCTGCAGAAAGGATTAAAAGAGATATAGCACAAGCTTGAGAAGGTATTGATGGAACCACGGTGGGATTTGGAAACAACGAATATTTGATATGATAACGGAGGAAGAGAAATCCTGAACGAACCACCGTAAGAACTGAGAATGAATGTAGCAAAGGCACGATTCACCGGGAAGAATTGGAAAACGAATGAAGATACTTGAAGGGATTTAGATACATGAGAACGAATAGATCATGAACTGATTAGAGGATATTTGAATGATGCACCGGTAAGATTTAGAGAACGATAGCTACACGCTGAGAATGAAGAATTATGACATGATGGCCTTCAGAGGAAAGGAAACAACTCATGAAATGCTTCAGATGGTAAGAAAAGAATTCTCACAATCAAAACAATTATGAGGATAGCATGAAGCTAGAACCATGAATATTCAAGAGAACGGACCAAGATTGAGAGGAAAACTCTTCTTCGGTCTTCAAATGACGACGAGGAACGCCACCAAAATTACTGAGATACTCCGGTAGAATGGAAAGCAAAGAAGTTGATCCAACAATAACAATGATTTGAAATCAATCTTGGAAAGGCATGTGACTGATGAAAATTCATTCTTAGATCAAACTTCGAAAAGAATTTGGGAATGGCTCCGGGAAAATTAGAAGAGTCAGGTAAGATCCTGGGAAAAGAGCTGTGGGTTAGGGCCCACTCAAAAGAGAACACCGTTGAACAATTTTAAAGAGAGGTTGCACCGGTTGAACTAAATGGCTTGAATGAGATAACAACCTCGAAATATCTTGAACGGATTAAGGATGGAAACACAAGTCTTGTGAGATATCTTCAGCACTCTAGAACAAATGAATAGGAAGAAGTAAATGATTAAGAGGTGCGTCGGCACGATAAAGCATTAGAAACGAGGAAAGGAATATGATGAATATCGAAAGCTTGAATTGGATCCACCGGAGAAGAAACAACAATGAAGGATGATGAACTTGAAGCTCGTGAGCATCTTCACGAGGGATCACCGGATCAGAGCATTGATTGAAAAGAGTGAAGTGACTTCACATGAATAAATGGATACTTGATTAAAATAAATGAGTCCTTGAAGAAAAGGGTGGGAGGGTGAGGAAAAACAAAGACAACTTGGGAACGGATGAAACGGATACCATTGAGAAAACTTAGAATTGATCTCACAATTGTTGAAATGATCAGATCCACTTGGAGAGAAGCACATCGGTTGTAAAGATTGACATGACAATCTCAATGATCAAAAGGATTAGTACTCCCATAGAAATATGAGAACACCGTTTGGGAAAGGTATGGATTCAACACTTGACATCGAAGCAACTCGAATACCACAAATAAAACAAAACAAAGGATTTGGCTTGCAGAATAAGCCGGAACAAATACATATGATAGAGATTTACCCAATCCCATATCATGCATCTGTCGGAAGATATTCTAGGAGCTACTTGAATTCCCACCTATAAACTCCTGAAACTTTCTGGTTATGCAATCTGGTGTTGGGGATACAGGGGAAGCAATATATCTCACCCAAACTAACAATACCTACATCCAAGCTGTATCCATCCGTCAACACATAACCAAGAAACCTTCGGAAATCATGTACCTCAACCTTCGAAAAGCATCCGTTATACGAGCTATGGCAATACTCCCGAACTCCCCAAGATGGATGACGCCGAGGTTATCTCACCAACAAGCGCATAAAAGAGATTTTCGATGTCGGCAAAACTCGGTATTCGAATCGCAACGATAAAATTATGACGACAACACCTCGGAGCTCAACTCCCGGGACACCGCCACAACCCTAAATGTCGAGGCACCAAGAACAATGTTCTCGTCATAAGAATATCGAACGATCCCAAGATACCAGCGTGATCCTAAAAAAAATTAGTGAAATTTGAGGAGAGGAAAGACAAAACATCTACATCAGAGTCCTCACCGGAGCGACGAAGAAATGAGGAGTAAAAAGAATCCTACTCTCGATATATATAATCCTAAGACTCAAAATCGATTTCTTCTAGACTCAACAACGGCCAACAATCAAGGGGGCTCCTATGGTCGGTCGAGGCTCTGATACCAACTTGTCACGCCCAAGATGCGACCCTATCCTAAAGGAACTCGAAGGTCCCACCAAGGATAGAAGCGCATCTTGAAGACGCTTTTGCAAGGTGGATATCGTTACATCAACATTACATAATAGTGGGGATACATCCAATACATACAATGTCACATGAATACAACAATACAACATACAAGAACAACATCCGACTACGGATGAATCATAAACATAAACTCAAACAATATCCACCTCGCTAGCCAGTGCCGACACAGGACCTATCCCCGATCAAGAAGCGTAAGAAGAAACTCCAAAACAAGCAACATCGCTCTCGCGTCATGATCATCGATAACCTGTACCTACAACTGTTGTTGTAGTAATCGTGAGCCACGAGGACTCAGCAATCCCATTACCATGGGTATCAAGACTAGCAAAGCTTAATGGGAAAGGAAGGGGTAAAGTGGTGAGGTTGCAGCAGCGACTAAGCATGTATGGTGGCTAGCATACGCAAATGACAGCGAGAAGAGAGCAAACGGAACGGTCGTGAAGCTAGCAATGATCAAGAGGTGATCCTGAACACCTACTTACGTCAAACATAACACAGAAACCGTGTTCACTTCCCAGACTCCGCCGAAAAGAGACCATCACGGCTACACACACGGTTGATGCGTTTTAATTCGGATCCGGTGTCAAGTTATCTACAACCGGACATTCACAAATTCCCATCTGCCACATAACGCATGCACGGCTCTCGAAAGTTTATACCTGCGGGGTGTCCCAACTTAGCCCATGATAAGCTCTCGCGATCAACGAAGGATATTCCTTCTCCCCGGGAAGACCCGACCAGTCTCGGAATCCCGGCTACAAGACATTTCGACAATGGTAAAACAAGACCAGCAAGACCTCCCGCGCCGACATCCCCGATAGTAGCAGCGTGTATCTCGTCTCGTGCCATGACCGGATGAGCAAGTACATACAACTAGAACCAGCCCTCAAGTTTCCCGAGGTGGCGGCGCAAGTGGCTCTAGTTTGGACCAACACTTAGACAAGCATTGGCCCGGGGGGGCTAAAATAAAGATGACCCTTGGGATGCGCGACTCCCAAGGGAAAAAGGTAATAGGTGAGGCAAATGGTAAAACCAATGTTGGGCCTTGCTAGAGGAGTCTTATTCAAAGCGAACTGTCAGGGGGGTCCCATAAATCACCCGACCACGTTAGGAACACAAAATCCGGGAACATAACACCGGTATGACGGAAACTAGGGCGGCAAGAGTGGAACAAAACACCAGGCATAAGGCCGAGCCTTCCATCCTTTACCAAATATATAGATGCATTAATAATATAAGAGATATTGTGATATCCCAACATAACCCTGTCCACCATGGAGCAATCTTCAACTTCACCTGCAGCTAGCAACGCTATAGGAGGGGCTGAGCAAAGCGGTAACATAGCCAAACAACGGTTTGCTAGGAAGGGTGTCAAAGGTTAGAGGTTCATGTCAATTTGGGAGGCTTGAAGAACAAGTGATAGGAAGCGCAAGACATAGCGATAGAACGAAACAACTAGCATAGCAATGATAGTAGTGAGATCCGTAGTAGCGGTCATCTTGCTCGAAATCCCGCAAGGAAGAAGAACGAGTCCATGAAGACGACGAACGAGAGTAGTCGAACGAATCCTCACAATCGCAACATTACCGGAACTAAGAAGCAACACCGGAAAGAAACAAACAACATGGTAAATGCACAAGCATAAACATGGCATGATGCACAAACAAGTATGATGCATGTCCGGTTTAATGAGGCATGGCATGGCAAAGTGCAACAAACAATACTACAAGTTAAATGGAGCTCAATATGCAACGAGTTGCATATTGAAAAAACACCACACTGGCATATTTAGTTTAATCTCGTTTAAGCTACCAAGCAATAATAAATGTTGTTAAATATGGCAAGAGGTGAAACATAATTAAACTACCTATCTAGGCAAGTTTAAATGAGGCCGGAAGGACAAACAACAATTCCGGAAAATCCCCATATGCAATTTATGAATTTGGTACTGTTCAGCCTAAACAATATTCTATTGTTGTTAAACAGGAAACGAAAAGTGCAACATGTCAAACTAGGCATTTTTCCACCCCATTTACATATAAAGTTTGTTTAAAATGGAGCTACGGTTATTTAGTTATGAAATAAATCATTTTAACATGTCATTTATGCAAATTTAAACAAACAACATTTTAAACATTTTAAACATGGATGAAAGCAGCATATTATGAAACTAGACAAAATTCTAAACATCTTACATATATAAAACATTTTAATCCGATGCACGGTTGTGGAGTTATTATATGCATGACCAACGAGGGCCAATCAGTAAATATGCGCTCGAAATTAGACAAATCGCAGATGGTAAAAAAACATAACAGGGCGAATCTCTGCATGTTGGGCCAGCAGAAGAAAAACAAAAGAGGCGCTGCAGGGGGGCTCACCATGGGCCAAGGCCCGGTCGGTGGAGGCGGCAGGCCACGGGGGAAGATGGGCCAGGAGGCGCGCTGGGCCATGGCGCGCTGGAAGCGACCCAGGCGCGGGTCAACGCGCGGCAGCAGCGTGCGCTCGTTCTCTGCTCGGAGGAGGACGAGGCAGAAGGCAGGGGGCGATGCAGGGGAAGCAGAGGCGCGGCGGTCTCGAGCGGCAGCGGGCGCGGGGAGATTGGCCGGATCAAAACAAGGAGGCAGGCCGGCGACAAGGCAAGCGGTGGCGGCTTGCATCCTCGAGCGTCAGTGAATCTCCATGGCTGCTCTGTTCCTGACGAGGCAGAGCAGAGGGAGGTGAGAGAGACAACGAAAAGGGAAACGAAGGAAGGAGGAGAGCACGGTGGGGAGGTCTGGGCCTGAAGGCGGTGGCGCGTGGCCGGCTTGCTGGTCACCGGAGTGACTAGGCGAGGAGGAGGCCCGGCAGCAGAGTTCCATGGGGCGGCCTTGGGTGGTCTGCAACGGGGGACGAGGGGAACGCAACGGCGACGAAAGGACGATGCTCCTGCGGGTTTCCTGGAGAAGAGAGAGCAGGTGAGTGCGGGATCCAGAGGGAACGGGAGAAGAAGACGGGAAGGAGAAGCAGAAGCGGGGAGGAACCATGATCGGAGTTGGAGACGAGGTGAAGCATTGTGGTCTCCATGAGGTCGGTCAGCGGAGGTCTCGAGGCGGGAGAGGTCGGGTTCTGCTGCGGGGCCTCGGCGGTGCTTTCAGGTGACGGGTGGATCGAGGAGGATGGATTTGGTTGGTGGCTTGTGAAATCGAGGGGGATGGATCCCGAGAGAGATTTGGAAGGTGGCGGCGGGGGATGGGACAAGATCCCTAGTTTCTAGGGTTGATCTGGTTATATAGCAAGTAGTAAATAGAAGGGCATTTGGTCCTCCGATTTTAATCGGACGACGAGAATAAATAGCTTAGGAGAGTCCAACGAGAAACCGATGATGATAAAGGGATGTTTAGGGATGATCCGGATCCAACGGTCATGACAGCCTGTGTCGGGTCCGGAGAAGTTTTGACGCGCGAGGGGTCTCGCGAGTGGCAAGAGAGGTTAGGTGGTCACGGTCAAGAGGGAAGCGAAACCCGATTGATCTCGAAATGGTCAACGAAGGCGGGGAACGGCAACTATGAGCAGGTGCAAGTTTAAAAACAAAGCGGCAACGAAAAGCCGATGCAATGCGAATGATGCTATGAGATGAAATGCAAGACATGAACAAAATGCAAAACAAAAGACAAAACCCAACCACGAAGGAAATATCATATCGCATCTCCTAAAAGGCAAGAGTTGGAGTTCTGAATATGGAAAGTTGTATCCGGCGTTCTGACCCTTGACCCATACGATCGAGGCATCCACCAAGCAAGTGGTGGGCCCCTATCGCGCAATGCTATAAAGAGGAGGTGGAGACCAGGGGCAGAGGGTACGAGGTTTGTCACCGCCACTGTTCCCCACTCCTGACCCTATCCAATCCAGAGGGAGGCACTGAAGCGATGGGAAGCTCCACCGTCGCCACTCACGCACTCTCTGACATCACCGTCGTACCCATCCACCATGGCCATTTCGGCGTGTTCATCCACCTATGGTAAAGATAAACCACTACAAATCACCGATCTAATCTAGCCTACATCAATCCAGAGGATCCATCAATGGTATCAAACAGGTTGGGTCTAGGATTTTTCGGTTAAAATAGCACACAGAGAAAATTTCCCCTCCCCTGGAACCCTAAAAGAACAAGATGGGAAAAGGGCAAAGAAAGAGCGCCACCGTCAAGCCGCGCCTGTTCCTCTTGATCCGGAGGCGCATCGGCAAGCCGAGGCGTCGGACGAAGAACTACGGAGAGCGACTGGCAAGCATCCAAGCAAAAGAAAAGGAAAAGACAAAAATGGGGGTAGGCACAATGCCCAAACCGCTCGACAACGGCAAGACTCACCGCATAATGACGCAACAACGGCCAAGCGGATAACCAATGCACAGCATCAAAACCCGCACATCTCTCTCTCTCTCTCTGTTCTTTGCATGCGAGTAGATCGAGGAGTAGAAGGAGAAAGGGGAAGGAAGAAGAGCTCGCCAAGGAATGGCGGAGCTCAACCCCGTCTCCGACTGTCGGCAACCGGCGTCAAACGCAGCGGCGCAGTCGGGAGCGAGAGAAGGGGAGCAGAGGTGGCCGCGAGCGTCCCTCTCTCTCTGTGTGTATGTGTCAAAGGAGAGGCCAAGGGGAAGAGATGTGGCCAGGCTCACGCGGTGGTGGACGCCATCGCCGACGGCTCGACCGGACCGGCGCGGCATGGTCGCCCGGTGACCGGGACAGCGACGGGTCGAGAGAGGCTGAGCGGCGTGCGAGGAGAAAAGGGGGCAAATGGACCGGGGAGCGACTACAATAGAAAGAGAGCCCAAGATGAAAAAATAGAAAAAACGAATCTGTACCATTGGATGAAAGATCGATGACCCAGATTCAGGTGGAGCGATCTGGGCGCACAACTTTCAAAAAACTCCCTCGCTTAAGGTTAATTTCTTCCCGATGTCCTTGTTCAAACCCAATCCCATACGTACGAAGTCGCAGCGACCAAAAATTCCCCTCCACAACGGCGGCGACGGCGCCGGGCCGGATCCTTCAACCAAGCTGGGCGAGTACGCACACCGGAGGTGATGTTCCATCTCTCTGATGGCTCGTGCCCGCTGTGCCGCCGATGGCCCAGTTTGAAGCCGACCAGATCTGAGGTCGTGGAGTGCTAAGATCCACGCAGCAGCGTGCTGGTCACGGCCTCCCATCTCATGCTCCGGCAGCGGCTGGTTCGTCACCGCCTCTCCAGCATCAGCTCGCGTCCTCTTCGACCTCGTCAGCCGCAAGTCGTTGGTGAGCTCTTCGGCTCCTTCCGGATCGGCCCCTGTGACGTGGTGCGAACCTGCAAGGTGTCACCATGGTGGTTAATTTTTCTTGTAAATACTCCATCTCAATTTTTCTGGTGGTTAATCATTCACCTGCGATGGAGTAGATGTTAACATGTAGTATTAGCTAGTACGTTTGTGCTCCATCTCAATTTTATTAGCTAGTCGATGTATGATGCATATAGTTTTATTTTCTTGTACTTGGTCATGTCAAATCTGCTCGTGTGTGAATGACGCACTTTTGCAACTTCGATTTGATGATGTATTGCTACTGTTGTTGGTGGTTTGGCAGTCTAATTTGCACATTCTGTTTAACTGTTAAGTACTCTGGAGAACCAAGTTAGTAGGTTGAGGACGGGTAGATAATCCTTGATTTGAAATTTAGGACATTGCACTGAAAATATTAATATCTACGATTGTTCCATTTATCGTCAAAATACGCATTCATTCAGTGAAAAGTTGATGGACAGTGAGCTCTTTTTAATTGTGAAGATTACAATTACCAATTCCTATAACAAATGCATTGTATTATAATTTACCAGTTCTAGGCACACCCTTCTGAGTTCTGACCATTAGTTTGAGGCATGGATGGAGCCACTAGCAGACCCGATCCATGAGCATACATTATATATGTGTGCTTTGGTGAAAAGAAGAGAAAAAAACAAATTAGCCAATGTAACATTTGGGCAAGTAGAATCTGACCAGAATAGTACGGGACAGAAAGTTGTACAACCTGAAATACCTGTCTGAGTGGCACATATAGTAAGGCTAGATTTCTTTTTCTTCTCCTTATTCTACTAGTAAAAGCTAGGGTGTCAATGGGTAGTAGTACATCCATAGTACTACTAATGCTACTGTAATATATATAAGGTGGGTAGGAATAAGAATAGAATGCCAAAGAATATGATATGATTTTTTCTTATTTTTACATTCGACAGGCTATCTGAAAATGCCAAGGCTTATAAAGGATGGTTTTCTAATAGGATTCTGCTTTCGCATGTGAGTTCAAGTTTATATGTAAAAATAATTGTACTGCTAATTCTGCCGGTTGTTCGAATCTCACTATATGAATAGAATGCACCGGAGTGCTTTTCCTGTACGGGATAAATAATGTATATAGAATTTGTTACATTATTTGTTAGGGTGATCCACAAAGTACTTGGCTTGTCTGCCAATTCTAGCATAAAAACATACTTTAGGTATGTGCAGCACACAGGTTTAAGCATGAGTGTATGACGTATACATGGACTTTTGCTAACTGGATCGTATTTGTTAGTTTGATTTCTCCCAGGACAAGAAGCTCGAGCAAGAAGCACTACGGCTGGAGGCAACTGTTGTGTACCATCAAGATAGCAACGTTGATGCAGTTTTTAATGGCAATGTCTGTTGAATGATGATTATTAGTCCTTTAGACTAAGTATTGCTTGCGATGTACCCTAATGCAATTTTCGCTAGCAATGCTTGTTGATCCTGTCATTTTATTTATTACTTGATATGCACTCCCTCCGTTTCTAAATATAAGACCTTTTAAAGACTTCAATATGAACTACATACGGAGCAAAATGAGTGAATCTACACTCTAAAAACATCTATATACATCCGTATGTAGTCTGTATTGAAATATCTACAAAAGGCTTAAGTTTGAAACGGAAGGAGTATATCTTCTTGTGTTGTGCCTGGGATGCTCCAGTTTGACATGTACTCAACGATTGTTCCGGGGATAGTCCAGTTTGACATGTACTCGAGTATTTCTGCTTGGAATGATCCATTTTGACATGTACACAATTCTCTTGTGCCTGAGATGGTTCAACTTACACGTACTCACTCATTAGTGCCTGTGATGGTCCAGTTAGCCATGTAGTTGAAGAGGCCAAGAGGGTGTCTTGATTTTTTCATGTACTTAAGTATCTTTGACAGATGTTTACATACTCTTGATTGACCATCTTGTTCAAATTTCTTGCATAATTAGTTGATATGGTAGAAAATTTTCTAAAAAAAGTTGATATGGTAGAACCCAATATTGTACTTAATACATATGTGCAAAAGGAGGGAGCAGGAATGAAGTGAAGATATTACAGTCTTATAACAGAACGTCTGGACATGAAAAAGTAAAAAAGTGGAGGTAGTTACTGCAAAAGTCTACTTGACATCTAACTACTAGCGGGGGGTTTTCATAAAATGCATATTAAGTGGCCTAGGATCCCTCCACTAGTATCTGTACCATCCACACTATATCTAACGGCCCAGATCTGTTTTTCTATTTTTGCACCACAAGTTGTGCTTCTATTGTAGTCACTCCCAATGGACTGGGTTTCATTCCGATCGCTGCGTTGTCCGATCGAACTGAACGACCCTGATTGAAAACCTAACCCCACCTTAATGTACTCGAGGTGTGTCTGAATCGCACATCCATTGCCGTTCATCGTAGCATTATATATAATTATGTGTCAAAATCATTACAACATCATGAATAGATAATTAATTATGACCAAATTAATAGAAGTTCATCATCACATTAAAACCAAAAGTACATACATAGTTCTCATGTAACATAAAGCTCAGAGCATCTAAATTAATTAAACCATACACCAAACTATGTAAAACATTTCAATGCGAAAACAAATGCGATCATAATCGCAACTAATGTAACAACTGATCCAACGGCATGATACCAAGCTCGTATGAATGGCATATTTTCTAATCTTTCTAATCTTCAAGTTTATTGCATCCATCTTGGATTGTGATCATCCCACATCCGCAACATGCAACCCAATATCATCTTCTCCTCCCTCAATTTTTCTAATTTTTTCCTTTAACAAATTGTTTTCTTCAACTAAATTTAACCTTCACAATAGGGTCGGTTGAATAAAATCTATGTCACATTGGTCGCATAATTACAATAAATTGAATGAAAAAAGATAAATATATATACCACATCCAATCATAGATGATTTAGGGCCGACGGGGCGGATACCAAAACCATCGCACTATATAAGATGCAATAATAAAAGTAAGAAAATTATACAAGTATATATCTATCTAACATACAAATAAGAATATTTTTCCGGAAAGAAGATAAGGCTCACCACGGTAGTGCCGGGCGATGAGATCGGTGCGTGATCGACGACGCTGAAGACGGGACGGGCGTGACGGACCGCTAAACCTAGACAAATATGGAGGAAAATGGAGCTTGGCTCGAGCTTGGAGAGGAGAAACTAAGTAGTGTGGCTCGGCATTCCATCGAACCTTGTGTGCATAGGAGGTGAGTTAGAGCACCACCAGCCCTCTCCCTCGGGTTAGAAAAACAGAAAGCAAGGTGTCGCTTCTGCGGAGGGTATATAGGTACTCACCATTGGTCCCGCTGGGTCGATGAACCGGACCAAGGTTTGCCTTCGTCCCTGTCGTGCCACCAATGGACCAATTGTGGGCCAGAGGCACATTGGTCCTGCCCGTTCACCAACCGGACCAATAGGTCTGCACGAACCGGACCATGGCCCACGTACTGCAGCTGCCCCGGCTCACGAACCGAGTCCGATGCCCTCATTGGTCCCTTCTCGATTGAACCGGATTAACGGCTGGACCGCCCGACCATTGCCCTTTTCTACTAGTGTTCTTTCGCTTCTCGCACTCAAGGGACTTGGATTCTATTGTGTGTGTGTGTATGTGTGTGTGCGCCGCTTATATATTTGTACACGCAGTGTGAGCTGCTGTTAGATTGATTCTGACCAATGGCCCAATGGCTCATTGGGCCCTTGAACACGCCTAAGATGCACCTTATCCTAAAGGAACTCAAGGTCCCACCAAGGATAGAAAGCATCTTGAAGACGCTTTTGCAAGGTGGATATCGTTACATCAACATTACATAATAGTGGGGATACATCCAATACATACAATGTCACATGAATACAACAATACAACATATAAGAACAACATCCCACTACTAGATGAATCATAAATGTAACTCAAACAATATCCACCTAGCTACCTGGCCGCCGACTCGGGATCTATCCCCGATCAAGAAGAAGAAGAAACCCAAAACAAGCAATATCGTCTCGCACATGATCATCGTGACAACTCAGACCGCAATTGTTGTTGTAGTAATCAGGAGCCACGAGGACTCAAAGAATCCCATTACCATGGGTATCAAGACTAGCAAAGCTTAATGGAAAGGAAGGTAAAGTGGTGAGGTTGCAAAGAGCGACTAAGCATGTATGGTGGCTAGCATACGCAAATGAGAGCGAGAAGAGAGCAAACGGAATGGTCGTGAAGCTAGCAATGATCAAGAGGTGATCCCAACACCTACTTACGCCAAACATAACACGTAAACAAGAGTTCACTTCCTGACTCACCAAAAGAGACCATCATGGCTACACACACGCTGATGCGTTTTTTCGGATCCGTGTCAAGTTATCTACAACCGGACATTAACAAATTCCCATCCACATAAATCACGGCACGGCTTCAAAGTTTATAATTTCAGGGTGTCCCAACTTAGCCATGATAAGCTCTCGCATCAACGGTTGATATTCCTTCTCCGGGAAGACCCGATCGATCTCGGAATCGGCTACAAAACATTCGACAATGGTAAAACAAGACCAGCAAGACCTTCCGTCTTGCCGACATCGATAGTAGCGGCAGCATCTCGTCTCGAGCCCACGGCCGGGATGGCGATGCATTACAACTAGAACCAGCCCTCAAGTTTCCCGGTGGTGCTGCAAGTGGCTCTAGTTTGGACCAACACTTAGAACAAGCATTGGCCGGAAACTAAAACAAAGATGACCCTTGGGATCCGTGACTCCCAAAGGGAAAAACCAGTGGTGAAATGAAATGGGTAAAAACCCATCTGTTGGGCCTTACTAGAGGAGTCTTGATATTCAGCCAGGCGATCGAGGGTCCCATAAATCACCCGACCAGCGTTAGGAAGCATAAAATCGGGGACTGTACACGGTATAGCGGAAACTAGAAGACGAAATGGAACAAAACCGCAAGCATAAGGCCGAGCCTTCCATCCTTTACCAAATATAGAGATGCATTAATAATATAAGAGATATTGTGATATCCCAACATAACCACATCCACCATGGAGCAATCTTCAACTTCTGCCAGCTAGCGCTATAGGAGGGGCTGAGCCAAAAGCATTAACATAGCAACAACGGTTTGCTAGGAAAGATGTCAAGGTTAGAGGTTCATGTCAATTTGGGAGGCTTGAAGAACAAGTGATAGGAAGCGCAGACATAGCGATAGAAACGAAACAACTAACATAGCAATGATAGTAGTGAGATCCGGGGTAGCGGTCATCTTGCACCGAAATCCCGCAAGGAAGAAAACGAGTCCATGAAGGCTGACGAATGAGAGTAGTCGAGCGAATCCTCACAATCGCAACATTACCGGAACTAGAAGCAACAGGAAAGAAACAAACATGGCATGATGCACAAACAAGTATGATGCATATGGTTTTAATGAGGCATGGCATGGCAAAGTGCAACAAACAATACTACAAGTTAAATGGAGCTCAATATGCAGCAGAGTTGCATATTGAAAAAACTCACATTGACATATTTAGTTTAATCTCATTTAAGCTACCAAGCAAAATTAAATATTGTTAAACATGGCAAGAGGTGAAACATAATTAAACTACCTATCTAGGCAAGTTTAAATGAGTAGGAAGAACAAACAACAATTCCGGAAAATCCCCATATGCAATTTATGAATTTGGTACTGTTCTGCCTAAACAATATTCTATTGTTGTTAAACAGGAAAAAAAAGTGCAACATGTCAAACTAGGCATTTTTCCACCCCATTTACATATAAAGTTTGTTTAAAATGGAGCTCAGGTTATTTAGTTATGAAATAAATCATTTTAACATGTCATTTATGCAAATTTAAACAAACAACATTTTAAACATTTTAAACATGGATGAAAGCAGCATATTATGAAACTAGACAAAATTCTAAGCATCTTACATATATAAAACATTTTAATCCGATGCTGCAGTTTGTGGAGTTATTATATGCATGATACAGCGAGGTCAATCTGTAAATATGCAGATTTAAATTAGACAAATCATGAGATGGTAAAAAAAAAAAAACAGGGCGAATCTACTGCATGTTGGGCCAGCGAGAAAAAAAAAAACAAAAAAGGCTGCAGGGGGCTCACCATGGGCCAAGGCCAGTCGGGGTGGGCGGCGAGCCACCGAGGAAGATGGGCCGAGGCCTTGGCCAGGCCATCTGGCCAGCCTGGAAGCGACCAGGCCGTGGTCAGCCAGCGGCAGCGTCTTTCGTTCTCTCTGCTCGGAGGAGCGGCCCGAAGCGAGGCGATCGTCGAGGCAGCGGATCTCAGGCTCGGCGTGAACGCAGGAATCGGCGGATCGGAACAAGGAAGCGAGGCGGCGGCAAGGCAAGCGGTGGCGGCTTGCATCCTCGGCGTCGATGAATCTCCACGGCTGCTCTGTTCTGACGAGGCAAGCGAGAGGAGGAGAGTGAAAGACGAAAAGAAGCGAAGGAAGGAGGAAACACGGTGGGAGAGATGCAGGCACAGAAGCGGTGGCGTGGCCGGCTTCGTGATGCGGGAGTGACTAAGCGAGGAGGAGGCCGGCCGAGTTCTTTAGGCGACCTTGGGTGAGTGCAGCAGGAGAGGCGAGGAAAAAGCGGCGTGCGGAGGGCGATGCTCCTGCGGGTTTCTGGAAAGAGAAGAGCAGGTGTGTCTCGGGATCCAGAGGAGCAGGAGAAGAAGAAGGAAGGAAGAAGCGAGAAGCGAGGAGGAACCGTGATCGGAGTTGGAGAACGAGGTGAAGCATTTGTGGTCTCCGTGAGTCAGTCAGCGGAGGTCTCGAAGGAAGAGGTCGGGTTCTCTGCGGGAGCCTCGGCGGTGCTCGGCGGGCGGAGTGGATCGAGGAGGGATGGATTTGGTTGGTGGCTTGTGAAATCGAGGGATGGATCGAGAGATTTGGAAGGTGGCGGCGGGGATGGGACAAGATCCTAGTTTCTAGGGTTGATCTGGTTATATAGAAAGTAGTAAATAGAAGGGCATTTGGTCCCTCCGATTTTAATCGGACGAGCGAGAATAAATAGCTTAGGAGAGTCCAGCGAGAAGCCGATGATGATAAAGGGATGTTTAGGGATGATCCGGATCCAATGATCATACACAGCCCGAGTCGGGTCAGGGAGAAGTTTGAGACCTTGAGAACTCTTGGTAACAAGAAGAGGTTAGGTGGTCGCGGTCATGAGGGAGCGAAAACCGATTGATCTCGAAATGGTCAGCGAAGCGCGGAGCAGCAGCGACTTCTGAGCGGTGCAAGTTTTAAAAACAATATGGCCACGATTCCGATGCAATCTGCGAATGATGCTATGAGATGAAATGCAAGACATGAACAAAATGCAAAACAAAAGACAAAAACCAACCACGAAGGAAATATCATATCGCATCTCCGGAAAAGGCGAGAGTTGGAGTTCTGAATATGGAAAGTTATATCGAGGCGTTACAACACTCCACCACTACGAGAGGATCTCGTCAAGATCTTGGATAGCACCGGAGGAGAAAGGAAGAGGAAGATAGAGAGGTAAACTAAGTTGCTTCTTCAACAAGCAGGTGAAACCACGAACCTTGAGAGGTTGAGTAATTTAAAAAGAAAAATACAACAGAGATGAGCGAGATTGCAAACAATCCGGTGAAAAAAGAGGAGCAAGGAGTATTACGATAACTTGCGGTTGAAAGACATGGAAATAAGAGCTTCCACGACCGAAAAGAATATGACCACCTCGGTATAATGAGATAGCCAAGGAACAAGAATGACGAAATTTGAACAGCACTCCGATCGAAAAAGAAAAGAAAACTTGATGAGATAAAAAGATATTGAAGAGGTGAAACAACACTCCGGTTAAATGGATAAGCAAAGAAAAAGAACACGATCCTCACAAAAGCGAGGTGATGGGTGAAGAGCACAACATCACAATACCTCGAGTAACGAAAGAATAGAAGTTAGATCATTGGAATAAAAGAATGGAGAAGAAAATGCCAACTTCTACAGCGAGTGAGCTTGGAAAGCACCCTTCCAAGAAGGTTACAATAGAGTTGTTGGAAAACCAACAGCGAAGCGAATAATAAACTTGTGAGTGGGCTTATGGAAAACTTCTCAAAATTTGAGGTGAAATTCTACCACTACGAAAACAAATGCTTGCTTGAGATCAATGAAGAGATGAAAACTGCTTTTCTTGAGGAGGATAGGAGAAAACTTGGATCATTGATAAGCACCACAATACAACATTCCTTAGGAAAGCTTTAGGTGAAATCTATACCAAGATAACTCCAGAAAAGATTGAGCGGATTTAAACTACCTCGTTCTTGACAACATGTGAATCATGAAACACGAAGGAAAATATCAAGAATGACATAACACCACCTCAAAAGATAAGGTAGAAAGAATTGCGCCGTAATGCAAGAAGAAGAATACTTGAACTCCTCAAAACAAAACATGTGTTGGGCACAAGGTTTATTTTAGAGTATAGCTTGGCGGGTCATAACTCCAAGTGAAATCTTGAAGAACAATTAAAGAATGAAAAGAATCCTTGACGAACCACCATGTAGAACCTCCATGAAGAACTCCGGTAATAAAAGGATGATGAGAAGAAAAGAAGTTGAAAACACAAGGTGAAGCCTTGCAATGATTTAGATGGAGCTTGTGACGATGTAACCGAGAAAACTTGGAACTCGAAAAAAGGAAAAGATGAAACACTAGAACCATGAATTACTTCATCATGAACAATCTTAGGAAGAAAAAATTGAATCATCTCGAGGAAATAAGAATAAGATTTATTGTATGCTTATCCTTCATCAAATTAAATTGATGGCAAGCAATGGATTTGGCATACTACTTATTCTGCAGAAAGGATTAAAGAGATATAGCACAAGCTTGAGAAGGTATTGATGGAACCACGGTGGGATTTGGAAACAACGAATATTTGATATGATAACGGAGGAAGAGAAATCCTGAGCAGAACCACCGTAAGAAGCTGAGAATGAATGTAGCAAAGACGCGATTCACGGGAAGAATTGGAAAAGCGAATGAAGATACTTGAAGGGATTTAGATACATGAGAGCGAATAGATCATGAACTGATTAGAGGATATTTGAATGATGCGCGGTAAGATTTAGAGAACGATAGCTACTGGCGAGAATGAAGAATTATGACATGATGGCCTTGGAGAGGAAAGGAAACAACTCATGAAATGCTTGAGATGGTAAGAAAAGAATTCTCACAATCAAAACAATTATGAGGATAGCATGAAGCTAGAACCATGAATATTCAAGAGAACGGACCAAGATTGAGAGGAAAACTCTTCTTCGGTCTTCAAATGCGACGAGGAGCATACCAAAATTCTTGAGATACTCGGTAGAATGGAAAGCAAAGAAGTTGATCCAACAATAACAATGATTTGAAATCAATCTTGGAAAGGCATGTAGTGATGAAAATTCATTCTTAGATCAAACTTGAAAAGAATTTGGGAATGGCTCAGGGAAAATTAGAAGAGTCGAATAAGATCACGGGAAAAGAGGCATGGGTTAGGGCCCACTCAAAAGAGAACACCGTTGAACAATTTTAAAGAGAGGTTGCACAGGTTGAACTAAATGGCTTGAATGAGATAACAACCTCGAAATATCTTGAGCGGATTAAGGATGGAAACACAAGTCTTGTGAGATATCTTGACACTCTAGAACAAATGAATAGGAAGAAGTAAATGATTAAGAGTGAGCGTTCGACGATAAAGCATTAGAAGCGAGGAAAGGAATATGATGAATATCGAAAGCTTGAATTGGATCACCTGGGAGAAGAAACAACAATGAAGGATGATGAACTTGAAGCTCGTGAGCATCTTCACGAGGATCACGGATCGAGCATTGATTGAAAAGAGTGAAGTGACTTCACATGAATAAATGGATACTTGATTAAAATAAATGAGTCCTTGAAGAAAAGTGGTGGGAGGTGAGGAAAAACAAAGACAACTTGGGAGCGGATGAAGCGGATACCATTGAGAAAACTTAGAATTGATCTCACAATTGTTGAAATGATCGGATCCACTTGGAGAAGCACATCGGTTGTAAAGATTGACATGACAATCTCAATGATCAAAAGTTAGTACTCCCATAGAAATATGAGAACACCGTTTGGGAAAGGTATGGATTCAACACTTGACGCCGAAGCAACTCGAATACCACAAATAAAACAAAACAAAGGATTTGGCTTGCGAGAATAAGCGGAACAAATACATATGATAGAGATTTACCCAATCCCATATCATGCATCATCGGAAGATATTCTAGGAGCTACTTGAATTCCCACCTATAAACTCCAGAAACTTTACGGTTATGCAATCTGGTGTTGGGGATACGAGGAAGCAATATATCTCACCCAAACTAACAATACCTACATCCAAAGCTGTATCCATCCGTCAACACATAACCAAGAAACCTTCGAAATCATGTACCTCAACCTTGAAAAGCATCCGTTATCGAGCTATGGCAATACTCCCGAACTCCCGATCTTGGATGGCGTGAGGTTATCTCACCAACAAGCTGCATAAAAGAGATTTTCGATGTCGGCAAAACTCGGGTATTCCAGCGCAGCGATAAAATTATGGCGACAACACCTCGGAGCTCAACTCCCCGGGACGCCACAACCCTAAATGTCGGGAGGCACCAAGAACAATGTTCTCGTCATAAGAATATCAAAGCGATCCCAAGATACCAGCGTGATCCTAAAAAAAATTAGTGAAATTTGAGGAGAGGAAAAGACAAAACATCTACATCGGGAGTCCTCACGGAGGAAGCGTGAAGGGGGAGGAGTAAAAAGAATCCTACTCTCAGATATATATAATCCTAAGACTCAAAATCGATTTCTTCTAGACTCAACAACGGCCCCAACAATCAAGGGGCTCCTATGGTGAGGCTCGAGCTCGATACCAACTTATCACGCCCAAGATCGACCCTATCCTAAAAAGGAACTCGAAGGTCCACCAAGGATAGAAGCGCATCTTGAAGGCGCTTTTGCAAGGTGGATATCGTTACATCAACATTACATAATAGTGGGGATACATCCAATACATACAATGTCACATGAATACAACAATACAACATACAAAGAACAACATCCAGACTACGGATGAATCATAAACATAAACTCAAACAATATCCACCACTGCTAGCCAGCTGCCGACACAGGACCTATCACCGATCGAAGAAGCGAAGAAGAAACTCCAAAACAAGCAACATCGCTCTCGGCGTCATGATCATCGCATAACACTGTACCTACAAGCATTGTTGTGTGTAATGTCAAACCCGCGAGGACTCAACAATCCCATTACCATGGGTATCAAGACTAGCAAAGCTTAATGGGAAAGGAAGGGGTAAAGTGGTGAGGTTGCGCAGCGACTAAGCATGTATGGTGGCTAGCATCAAATATGGCAATGAGAAGAAAGAAAGCGGAGCAGTGCGTGAAGCTAGCAATGATCAGAGGTGATCACGAACACCTACTTCGTCAAACATAACACGAAAACGTGTTCACTTCCCAGACTCGCCGAAAAGAGACCATCACGGCTACACACGGTTGATGCGTTTTAATTCGGATCCGGTGTCAAGTTATCTACAACCGGACATTCACAAATTCCCATCGCCACATAACAGACGCGGCTCTCGAAAGTTTATACCCTGCGGGGTGTCCCAACAGCCCATGATAAGCTCTCGCGATCAACGAAGGATATTCCTTCTCCGGAAGACCCGACCAGTCTGGAATCCGGCTACAAGACATTCGACAATGGTAAAACAAGACCAGACAAGACCTCCGCGTCCTTATCACGATAGTAGCGCGTGTATCTCGTCTCGAGCCATGACCGGGATGAGCGGTACATACAACTAGAACCAGCCCTCAAGTTTCCCCGGTGGCCGTAGCGCAAGTAGCTCTAGTTTGGACCAACACTTAGACAAGCATTGGCAGGGGGCTAAAATAAAGATGACCCTTGGGATGCGACTCCCAAGGGAAAAAGGTAATAGAGTGAGGCAAATGGTAAAACCAATGTTGGGCCTTGCTAGAGGAGTCTTATTCAAAAGCGAATGTCGGGGGTCCCATAAATCACCCGACCACGTTAGGAACACAAAATCAAGGGAACATAACACGGTATGGCGGAAACTAGAGCGGCGTGAGTGGAACAAAACACCGAGGCATAAGGCCGAGCCTTCCATCCTTTACCAAATATATAGATGCATTAATAATATAAGAGATATTGTGATATCCCAACATAACCCTGTCCACCATGGAGCAATCTTCAACTTCACTGCAGCTATAGCGCTATAGGAGGAAATTTGAAAAGCGGTAACATAGCCAAACAACGGTTTGCTAGGAAGGGTGTCAAAGGTTAGAGGTTCATGTCAATTTGGGAGGCTTGAAGAACAAGTGATAGGAAGCGCAGACATAGCGATAGAAACGAAACAACTAGCATAGCAATGATAGTAGTGAGATCCGAGGTAGCGGTCATCTTGCACGAAATCCATAAGGAAGAAGAGCGAGTCCATGAAGGCGACGAGCGAGAGTAGTCGAGCGAATCCTCACAATCGCAACATTCGGAACTAGAAGCAACACGGAAAGAAACAAACAACATGGTAAATGCACAAGCATAAACATGGCATGATGCACAAACAAGTATGATGCATGTCGGTTTAATGAGGCATGGCATGGCAAAGTCTGACAAACAATACTACAAGTTAAATGGAGCTCAATATGCAGCGAGTTGCATATTGAAAAAAACCACTGTGGCATATTTAGTTTAATCTCGTTTAAGCTACCAAGCAATAATAAATGTTGTTAAATATGGCAAGAGGTGAAACATAATTAAACTACCTATCTAGGCAAGTTTAAATGAAGTAGGAAGGACAAACAACAATTCAGGAAAATCCCCATATGCAATTTATGAATTTGGTACTGTTCAGCCTAAACAATATTCTATTGTTGTTAAACAGAAAGCGAAAAGTGCAACATGTCAAACTAGGCATTTTCCACCCCATTTACATATAAAGTTTGTTTAAAATGGAGCTACGGTTATTTAGTTATGAAATAAATCATTTTAACATGTCATTTATGCAAATTTAAACAAACAACATTTTAAACATTTTAAACATGGATGAAAGCAGCATATTATGAAACTAGACAAAATTCTAAACATCTTACATATATAAAACATTTTAATCCGATGCACGGTTGTGGAGTTATTATATGCATGACCAACAGGGGCCAATCTGTAAATATGCAGTTTTCTGGAAATTAGACAAATCGCAGATGGTAAAAAAAACATAACAGGGCGAATCTCTGCATGTTGGGCAATGCAGAAGAGAAAAACAAAAGAAAAGGCGAGAGGCTCACCATGGGCCAAGGCAGTCGGTGGGGCGGAGCCACCGAGGGGAAGATGGGCGAGGAGGCCTTGGCCAGGCCATGGCCTGGCCAGAGCGACCAGCCTTGGTCAGCCAGCAGCGGCAGCGTCGCTCGTTCTGCTCGGAGGGGAGGGGCAGGCGAGCGTCACGAGGGGAAGCAAGCTGGCGGTCTCGGCGGCGTAGCAGTGAGGAGATGGCGGATCAAAACAAGGAGGCGGGCCGCGACAAGGCAAGCGGTGGCGGCTTGCATCCTCGGCGTCGATGAATCTCCATGGCTGCTCTGTTCACAGCGAGGCAGAGCGAAGAGAGTGAAGAGACAACGAAAAGAAGCGAAGGAAGGAGGAAACACGGTGGGAAGTGCAGGCACGAAGGCGGTGGCGCGTGGCGGCTTCTTGGTCACCGGGAGTGACTAGGCGAGGAGGAGGCGTGAGAGTTCCATGGGGCGGCCTTGGGTGATGCCTGCAGGGGACGAGGAAGCATAGCAGCGACGAAGGACGATGCTCTGCGGGTTTCACGGAGAAGAAGCGGTGAGTCACGGGATCAGGAGGAGCAGGAGAAAGAAGGCGGAAGGAGAAGCGAAGCGGGGAGGAACCATGATCGGAGTTGGAGGCGAGGTGAAGCGGTATGGTCTCCGGCGAGGTCGGTCAGCGGAGGTCTCGAGGCGGGAGGTCGGGTTCTGCTGCGGGGCCTCGGCGGTGCTTTCGAAGGCGGAGCGGGTGGATCGAGGAGGATGGATTTGGTTGGTGGCTTGTGAAATCGAGGATGGATCGAGAGAGATTTGGAAGGTGGCGGGGGATGGGACAAGATCCCTAGTTTCTAGGGTTGATCTGGTTATATAGCAAGTAGTAAATAGAAGGGCATTTGGTCCTCCGATTTTAATCGGACGACGAGAATAAATAGCTTAGGAGAGTCAACGACGAAGCGGATGATGATAAAGGGATGTTTAGGGATGATCCGGATCCAACGGTCATGTGTGACCAGTCGGGTCCGGGAGAAGTTTGGACAGCGAGATGCTGTGGTGGCAAGAGGTTAGGTGGTCACGGTCGAGAAGCGAAAACCGATTGATCTCGAAATGGTCGGTGAAAGCGCAGAGCAGCGGCAACTATGAGCGGGTGCAAGTTTTAAAAACAAAAGGCGACGAGCGAGTCTGCGTCTGCGAATGATGCTATGAGATGAAATGCAAGACATGAACAAAATGCAAAACAAAAGACAAAACCCAACCACGAAGGAAATATCATATCGCATCTCGGAAAAGGCAAGAGTTGGAGTTACGAATATGGAAAGTTGTATCAAGGCGTTCTGACCTTATACCCATACTTGATCGAGGCGTCCATTAAGCAAGTCGGTGGGCCCTATCATGCAATGCTATAAAGAGGAGGTGGAACCCGAGGCGAGGAGGTGCGAGGTTTGTCACGCCTTTGTTCCCAGCTCGACCCTATCCAATCGAGAGGAGGCCTTGAGGCGATGGGAAGCTCCTGCCGTCGCCACTCACGCACTCTCTGCCATCACCGCCGTAGCCATCCACCATGGCCATTCCGGCGTGTTCATCCACCTATGGTAAAGGCAAACCACTGCAAATCACCGAGCTAATCTAGCCTACATCGATCCAGAGGATCCATCAATGGTATCAAACAGGTTGGGTCTAGGATTTTCGGTTAAAATAGCACCACAGAGAAAATTTCCTCACGGAACCCTAAAAGAACAAAGATGGGAAAAGGCGAAAAGCGCCGCGTCGGCGCGCTGTTCCTCTTGATCCGGGGCGCGCATCGGCAAGAAGCGTCGGACGAAGAACTAGGAGCAGCCTACAATGACATCTTAGACAAGCAAAAAAGGAAAAGACAAAAATGGGGGGGAGCTGCATGACCGAAACCGCTCGGCCAATGGCGCGCTCACGCAAAATCAGCCGTGACCGGTAGCCGGATAGCCAATATTTACGCATCAAAACCCGCACATCTCTCTCTCTCTCTCTGTTCTTTGCATCATAGTAGATCGAGAGTAGAAGGGAGGAAGGGGAAGGAAGAAGCTCGCCAAGGGAATGGCGGGCTCTGACCCAAATCTCCATGTGTCGACCAGGCGTCAACCATGGCCTTGATCGGAGGCGAAGGGGCGAGGTGGACCCTGGCGTGCCTCTCTCTGTCGAAAAAGTAGGGAAGAGATGTGGCGAGCTCCGCAGCGATTGGTGGGCGCCCATCGCCGTGACTCGGCCGAGACCGTGTGGCATAGTCGCCCGGCCGGCAAGGACAGCTGACGAGTCGAGAGAGGCTGGCGTGCGTCGAGAGGAGGAAAAGAGCGGAAATGGATGGGGAGGCGACTACAATAGAAGAGAGCCAAGATGAAAAAATAGAAAAAACGAATCTGTACCATTGGATGAAAGATCGATGACCCAGATTCAGGTGGAGCGATCTGGGCGCACAACTTTCAAAAAACTCCCTCGCTTAAGGTTAATTTCTTCCCGATGTCCTTGTTCAAACCCAATCCCATACGTACGAAGTCGCAGCGACCAAAAATTCCCCTCCACAACGGCGGCGACGGCGCCGGGCCGGATCCTTCAACCAAGCTGGGCGAGTACGCACACCGGAGGTGATGTTCCATCTCTCTGATGGCTCGTGCCCGCTGTGCCGCCGATGGCCCAGTTTGAAGCCGACCAGATCTGAGGTCGTGGAGTGCTAAGATCCACGCAGCAGCGTGCTGGTCACGGCCTCCCATCTCATGCTCCGGCAGCGGCTGGTTCGTCACCGCCTCTCCAGCATCAGCTCGCGTCCTCTTCGACCTCGTCAGCCGCAAGTCGTTGGTGAGCTCTTCGGCTCCTTCCGGATCGGCCCCTGTGACGTGGTGCGAACCTGCAAGGTGTCACCATGGTGGTTAATTTTTCTTGTAAATACTCCATCTCAATTTTTCTGGTGGTTAATCATTCACCTGCGATGGAGTAGATGTTAACATGTAGTATTAGCTAGTACGTTTGTGCTCCATCTCAATTTTATTAGCTAGTCGATGTATGATGCATATAGTTTTATTTTCTTGTACTTGGTCATGTCAAATCTGCTCGTGTGTGAATGACGCACTTTTGCAACTTCGATTTGATGATGTATTGCTACTGTTGTTGGTGGTTTGGCAGTCTAATTTGCACATTCTGTTTAACTGTTAAGTACTCTGGAGAACCAAGTTAGTAGGTTGAGGACGGGTAGATAATCCTTGATTTGAAATTTAGGACATTGCACTGAAAATATTAATATCTCGATTGTTCCATTTATCGTCAAAATACGCATTCATTCAGTGAAAAGTTGATGGACAGTGAGCTCTTTTTAATTGTGAAGATTACAATTACCAATTCCTATAACAAATGCATTGTATTATAATTTACCAGTTCTAGGCACACCCTTCTGAGTTCTGACCATTAGTTTGAGGCATGGATGGAGCCACTAGCAGACCCGATCCATGAGCATACATTATATATGTGTGCTTTGGTGAAAAGAAGAGAAAAAACAAATTAGCCAATGTAACATTTGGGCAAGTAGAATCTGACCAGAATAGTACGGGACAGAAAGTTGTACAACCTGAAATACCTGTCTGAGTGGCACATATAGTAAGGCTAGATTTCTTTTCTTCTCCTTATTCTACTAGTAAAAGCTAGGGTGTCAATGGGTAGTAGTACATCCATAGTACTACTAATGCTACTGTAATATATATAAGGTGGGTAGGAATAAGAATAGAATGCCAAAGAATATGATATGATTTTTTCTTATTTTTACATTAGACAGGCTATCTGAAAATGCCAAGGCTTATAAAGGATGGTTTCTAATAGGATTCTGCTTTCGCATGTGAGTTCAAGTTTATATGTAAAAATAATTGTACTGCTAATTCTGCGGTTGTTGAATCTCACTATATGAATAGAATGCAGTGCTTTTCCTGTCTGGGATAAATAATGTATATAGAATTTGTTACATTATTTGTTAGGGTGATCCACAAAGTACTTGGCTTGTCTGCCAATTCTAGCATAAAAACATACTTTAGGTATGTGCAGCACACAGGTTTAAGCATGAGTGTATGACGTATACATGGACTTTTGCTAACTGGATCGTATTTGTTAGTTTGATTTCTCCCAGGACAAGAAGCTCGAGCAAGCACTACGGCTGGAGGCAACTGTTGTGTACCATCAAGATAGCAACGTTGATGCAGTTTTTAATGGCAATGTCTGTTGAATGATGATTATTAGTCCTTTAGACTAAGTATTGCTTGCGATGTACCCTAATGCAATTTTCGCTAGCAATGCTTGTTGATCCTGTCATTTTATTTATTACTTGATATGCACTCCCTCCGTTTCTAAATATAAGACCTTTTAAAGACTTCAATATGAACTACATACGAACAAAATGAGTGAATCTACACTCTAAAACATCTATATACATCCGTATGTAGTCTGTATTGAAATATCTACAAAAGGCTTAAGTTTGAAGCGGTCCTCCTCTGCACCGACTCCAACCAGCGAGCGGCTGCGCCTTCAAACTGAGCAGTAGCATATGAAATCCACCTGCTCTGATGCGTACCCCACAACTTGAAATAATCCTCGCATCTCGATTTCCACAGCCATGGATTAGAGCCATCAAATCGTGGCAACTCGACCCGGGGTCCTGCACTGAACTAATCCCCTTGATCGAGAGCCACCAATTCACGAGGAGACTGAACATCGCGCGGAGATGACAGATCACGCATACCTCGGGCTGGGGGAGGAACGTAGATGCTGTGATTCCTCGCCTCTCGACTGGTTGAGGGGCCTCCCGCTCGCCCTTCATAGTTGCCCTTGTCCACCCGCTCCAGATCCGAACGGATCTGCTCGATATCGAGATGGAGCTTGGAGCGGACGCCGTCGACGCGGGCGGAGATGAGGCCATCCAAGGTCTTGGTCGACTCCTGAAGCATCTTGGTCATGGACTTGAGGAGATCGTCGTTGTGGGACTTGAGGCGCTGCTCGAGATCGTTGGTGACGGCGGACTTGACGAAATCGTGGATGTTGCAGCCCTCCGCCGACAGGTTCTCCGGGGCCTCTCGTCGGCGAATTTCGCGGAATCTGGTGCTGTGCTGGTGGCGGGGGAACTCCAGGACGGAACGGCTCTGAAGCCAGATGTAAGCTAACGACAGCGGATATTC
The DNA here is from genome assembly GCA_021437245.1 of Aegilops speltoides. Lineage (NCBI taxonomy): Eukaryota > Viridiplantae > Streptophyta > Magnoliopsida > Poales > Poaceae > Aegilops > Aegilops speltoides. The sequence continues at coordinate 573,487,573 of CM038143.1, forward strand.
GAATCAGGGGAAGGATTCCGCCATTGCTGGCTGTACAAGCTCACACGCGACTCGCGAGGTTCGGCCGAAGCCACCAGTTCCATCCCTGATCCACACGTTACTGTTCCAACGGTTATATCCCCATGTACACCCTTAACGGGCCCAGTTCGGGCCTGCAAGCCACTGGGGGAGATGTCGTTCGCGAGTCGGCTGAGACAGAGGCCCACGAGTCAAGTTCTTGCCTTCGCGCGCTTCCTTCTGATCTGCCTTGATGCCTTGATCGCAGACATCCCCTAACCTAACACAAGGGAAAATAAATGCGAAACATCCCTGTTTCACCAATTTTTGATTTCCATGTGACCAAATCACCCTCCTAATTCAGTTTTACTCATCAAAATATTGAGATATTTAGATACAGCTACAATCAAATTGGCTGAAAAAAATACTTGTAACCATACATGCTTAATTTGGATTCCAACCAATATTTCTCCGTCAGTTATTGGATACTTTTTTTATTCTAATGTAAAAAAAATTGAGTTGCAAATTGAATCCACAAAGACATAACATTGACTATCCTTAGACAAGAACAATTTCCTAATTAATTGTCCCCGAAGATGCTGAAGAAACACTACAATAGAACTAAACAAGGGCTCGCACATAATGAATGAAAAAAATATAAGGACATGCATGAACATGACAACTACACACAAAAGGTTCCGGCACGCCGCGCCTCCGCCCGCTAGTACTACATATCTCAAGGAAAGTCCTTCAAATCGCAACTGAACAGGAGCCTCGCATGTTGAATAGGAATAAACTCATTAGCCACAAAAAATTGCCTCCTAATCAGCTTTACAACTTATAAGCCAGTGATCTATGTATGAACACGTGTGAACTTTAGAATACAGAAACAAATAGAAGGGTTCAGCGTGCTTTCCTGCAACGTTGGTGTTGTTGAGATTCTTAAAAAAATTACTCATTTGTTTTAAAATATAAGGTGTATTACTTTTTTAAAAGTCCAACCACTTTAAGTTTGATCAAATTTGTGAAGAAATATATCAAAATTCGTAATATCAAAACGATGTTATTAGATTCATTATGAAATGAATTTCCATAATTTTTTACATTAATATTGTGGATATCGATATTTTTAGCTCTAAACTTGGTCAAAGTTAAGGAAATTTGACTTTCCAAAGAACTAATACCCCTTGTATTTTGAACTGATGGAATATTTAGTTTGGCGGATGGGGAGGCGGTGGAGTGTGTTGTATGTTTATTTATAATGTGGTTATTTGGTGGGCCTTTCATGGTATGATTCTGTGCTATACGCTAATCAACTCATACTTTTGTGGGTAAATTTCTACGTCGGTGGCTAAATGCACTATATTGGTGCTATAGTATCATCACATGGTGGCGCTTATTTTTTCTAGGTAGTAAGAGAGTGCACGGGGTTGATATATTTTTCTAGACGGTTGGTGTTGATTAATTTGAAAAATCATTGCCCCGATTAAAATCGTAAACCAAATTATAAATTGAATATCTCAATCGAATAAAAGAGCTTCAAAATTAGGGAATATGATGAATTAAAATAATTAAATGGGAGAGCTCCTTGAGAAATTATTAACCGGTGAAAATCAGGTGACCAAGTTCTAAATTGAAGACCTCAATTAATTGTGAGAACTTAAAATTAGGAAGCAGAGTGTATAGTATAAAAAGTTTGAATGATAGTTTTGAGAAATTGTTAACTTGGTGATGACCCACAAGTATAGAAGATCAATTTTAGTCCTTTTGATAAGTAAGAGTGTCGAACCCAATGAGGAGCAGAACGAAATGACAATCGGTTTTCAGTAAGGTATTTTCTGGAAGCACTGAAATTTCAGTAATGTATAGTTTGATAGTAAGATAATTTGTACCAAGTAGAAATAATAACTAAGGTAAAACAATGTAGCCCAATCCTTTTTGTCTCGAAGGACAGGTCGGAACTGTCTCTTGTAACAAGTAAAATGTTCTTGAGGACACAAGGGAATTTCATCTAGTCACTTTCATCATGTTTATTTGATTCGCGTTCGCTACTTTGATAATTTGATATGTGGGTGGACCGGTGCTTGGCTGATGTTCTTACTTGAACAAACCTCCCACTTATGATTAACCCCTCTCGCAAGCATCCGCAACTACAAAGAAGAATTAAGATATATCTAACCATAGCATTAAACATATGGATCCAAATCAGCCCTTACGCAATAGTGCATAAACTAAGGTTTAAGCTTCTGTCACTCTAGCAACCCATCATCTAATTACTACTCCATAGTGCCTTCCCTTAGGCCCAAAAATGGTGAAGTGTCATGTAGTCGACATTCACATAACACCACTAAGGGAAACAACAACATACATATCATCAAAATATATACCAAATTCACACGATTACTTATGCCAAGAGTTCTCCCATGACCTCAAGAACAAAATCAACTACTCACAAATCATGTTAATGTTCAAGATCATAGGGGTGTTGAATAGGATAATGGATCTGAACATACAAGATGTAGTCAACACTACTAGCCACCCACATGTACCAATCTGAGGTTTTGATACAAAGATTGAACACAAGAGATGAACTAGGGTTTGAGATGAGATGGTGCTGGTGAAGATTGATACGTCTCCAATGTATCTATAATTTTTGATTGTTTCATGGTGTTATATTATCATTCTTGGATGTTTTACAATCATTTTATAGCTACTTTATATCATTTTTTGGACTAACCTCTTGGCATAGTGCCCAGTGCCCGTTGCTATTTTTGCTGGTTTTTTACTTCGCAGAATATTAGTAACAAAACGGAGTCCAAACGCAAAGAATCTTTTTGGTGAATTTTTATGGAGAAAAAGCAACAATTTGGTCCAAAGAAGTACCAGAGTGGTGCCCCGAGGGGGGCACAACCCACCTGGGCGCGCCTGGGGCCCCAGGCGTGCCCTAGAGGGTTGTGCCCACCTCGGTGGCCTCCCGCACCGCCTCTTCACCCTATAAATTCCCAAATATTCTAGAACCGCCAAGAATAACTCTAGATCAAAAGTTCCGCCGCGACAAGGCCTCTGTAGCCACGAAAAACCAATCTATACCCCGTTCCGGGACCCTACCGGAGGGGGAGATCATCACCGGAGACCATCTTCATCATCCTTATGGTATCCATGATTAGGAGGGAGTAGTCCACCCTCGAGGCTGAGGGTTTGTACCAGTAGCTATGTGTTTAATCTCCCTCTCTCGTGTTCTTGAGATGGCACGATCTTGATGTATCGCGGGCTTTGTTAATATAGTTGGATCATATGGTGTTTTCCCCTCTTTATCTTGTTGTGATGAATTGAGTTTTCCCTTTGAGATTTCGTTCTTATCGGATTGAATATTTTTATGGATTTGAGAGCACTTGATATATGTATTGCATATCAATACTCGTGGTGACAATGGGGTATTATATTAATTCACTTGATATGTGTTTTGGCACTCAACTTGCAGATTCCTGAGGTGACATTGGGGTAATCTATGCATAGGCATGTTTTCATCCTACTTTCTCCGGTAGAAATCTTGGGGCACTCTTTGAGATTCTTTGTGTTGGATTGAGTATTATGAATCTGAATTTGCTTTGGTGTTATTCTAGTACGAACTCTTGATAGATCGAACAGAAAAAATAACTTGATGTTATTTTAGTACGAACTCTTGGATAGATCGACTGGAAAGAATAGCCACAAACAATTTCTTCTTATATTCTCCGCTAGATAATAACTTTGGAGTGATTCTTCATTTCACGTTGAGGGATGGTTATGTGATCCATTTAGATTAGCATTGTTGAGAGATTGCACTAGCGAAAGTACGAACCCTAGGCCTCATTTTCAAGCATTGCAATACCGTTTGTGCTCCATCTTATCAATTGCTACCTTGCTATTTTTATTGTTCCTATTTCAAAAATCAATATCTACTATCCATATTACACTTGTATCACCATCTCTTCGTTAGACTAGTGCACCTATACAATTTACCATTGTATTTGCTGTGTCGGGGACACAAGAGAATTTTTGTTATTTGGTTACAGGGTTGTTTGAGAGAGACCATCTTCATCCTACACCTCCCACGGATTAATAAACCTTAGGTCATTCACTTGAGGAAAATTTACTATTGTCCTACAAAACTCTGCGCTTGGAGGCCCAACACGAGTCTACAAGAACAAATTGTGTACTAGACATCAAAGATGTGATAAAGATTGATCCTCCCACGATGAGAGGGTTGTTGGTGATGACGATGGCTTTGATTTCCCCCTCCTGGTGGGAAGTATCCCCGGCGGAATCGCTCCGTCACTGAGCAAAAGTTCTCCTGCCCAAGTTCCGCCTCGAGATGGTGGCGCTCCGTCCCGAAAGTCCTCTCCTTATTTTTACTAGGGCAAATAGGGTTATATAGCAGAAGCTGATGAAACAAATATGCCCTAGAGGCAATGATAAAGTTGTTATTTTATATTTCCTTATTCATGATAAAGGTTTATTATTCATGCTAGCATTGTATTAATCAGAAACTGAAATACATGTGTGCATATATAAACAAATACCGTGTCCCTAGTATGCCTCTACTAGACTAGCTCGTTGATCAAAGATGGTTAAGGTTTTCTAACAATAGACATGTGTTGTCATTTGATAACGGGATCACATCATTAGGAGAATAATGTGGTGGACAAAACCCATCTGTGCATAATGATCGTTTAGTTTTATTGCTATTGCTTTCTTCATGTTAAATACATATTTCTTCGACTATGAGATTATGCAACTCCCGGATACCGGAGGAATGCCTTGTGTGCTATCAAACGTCACAACGTAACTGGGTGATTATAAAGATTCTCTACAGATATCTCCGAAGGTGTTTGTTGAGTTGGCATAGATCAAGATTAGGATTTGTCACTCCGAGTATCGGAGCGGTATCTCTGGGCCCTCCCGGTAATACACATCATAAGCTTGCAAGCAAACGACTAAGGAGTTAGTCAAGAGGTGATGTATTACGAAATGAGTAAAGATACTTGCTGGTAACGAGATTGAATTAGGTATGAAGATACCGATAATTGAATCTTGGGCAAGTAACATACTGATGGACAAAGGGAATTACATATGTTGTCATAACGGTTCGACCGATAGAGATCTTCGTAGAATATGTAGGAGCCCATATGGGCATCTAGGTTCCGCTATTGGTTATTGACCGGAGAGGTGTCTCGGTCATGTCTACATAGTTCTCGAACCCATAGGGTCCGCACGCTTAACGTTCGATGACGATATAATATTATATGAGTTATGCAATTTGGTGACCGAATGTTGTTCGAAGTCCCGGATGAGATCATGGACATGACAAGCAGTCTTGAAATGGTCGAGAGGTAAAAATTGATATATAGGACGATGGTATTCAGACACCGAAAGTGTTTCGGGGGTCCCGGGTACTTATCGGGTCATTGAAAGGGGTTCCAGGCACCCCCAGCAAAAGATATGGGCCTTATGGGCCAAGAGGGGAAACACCAGTCACAAGGGGCTGGTGCACTGAGGAGAAGGCAAGAGGCGAAGGGAAAGAAAAGAGTGGAATAGAATCCCCCTTCCTTCCCTCTCCCCCTCTTTCCTCCCCCTCCGACAAACATGGCAGGGGGCGCCCAAGGGCAGGAGCCCAACTTGGATTCTGACATACTTGGTGCGCCCCTTGGCCTCTCTCCCCTCTCCCTCCCACCTATATATATGAGGAAGGGGGCGCCGAGCACACCCCAGACAATTTCCTAGCCGTGTGCGGCGCCCCCCTCCACCGTTTACACCCCCGGTCATATTTTTATAGTGCTTAGGCGAAGCCCTGTGGAGATCACCTTGAAGGAAATACGCCCTAGAGGCAATAATAAAGTTATTATTTATTTCCTTATTTCATGATAAATGTTTATTATTCATGCTAGAATTGTATTAACCGGAAACATAATACATGTGTGAATACATAGACAAACATAGTGTCACTAGTATGCCTCTACTTGATTAGCTCGTTGAATCAAAGATGGTTAAGTTTCCTAGCCATAGACATGAGTTGTCATTTGATTAACGGGATCACATCATTAGGAGAATGATGTGATTGACATGACCCATTCCGTTAGCCTAGCACTTGATCGTTTAGTATGTTGCTATTGCTTTGTTCATGACTTATACATGTTCCTGTAACTATGAGATTATGCAACTCCCGTTTACCGGAGGCACACTTTGGGTGCTACCAAATGTCACAACATAACTGGGTGATTATAAAGGAGTACTACAGGTGTCTCCAAAGGTACATGTTGGGTTGGTGTATTTCGAGATTAGGTTTTGTCACTCCGATTGTCAGAGAGGTATCTCTAGGCCCTCTCGGTAATGCACATCACTATAAGCCTTGCAAGCAATGTAGCTAATGAGTTAGTTACGGAATGATGCATTACGTAACGAGTAAAGAGACTTGCCGGTAACGAGATTGAACTAGGTATTGGATACCGACGATCGAATCTCGGGCAAGTAACATACCGATGACAAAGGGAACAACGTATGTTGTTATGCAGTTTGACCGATAAAGATCTTCGTAGAATATGTAGGAGCCAATATGGGCATCCAGGTCCCTCTATTGGTTATTGACCGAGAATAGTTCTAGGTCATGTATACATAGTTCTCAAACCCGTAGGGTCCGCACGCTTAACGTTACGATGACAGTTATATTATGAGTTTATGAGTTTTGATATACCGAAGGAGTTCGGAGTCCCGGATGAGATCGGGGACATGACGAGGAGTCTCAAAATGGTCGAGACGTAAAGATCGATATATTGGACGACTATATTCGGAGTTCGGAAAGGTTCCGAGTGATTCGGGTATTTTTCGGAGTACCGGAGAGTTACGGGAATTCGCCGGGGAGTATATGGGCCTTATTGGGCTTTAGGGGAAAGAGAGAGGAGAGGTTGGGCGCCCCCCCAAGGCCTAGTCCGAATTGGACTAGGGGGAGGGGATGCGCCCCCTCCTTCCTTCTCTTCTCTTCCCCCTTTCCTTGACTCCTACTCCTACTACTTGGAAGGGGGGAATCCTACTCCCGGTGGGAGTAGGACTCCTCCTTGGCGCGCCCTCCTTGGCCGGCCGCACCTCCCCCCTCCCTCCTTTATATACGGGGGCAGGGGGGCACCCCATGATACACAAGTTGATCTATGGATCATTCCTTAGCCATGTGCGGTGCCCCCCTCCATGATATTCCACCTCGGTCATATCGTCGCGGAGTTTAGGCGAAGCCCTGTGCCGGTAGAGCATCATCATCGTCACCACGCCGTCGTGCTGACGGAACTCATCCCTGACACTTTGCTGGATCGGAGTCGAGCTGAACGTGTGCTGAACTCGGAGGTGCCGTACGTTCGGTACTTGGATCGGTCGGATCGTGAAGACGTACGACTACATCAACCGTGTTGTCATAACGCTTCCGCTTACGATCTACGAGGGTACGTGGACAATACTCTCCCCTCTCGTTGCTATGCCATCACCATGATCTTGCGTGTACGTAGGAAATTTTTGAAATTACTATGTTCCCCAACAGTGGCATCCGAGCCAGGTTTTATGCGTAGATGTCATATGCACGAGTAGAACACAAGTGAGTTGTGGGCGATACAAGTCATACTGCTTACCAGCATGTCATACTTTGGTTCGGCGGTATTGTGAGATGAAGCGGCCCGGACCGACATTACGCGTACGCTTACGCGAGACTGGTTTCACCGTTACAAGCACTCGTGCTTAAAGGTGGCTGGCGGGTGTCTGTCTCTCTCACTTTAGCTGAATTGAGTGTGGCTACGCCCGGTCCTTGCGAAGGTTAAAACAACACTAACTTGACGAACTATCGTTGTGGTTTTGATGCGTAGGTAAGAACGGTTCTTGCTAAGCCCGTAGCAGCCACGTAAAATTTGCAATAACAAAGTAGAGGACGTCTAACTTGTTTTTGCAGGGCATGTTGTGATGTGATATGGTCAAGACGTGATGCTATATTTTATTTTATGAGATGATCATGTTTTGTAACCGAAGTTATCGGCAACTGGCAGGAGCCATATGGTTGTCGCTTTATTGTATGAAATGCAAACGCCCTGTAATTGCTTTACTTTATCACTAAGCGGTAGCGATAGTCGTTGAAGCAATAGATGGCGTAACGACAACGATGCTACGATGGAGATCAAGGTGTCACGCCGGTGACGATGGTGATCACGATGGTGCTTTGAAGATGGAGATCACAAGCACAAGATGATGATGGCCATATCATATCACTTATATTGATTGCATGTGATGTTTATCCTTTATGCATCTTATCTTGCTTTGATTGACGGTAGCATTTTAAGATGATCTCTCACTAATTATCAAGAAGTGTTCTCCCTGAGTATGCACCGTTGTGAAAGTTCTTCGTGCTGAGACACCACGTGATGATCGGGTGTGATAGGCTCTACGTTCAAATACAACGGGTGCAAAACAGTTGCACACGCGGAATACTCAGGTTAAACTTGACGAGCCTAGCATATACAGATATGGCCTCGGAACACGGAGACCGAAAGGTCAAACGTGAATCATATAGTAGATATGATCAACATAGTGATGTTCACCATTGAAACTACTCCATCTCACGTGATGATCGGACATGGTTTAGTTGATTTGGATCACGTAATCACTTAGATGACTAGAGAGATGTCTGTCTAAGTGGGAGTTCTTAAGTAATATGATTAATTGAACTTAAATTTATCATGAACTTAGTCCTGGTAGTATTTTGCAAATTATGTTGTAGATCAATAGCTCGCGTTGTTGCTTTCATGTGTTTATTTTGATATGTTCCTAGAGAAAACTGTGTTGAAAGATGTTAGTAGCAAGGATGCGGATTGGATCCATGATCTGAGGTTTATCCTCATTGCTGCGCAGAAGAATTATGTCCTTGATACACCGCTAGGTGACAAACCTATTGCAGGAGCAGATGCAGACGTTATGAACGTTTGGCTAGCTCAATATGATGACTACTTGATAGTTTAGTGCGCCATGCTTAACGGCTTAGAATCGGGACTTCAAAGACATTTTGAATGTCATGGACCATATGAGATGTTCTAGGAATTGAAGTTAATATTTCAAGCAAATACTCGAGTTGAGAGATATGAAGTCTCCAACAAAGTTCTATAGCTAAAAGATGGAGGAGAATCGCTCAATTAGTGAGCATGTGCTCAGATTGTCTGGGTACTTCAATCGCTTGAATCAAGTGGGAGTTAATCTTCCAGATAAGATAGTGATTGACAGAATTCTCTAGTCACCATCACCAAGTTAGTAGAACTTTGTGATGATATAATATGCAATGGATGACGAAAGTGATTCCCAAGCTCTTCGTGATGTTAAAATCGACGAAGGTAGAAATCAAGAAAGAGCATCAAGTGTTGATGATTGACAAGACCACTAGTTTGAAGAAAAGGGCAAAGGAAAGAAAGGAAACTTCAAGTAGAATGGCAAACAAGTTGTCACTCCGTGAAGAAGCACAAAGCTGGACCTAAGCCTGAAGCGAGTGCTTCTACTGCAAAGGAAATGGTCCTTTGGAAGTGGAACTACTCCAAATATTTGGTGGATAAGAAGGATGGCAAAGTGAACAAGGGTATATTTTGATGTACAGGTTATTGATGTGTACCTTACTAGTGTTTACAGTAGCCCTGAGTATTTGATAATTGTTAGGTTGCTAAAATTTAGTAACTTCGAAACAGGAGTTCTGAGAATAAACAGAGACTAGTTGAAGGGGAAGTGACGATGAGTGTTGGAAGTAGTTCCAAGATTGATATGATCATCATCACACACTCCCTATACTTTTGGGATTAGTGTTAAACCTAAATAAATGTTATTTAGCTTTTGCGTTGAGCATGAATATGATTTGATCATGTTTATTGCAATACGGTTATTCATTTAAAGTCAGAGAATAATTGTTGTTCTGTTTACATGAATAAAACCTTCAATGGTCATACACCCAATGAAAATAGTTTATTGGATCTCGATCGTAGTGATACACATATTCATAATATTGATGCCAAAAGATGCAAAGTTAATAATGATAGTGCAACTTATTTGTGGCACTGCCGTTTGGGTCATATCGGTGTAAAGCGCATGAAGAAACTCCATAAAGATGGATTTTTGGAATCACTTGGTTATGAATCAGTTGATGCTTGCGAACCGTGCCTTTGGGCGAGATGACTAAAACTCCGTTCTTCGGAACAATGGAACGAGCAACAAACTTGTTGGAAATAATACATACTGATGTATGCAGACCAATGAGTATTAAGGCTCGTGGCGGGTATCGTTATTTTCTGACCTTCACAGATGATTTGAGTAGATATGGGTATATCTACTTGATGAAACATAAGTCTGAAATAGTTGAAAGGTTCAAAGAATTTCAGAATGAAGTGTAAAATCATCGTAACAAGAAAATAAAGTTTCTGCGATCTGATCGTGGAGATGAATATTTGAGTTACGAGTTTGTTCTTCAATTAAAACAATGTGGAATAGTTTCACAAACTCACGCCACCTGGAACACCACAATGTAATGGTGTGTCCGAACGTTGTGATCGTACTTTACTAGGTATGGTGCGATCTATGATGTCTCTTATCGGTTTACCACTATCGTTTTGGGGTTATGCATTAGAGACAGATGCATTCACGTTTAATAGGGCACCATCTAAACCCGTTGAGATGACATCCTATGAACTATGGTTTAGGAGTAAACCTAAGATGCCGTTTCTTAATGTTTGGAGTTGCGATGCTTATATGAAAAAGGTTTTCAACCTGATAAGCTCAAACCCAAATCGGAGAAGTGCGTCTTCATAGAATACCCAAAGGAAAATGTTGGGTACACCTTCTATCACAGATCTGAAGGCAAAACATTCGTTGCTAAGAATGGATCCTTTCTAGAGAAGGAGTTTCTCTCGAAAGAAATGAGTGGGAGGAAAGTAGAGCTTGATAAGGTAATTTGTACCTTCTCCCGAATTGGAAAGTAGTTCATCACAGAAATCAGTTCCAGTGACCACTACACCAATTAGTGAGGAAGCTAATGATATTGATCATGAAACTTCAGATCAAGTTACTACCGAACCTTGTAGGTAAACCAGAATAAGATCCGCACCAGAATGGTACGGTAATCCTGTTTTGGAAGTCATGTAACTAGACCATGATAAACCTACGAACTATGAGGAAGCGATGATGAGCCCAGATTCCGCAAAATGGCTGGAGGCCATGAAATCTGAGATGGGATCCATGTATGAAAACAAAGTATGGACTTTGATTGACTTGCCCGATGATCGGCAAGCCATAGAAAATAAGTGGATCTTCAAGAGGAAGACGGACACTGATAGTAGTGTTACTATCTACAAAGCTCGACTTGTTGTGAAAGGTTTTTCAACAAGTTCAAGGTGTTGAATACAATGAGATTTTCTCACTCGTATTGATGCTTAAGTCTGTCCGAATCATGTTAGCAATTGCCACATTTTATGAATTCTGGCAAAAGGATGTCAAAACTGCATTCCTTAATGAATTTATTAAAGAAGAGTTGTATATGATGCAACCAGAAGGTTTTGTCAATCCTAAAGGTGCTAACAAAGTGTGCAAGCTCCCGCGATCCATTTATGGACTGGTGCAAGCCTCTAGGAGTTGGAATATACGCTTTGATGAGTTGATCAAAGCATATGGTTTTATACAGACTTTTTGAGAAGCCTGTATTTACAAGAAAGTGAGTGGGAGCTCTGTAGCATTTCTAATATTATATGTGGGTGACATATTGTTGATTGGAAATGATATATAAATTCTGGATAGCATGAAAGGATACTTGAAAAAGAGTTTTTCAAAGCAAGACCTCGGTGAAGCTGCTTACACATTGAGCATCAAGATCTATATAGATAGGTCAAGACGCTTGATAAGATTTTTCAATGAGTACATACCTTGATAAATTTTTGAATAGTTCAAAATGGAACAGTCAAACAAGGAGTTCTTGCCTGTGATGCAAAGGTGTGAAGTTGAGTAAGACTCAAGACCCGATCATGGCAGAAAATAGAAAGAGAATGAAAAGTCATTCCCAATGCCTCAGCCATAGGTTCTATAAAGTATGCTATGCTGTGAACCAGACCTATTGTATACCTTGCTCTGAGTTTGACAAAGGAATACAATTTTGATCTAAGAGTAGATCACTAGACAGCGGTCAAGAATATCCTCAGTGAGAACTAAGGAAACATTTCTCGATTATGGAGGTGATAAAAGAGCCCGTCGTAAAGAGTTACATTGGTGCAACCTTTTACACCGACCCAGATGACTCTAAGTCTCAATCTGGATACATATTGAAAGTGGGAGCAATTAGCTAGAGTAGCTCCGTACAGAGCATTGTAGACATAGAATATTTGCAAAATACATACGGCTCTGAATGTGACAGACCCGTTGACTAAGCTTCTCTCATGAGCAAAACATGATCACACCTTAGTACTCTTTGGGTGTTAATCACATAGCGATGTGAACTAGATTATTGACTCTAGTAAACCCTTTGGGTGTTGGTCACATGACGATGTGAACTATGGGTGTTAATCATATACAGATATGAATATTGGTGTTAAATCACATGGTGATGTGAACTAGATTATTGACTCTAGTGCAAGTGGGAGACTGAAGGAAATATGCCCTAGAGGCAATAATAAAGTTATTATTTATTTCCTTATTTCATGATAGATGTTTATTATTCATGCTAGAATTATATTAACCGGAAACATAATACATGTGTGAATACATAGACAAACATAGTGTCACTAGTATGCCTCTACTTGACTAGCTCGTTGAATCAAAGATGGTTAAGTTTCCTAGACATAGACATGAGTTGTCATTTGATTAACGTGATCACATCATTAGGAGAATGATGTGATTGACATGACCCATTCCGTTAGCCTAGCACTTGATCATTTAGTATGTTGCTATTGCTTTCTTCATGACTTATACATGTTCCTGTAACTATGAGATTATGCAACTCCGTTTACGGAGGAACACTTTGGTGCTACCAAATGTCTGGCGTATCGGGTGATTATAAAGGAGTACTACAGGTGTCTCTAAAGGTACATGTTGGGTTGGCGTATTTCGAGATTAGGTTTTGTCACTCCGATTGTTGGAGAGGTATCTCTGGGCCCTCTCGGTAATGCACATCACTATAAGCCTTGCAAGCAATGTAGCTAATGAGTTAGTTACGGAATGATGCATTACGTAGCGAGTAAAGAGACTTGCCGGTAACGAGATTGAACTAGGTATTGGATACCGACGATCGAATCTCGGGCAAGTAACATACCGATGACAAAGGGAACAACGTATGTTGTTTTGCGGTTTGACCGATAAAATCTTCGTAGAATATGTAGGAGCAAATATGGGCATCCAGGTCCCGCTATTGGTTATTGACCGATAATAGTTCTAGGTCATGTCTACATAGTTCTCGAACCCGTAGGGTCCGCACGCTTAACGTTACGATGACAGTTATATTATGAGTTTATGAGTTTTGATATACAGAAGGAGTTCGGAGTCCCGGATGAGATCGGGGACATGACGAGGAGTCTCGAAATGGTTGAGACATAAAGATCGATATATTGGACGACTATATTCGGAGTTCGGAAAGGTTCGAGTGATTCGGTATTTTTGGAGTCTGGGAGAGTTACGGGAATTCGCCGGGAGTATATGGGCCTTATTGGGCTTTAGGGAAAGAGAGAGAGGTTGGGCGCCCAAGGCCTAGTCCGGTGGACTAGGGGAGGGCTGCGCCTCCTTCCTTCCTTCTCTTCCCCTTTCCTTGACTCCTACTCCTACTACTTGGAAGGAAATCCTACTCCGGTGGGAGTAGGACTCCTCCTGCACGCCCTCCTTGGCCGGCCGCACCTCCCCTCCCTCCTTTATATCTGAGGCAGGGGGCACCCCATGACACACAAGTTGATCTACGGATCGTTCCTTAGCCGTGTGCGGTGCCCCCTCCACCATATTCCACCTCGGTCATATCGTCGCGGAGTTTAGGCGAAGCCTGCGCGATAGAGCATCATCATCGTCACCACGCCATCGTCTTGTGGAACTCATCCCCGACACTTTCTTTGGATCGAGTCGGGGATCGTCATCGAGCTGAGCGTGTGCTGAACTCGCGGGTGCGTGACGTTCGATACTTGGATCGGTCGGATCGTGAAGGCGTCGACTACATCAACAGCGTTGTCATAGCGCTTCGCTTCACGGTCTCACGAGGGTACGTGGACAATACTCTCCCCTCTCGTTGCTATGCCATCACCATGATCTTGCGTGTACGTAGGAAATTTTTGAAATTACTACGTTCCCCAACACACCTCACCATCACCGTCACCATGCCGTCATCCTGACGGAACTCATATACTACCTCGACGTCTTGCTGGATCAAGGCGAGGGACTTCACCGAGCTGAACGTGTGAGATGCCGTGCGTTCGGTACTTGATCGGTTGAAGCGCGAAGAAGTTCGACTACATGAACCGCGTTGTGAAACGCTTCTGCATACAGTCTACGAGGGGACATAGACACACTCTGCCCATCGTTGCTATCCATCTCCATGGATAGATCATTGCGTGTGCATAGAAAAAAATTGTTTTCCATGCAACGATTCCCAACAGCGGCATCCGAGCCAGGTCTATGCGTAGATGATATGCACGAGTAGAACACAAACAGTTGTGGGCAGTGATAGTCATACTGCTTACCACCAACGTCTTATTTTGATTTGGCGGTATTGTGTGATGAAGTGGCCATACCAACCTTACATGTCCACGCACATGAGACCGGTTCCACTAACTGACATCCAACTAGTTTTGCATAAAGGTGGCTGACGGGTGTCTGTTTCTCCTACTTTAGTTGAAATGAATTTTTCTGCGGCCTGTCCTTGAAGAAGGTTAAACAGCAAACTTGATAGATCACCATTGTGGTTTTTGCCGTAGGTAAGAACGGTTCTTGCTAGAAACCCGTAGCAGCCACGTAAAACTTGCAACAACAAAGTAGAGGATGTCTAACTTGTTTTTGCAGGGCATGTTGTGATGTGATATGGTCAAGACATGATGTGATATACGTTATTGTATGAGATGATCACGTTTTGTAAAAGTTATCGTCAACCGGCAGGAGCCTTATGGTTGTCTCCTTATTGTATGAATGCAAACGCCATGTAATTTCTTTACTTTATCACTAAGCGGTAGCAATAGTTTTAGAAGCAATAGTTGGCGAGACGACTGCGACGCAATGATGGAGATCAAGGTGTCGAGCCGGTGACAGTGGAGATCATGACGATGCTTTGGAGATGGAGATCAAACGCACAAGATGATGATGGCCATATCATGTCACATATTTTGATTAAATGTGATGTTTATCTTTATGCATCTTATTTTGCTTAGTACGACGGTAGCATTATAAGATGATCCCTTAACTAAAGATTCAAGGTATAAGTGTTCTCCCTGAGTATGCACCGTTGCGTCAGTTCTTCGTGCTGAGAGACCACGTGATGATCGGGGGTGATAGCCTCTACGTTCACATACTACGAGTGCAAGATAGTTTTGCACATGCGGAATACTCGTGTTAAACTTGATGACCCTAGCATGTATAGACATGGCCTCAGGACACTAGAAACCGAAAGGTCGAACGTGAATCATATAGTAGATATGATCAACATAGAGATGTTCACCATTGATGACTACCCCATCTCACGTGATGATCGTACATGAGTTAGTTGATTTGGATCACGTATCACTTAGGTGACTTGAGGGATGTCTATTTAAGTGTGAGTTCTTTAGTAATTTGATTATTTGAACTTAAATTTATCATGAACTTAGTCTTAATAGTTTTTGCATATCTATGTTGTAGATCAATAGCTCGCAATATAGCTCCCCTATTTTTGATATGTTCCTAGAGAAAAATAAGTTGGAAGGTGATAGGAGCAATGATATGGACTGGATCCATGATATGAGGATTATCCTCATTGTTGCACAGAAGAATTATGTCCTTGATGCATGCTAGGTGACAGGCCTATTGCAGGAGCAGATGCAGACGTTATGGACGTTTGGCAAACTTGATATGATGACTACTTAATAGTTTAGTGTGCCATGCTTTACGACTTAGAACCGGGACTTCAAAAACGTTTTGAATGCCACGGGGCATATGAGATGTTCCAAGAGCTAAAATTAGTATTTTAGACTCATGCCCGTGTCGAGAGGTATGAGACCTCTGACAAGTACTTTGCCTACAAGATGGAGGAGAATAGCTCAACCAGTGAGCATGTGCTCAGAATGTCTGGGGTATTATAATCGCTTGAATCAAGTGGGAGTTAATCTTCCAGATAAGATAGTGATTGACAAAGTTCTCTAGTCACTATCACCAAGCTACTAGAACTTCGTGATGAACTATGATATGCAAGGGATGACGAAAATGATTCCCGAGCTCTTCTTAATGCTAAAATCAGCGATGGTAGAAATCCAGAAAGAGCATCAAGTGTTGATGGTTAACAAGACCACTAGTTTCAAGAAAAAGGGCAAGGGAAAGAGAGGGAACTTCAAGACACTACAAAAAAAAGACACATCCGTGTCATTTTGGGCCGAACGAATTTTTTTTCCTGTCATACATATGACACTTCTATGACGATAATTGTGACAAACCCGGTATCATCATAGATGTGGTGGGCTCCTACTTCTATGACAAAAATCATGACGAGAAAATGGGCTTTTCGTCTGGGCGGGCCGGAGACGTAGCTGCATGACATTCTTTGGGCCGTCCATGACGGAAAAAATCGTGGTAGAAGCGAGAGGAGGAAAATTTCGGGAGTTGCGATTCACGGTGGGAGG
The DNA here is from genome assembly GCA_021437245.1 of Aegilops speltoides. NCBI lineage: Eukaryota > Viridiplantae > Streptophyta > Magnoliopsida > Poales > Poaceae > Aegilops > Aegilops speltoides. The sequence goes on from CM038143.1 coordinate 573,504,426, forward strand.
TCGGGCGGAGCGATCGCGCGTTTCTCGTACATCTGTGGCGTGTGTGCGGCGTTAGTTCTAGCGAAGCCCGGCGGCGTTGGGCTCTAAGCGAACCCGGCGATTACACTGCAGGCTATGCATTCTTGAACCCGAGAGATCGATCGATGGTTGTCAATCGAACCCGATGGGCGATTCGCCGCTCATCGCTAATCGAAGCCGATCGATTGGATGAGCAGTGGCGTTGCGGGGGTTGGATGAGCAGTGGCGGTGGCGTTGCCTCTGGATGAACAGAACCCGTGGTGTGGAGGGCTGGATGAGCGATGAGCGATGGAGGGTGGCTGTGGAGGGTGGTTGAGCAGGATCCGGTGGTGTGGAGGGCTGGATGAGCAGATGAGCGGTGGAGGGTGCCCGTGGAGGGTGGTTGATCAATGGCGGTGGAGTAAGCGCGGTGGAGGCGGGATGAGCAGGAGCCCGTGGAGGCTGGAGGAGGTTGACGGTAGCCGTGGAGGTGGAGGAGGTCGGCGGTGGAGATGAGCAGTATCCGTGGAGTCCGTTTTGCGCACGCCACACCCTCCCCGTCTCGACCGTGGCGCTCCAACACAAGTCCGTTTCGTCCGTTTTGCGATGCGCCACACCCTCCCGATCAGCAGGACCCCGTTTGAGCGTGGGAGGTCTGTTTCCTCCGTTTTGCGGTACGCCAGACCCCTCCCGATCAACAGGACCCCCGTTTCGACCGTAGGAGGTCCGTTTCCTCCATTTTGCGGTACGCCACACCCCTCCTGATCAACAGGACCCCCGTTTCGACCGTAGGAGGTTCGTTTCGTCCATTCTGTGGTACGCTAGGCCTCGTTTCCATCGCCTGTTCCGTCCAAGCCGGTTGGCTCCCACGCGTTCCGCTGCCTCCCGATGAACACGACACATTCCGTTGCCTCCCGATGAACAAGACGCATTCCGTTGCCTCCCCATGAACACGACGCATTCTGTTGCCTCCCCATGAACACAACGCATTCCATTGCCTCCCCATGAACATGAGCCCTAGCCGTACGTATGCTCGACTAGGCGTTCGAGACCCTACCCGTATGTACACATACGTGGCCGTATTTTCTTTCTTGCACCCTGGCCGCTCTACGTACGTGTACATGCTACGTGCGCGGCTCTACTATGACACGTGCGCGCCTCTACATCCACCAGTATATATGTACGTACACGTTCGCGACCAGAATGACAACGCTACGTACGCTTCGACCAGGTGGGTCCCGAGTGTCAGGCACTTCCTTGCGTGCGAAGATGTAGCTGGTGGGTCCCAGCAGTCAGGGGGGTGAATCATTTTTTTCAGACGCACTTCCTTGCGTGCGAAGATGTAATTGGTGGGTCCCAACAGACAGGGGGAAGGTTTTTTTTCGCTAAATACGGTGGCCCGTCCAGTGGGTCCCCGCTGTGAGGTGGAGGAATAATTATTTTGCGCGTAATAAGGAGGCACTTCCTTGCTGCGGTCGTGGACCCAGCTGTCAGCCTCTCCATGTACAGTCCACGTCCGATGGAAGCCATTCCTTGACCACGTTGACCATGCCGCGCGAGAGCACCAGGGCGGTGGACGACGGCGAGGCCTAGGAAGGGGACGACGCGGAGCCGGGGAAGACGCGGCAGTGGCTGCCCACGCGTAGAGGAGTATGAGGGTTCACTCGTTCGGCTGCGGTGTGAGGCTGCTCTCGCCGCAGAATAACAGGGGGTGTGGGTGCATAGAGGGATGGCCTGGCCAGCGGTGGGGGTAGTAGGGGCGGTGATGCCTCCGCGGCATCACAGCCGGCCACGGGCGGCAGGAGCAGGCGGCACGACCGGCGCTGCTTTGGTATTTGGAGCAAGAAGACTAGAGGTTGAAGAAGCACTACGGCCGTTGGATGGACATCGACGGTCCTTTGGAGCTAGAATCGTTTATATATTGACTAAAGTTGACAAAGGCCTCCGTCGATCAACTTAGTAGGCCCTAAGTCAGCCTCCCACCAAGGTTGGTCCCGGCTAGCGGGGGTATTCATTTTTGTGCGTAATAAGGAGGCACTTCGGTGGGTCCGAGTGACAATGGGGAACATTTTTCGCGAAATCGGTGTCCCGTCTTTGTGGGTCCCAGCAGTGGGGAAAGCGTTTTTTCGCGAAATACTAGTGACCGTCGGTGGGTCCTATTTGTCGGTGGAGGAATAATTATTTTCAGCGTAATAAGGAGGCACTTCCTTGCGGCTGCCATGGACCCAAAGATCGGCCTCTCCACGTCTGATACTCATCCGATGGAAGTCGATTCGTTGACCACATTGACCACGCCGACCGAGAGCACCACGGCGGTGGGCGACAACGAGGCCTAGGAAGGGGGACGACGGGAGCCGGGAAGACGCGAAGTGGAAGCCAGCGAAGAGAGTCTGAGGTTCACTGGTTTGACTGCGGTGTGAGGCTGCCGTCGCCGCAGGGCCTGGCCAGCAGTGGGAATAGTAGGGGCGGTGAGGCCTCCGCGGCAGCACAGCCAGCCACGGGAGGCAGGAGCATGCGGCACAACCGGCGCTGCTTTGAGCGGCTGGAGCAAGAACACCAGAGGTTGAAGAAGCACTACGGCCGTTGGATGGCCATCGTACGGTCACTGGAGCTAGAATCGTTCATATTGACTAAAGTTGACAAAGGCCCCGTCGATAAACTTAGTAGGCCCACAAGTCAGCCTCCCACCATGGTGGGTCCCAGCTAGCAGGGGGAGTATTCATTTTTTGTGCGTAATAAGGAGGCACTTCCAGTGGGTCGGTGACAGCTGAGGAACATTTTTTTTTGAAATCGCTGGCCCGTCCGGTGGGTCCCAGCAGTCATGGGGGAAACATTTTTTTGTGAAATAAGGTGGCCCGTGCGGTGGGTCCCTGCTGTCAGGTGGAGGAATAATTATTTTGCGCGTAATAAGGAGGCACTTCCTTGCGGCTGCCTGGACCCAGCTGTCAGCCTCTCCACGTACAGTACTCTTCCGATGAAAGTCGGTCGTTGACCACATTGACCAGGCCGCGCCAAGAGCACCAGGGCGGTGGTTTGGACGACGGCTAGTCCTAGGAAGGGGACGACACGGAGCCAGGGAAGACGCAGCAGTGGTAGCCAGCGGAGAGGAGTCTGAGGTTCTTGGTTGGTGTGGTGTGAGGCTGCCGTCGCTCTTGAGAATAACAAGGGGTGTGGGTGAGTAGAGGATGGCACGGCCAGCGGTGGGAGTAGTACGGGCGGTGAGACCTCCGTGGCATCCTGCCGCCACGGAGGCGAGGACGCATAACACGACCGGTCTTTGCTTTGGTAATTTGGAGCAATAAGACCAGAGGTTAAAGAAGCACTACGGCCGTTGGATGGACATCGTACGATCACTGCAGCTAGAATCGTTTATATTGACTAAGTTGACAAAGCCCTTGGTACGCGTCAACTTAGTAGGCCAACAGCTCGGATTTGGCAGAGAAAATGTAGCCCATTTGCGATTTGTAAGAATGTACAACCCATTTTTCAATTCTAATGGAATTTACAACAGCCCATTTACGGGTTTGTTAAAAGTACAGCCCAACTTCTAGGTAGGAAAACGATTAATAATTTCAAACAACCGCTCAAAACAGAATTCAAAAAAATTCCCACATTTTGATGGGATCCGAACTATTTTTATCCAAAATTTCTAGTCAGGTTAAATATAATTTCAAAATAAAGTTGTATCACATTAAAATCCAACGAAATATTGCACGCGCAACAAGTAATGAAATTAAAATTTCCAAATTCCAAAAATAATATATTTTTCAAACTAATTACGTGTTTGGTGCATAGTAATTGCCCAGTTATTATAATTACATTCCATTTATTATTTCTTAAATTCCATTTTCTTGTTAAGCCTAATGCATACGGGATCGAGGTAGAGGGAAAGGGGAGAGGAGATGCAAGTAGGCAGGGCAATGAATGCTTGCGTGTTTGTTTTTACTTGAGGGTCAGGTGTGACACAGGCGTCAGCAGTTGCATTTTGAGTGTAATATGGGCAGACAACAGAGTCATTTCACTATTCCCTTCCTTCAATTTTTAGTGAGGTTCTGCCAAAACCCCCCCCTCCAAAGCGAAATTAGTTAATCCCAAGCCCATAACTCAAAAATGACTTCTTTACATCTTCTATGGCTTATTTTGACGATATACCCTGAAAAGGCGGAATCGAACTGGCCCTTAACCTGCAATTCAATTGTGCATGCAATGATGAATCACTCCTGCCGGTTATCTGTACATTTAGGCATCATCATACATGGCATAACCTAATACATGTGCATTCCATTGTAGAATCTGGAATATGCAATGTTTATGTTAGTTCATACGTTGCACATGATGTTTAAATGCCCCTTAAATCTGGTCAGTCAAGTGATGGTCTTTAAGCCTCCTTCTTTGCTTCTTTTCTTGATATGTAAGATTTGCTCACACATTTGTTCAATTGCTTGTTTACATTAGCCAGCCATACTAGGACTGTTTGCTTTGATTACTTGCTGTTCTTGACCTAACACTCTAACAGAGCTTGTCAACGATTTAAACACTAAGGGCTGCTGTAGTGGGGCCTTGTCTAACTCATAGGTGAATAAAGGTTTGGCTGTACACTACAGTAGGCTCTCCAAGAGTACTTGGAGATCCAGTTCGAAGGTATGGCTAGTTTTTACATAGTGCAGACATAGTAAATGCTCATTTCATTGTGTGCAAGTGCAAGAGATGCAGCATGTTTTATTATGTGGTGTTGTTTTGTTATAATCTCATCCTTTTGTGTTCACAGACTGGAAAGTATGCATATTTATCTTCCAAAGAGACGAGTAACTAGTTTGTGTCACCTTGCAGAGGGGGTGCAATGAAGATAAGATTGAGGATTTCCAAGTACAAGATGTTAGGAAGGAGCCTTGCAAGAGAAGTAGGAGCTGCGCTAAGCCTCTTCAACCTGCTAAGGTAAGTCACTGTGTGCAACTCAACAGTTCAATTCCTTGTTTGTTTCAGGCATAGTTAATTTTCTCTTTTCAATTGCTTTATTTGTCCTCACTTAATGAGATGCCCAAATAATTGTGCCTGATGTTCGGTACTTGTATCACTATTAGTTGACATAATTAAAGGCCTTACCATTTAATTACTCTGCCAAAGTGTGCCTGAAGCTTTGAAGTCTATTAACCAACTATTATTGCATGAGGCTCACAATCTAGTTTATACTATGCTAATGATTGCATAGTTTTGCCTGCTGTAGTATGTTTGTATGAAACCCTCTGCTGTTTATTATGCTCCCTAAGACTTTTGAGGTACAGAATGGCCAACTGCTTGCTTACTTATACGCAACGTTCTGTCTAAATTTGTAACTTGTCTGTGTTTTCGATTGGGCCCCAACATCATGCTCCTCTGGTGACCTAAGAGGGATTTTTTATCCAGGCTGCACAAACTATATTTTTTATAATTTTTAAAATATCACCTACTTATGCTTCATGACGTGTAACATTTTTTTGTGAAAGTGACGTGTAACATTATTGTTAGTCCTGCTTTGCCATGTAGTACAAAATAGTGTCTTGTTCGCTTCACTGTTGTAACTATATTTTTGCCCTAGTCATGTGTACTTACAGAAACATTTTAGGATGAAGTGACATCAACACAAAAATCTGCGAGCAGTGCGGCATGGCCGTTACCGAATGATTATGGATTGCAATTGGAATGTGCTGATGTTCTCGAGCATCAACTAGATGCGGCAAGACAACTGTACATGATTGTCAACGTATAATCAACAAGTTGAGACTGGACATGCAGGTATTAGATGCATGAGTCAAAAAAATGAAACAAGACACCGAGGTAACCATGAAGGAATTGGAGATTTTGCAAACTGAAATTTGTGCTATCTGAATCTGGCCAATCCTATTTTCTGAAGAGATTATAGTTCAAATGGAGTTAAGTTGATGCGCGTCCATGATGTATGAGCCGTATTTGCCCAGTGTGTAATTTGTTGTTTGTGTATGCTTTATTATTTCCCGTGTCGTACCATAATGCCCAGTGGGTATAATCGGCTGTAATTTCTTTATTGTATAGTGTAGGATTATTCTACCTTTCTATGCCTTGATCTCTTTGTTGTATAGTGTATGCTTTTTAGAGGTGATAGTATTGAGTAGGATAATTCTTTGAATATGCTATATCGTTCAAACGGGGGCCAACTCGCCCGACCATGGGCCTTTTACGTCTCGTAGGATCCATGGGCCTTCTACGTCTCATAGGATCCATGGGCCTTCTATGTCTCGCAGTCCATGGGCCATCTACGTCTCGCAGTTTCCATGGGCCTTCTACGTCACGTAGGATCCATGGGCCGCCGACTCATTTATGGGTCTTGTACTGGCCTTTAATTGGTCGTAGACGGGCCTATAAAAATAAATGCGTTTTATTGGTGACCATAACGGGCGTTAATAGGCGTGTTGGTGATGCTATGAAAATGTCATGAGACTAACGGACCGATCATAACGACGGGCTGAATTTGGCCCACAAGCGAAAATAGCGAGAACGGGCCGTAAGTAACGAATCTTGCAAATAAGCCCAGAATAAATGGGCTCGAGAAGGCGAAAGATAACATGGGCTGTAAACGCCCGGCTGAATAACGGGCCCTTAATGGGTATAAAGCGATACCTTTGTTCATTACGGGCCGTTTCACCACGGGCCGTTAATGGGTCTAAAGTAATACTTTGTTCATTGCGGGCGGTTTACCACGGGCGTTAATAGGCAAAGTGTTACATAGGGCCTTATATGGGCGAAAGGCGTCATGGGCCATACATGGGCCGGTGAAAACAATTTGGAATCATATTGGATGGCCCGGATACGCCATGGGCCTAATTCGGATAGGGCGAACGGGCCTTGGGTTAGCGGGCTGTAAATGGGCTATATGCGAGCAGGCCGTTAACGAGCTTTCCATGGGCGGCCGTCACCTTTTGACCAAGTCAAACGGGCCGGCCTTTTCACAGGAATGGGCCTCTGTTGGGCTGTGCCACGTGTCGACGGTCATAGGCACCTTCTGTCCAATGAGGGGATGACATCTGTCCCAACAATGAGCCGACACGTGTTTCCTCCAGCCAATGATGATTTTACACGTGGAAAATCCCCATTGGTCGGGGCTGTTAACGGGTTATCGGATCCAAAACCCGACCTGATAGCTTAACAGCGTTCCGTTACGGTGGATGCCACGTGTCGGTCACCCTTGACGAAAGCACTTCTGTGACGCGCGATTTATTGTCATGGAAGTGGACACTTCCGTGATGATAATTTTGGTAATGTCATCGAACACTTCTACAACATCACAGGTATGACTATCTCGATTCTGTCATAAATTTGTCATGGATGTACATGCATGACAAAAAACGCGACCTACTGTGACAAACACGTATCATCATGGAAGTGAATTTTTTTTGTAGTGAGAAGAATGGCAAGCAAGTTGCCGCTCCCATGAAGAAGCCCAAAGCTGGACCCAAGCCTGAAACTGAGTGTCTCTACTGCAAAGGAAATGGTCACTGGAAACGGAACGGTCTCAAATACTTGGCGGATAAGAAGGATGGAAAAGTGAACAAAGGTATATTTGATATACATGTTATTGATGTGTACCTTACTAGTATTAATAGTAGCCCCTAGGTATTTGATACCGGTTCAGTTACTAAGATTAATAACTCAAAATAGGAGTTGCAGAATAAACAGAGACTAGTTAAGGGCGAGGTGACGATGTGTGTTGGAAGTGTTTCCAAGGTTGATACGATCACCATTGCACACTCCCTCTACCTTTGGGATTAGCGTTGAGCATGAATATGATTTTATTATGTTTATTGCAATACAATTAGTCATTTAAGTCAAAGAATAATTGTTGTTCCATTTACACGAATAAAACCTTCTATGGTCATACACCCAATGTGAATGGTTTATGAAATCTCGGTCATAGTGATACAGATATTCATAATACTGATGCCAAATGATGCAAAGTTGATAATGATAGTGCAACATACTTGTGGCACTGCTGTTTAGGTCATATTGGTGTAAAGCACATGAAGAAACTCCATGCAGATGGGATTTTGGAATCACTTGATTATGAATCATTTGATACTTGCGAACCGTGCCTCATGGGCAAGATGACTAAGACTCCGTTCTCTGGAACAATGGAGCGAGCTAATGACTTATTGAAAATAATACATACCGATGTATGCGGTCCGATGAGTATTGAAGCACGTGGCAGGCATCGTTATTTTCCGACCTTCACAGATGATTTGAGCAGATATGGGTATATATACTTAATGAAAGACAAGTCTGAAACATTTGAAAAGTTCAAAGAATTTCAGAGTGAAGTGGAGAATTATCATAACAAGAAAATAAAGTTTCTACGATATGATCGCAGAGGCGAATATTTGAGTTACGAGTTTGGCCTTCATTTGAAACAATGTGGAATAGTTTCACAACTCACGCCACCTGGAACACCACAACGTAATGGTGTGTCTGAACGTCGTAACTGTACTTTATTAGACATGGTGCGATCTATGATGTCTCTTACTGATTTACCACTATCATTTTGGGGTTATGCATTAGAGACAGCTGCATGCACGTTAAATAGGGCACCGTCTAAATCCATTGAGACGACACGGTATGAACTGTGGTTTGGCAAGAAACCTAAGCTGTCGTTTCTTAAAGTTTGGGGATGCGATGCTTATGTCAAAAGGCTTCAGCCTGATAAGCTCCAACCTAAATCGTAGAAGTGCGTCTTCGTAGGATACCCTAAAGAAATTGGGTACACCTTCTACAACAGATCCAAAGACAAGATCTTTGTTGCTAAGAATGGGTCCTTTCTAGAGAAGGAGTTTCTTTCGAAAGAAATGAGTGGGAGGAAAGTAGAACTTGATGAGGTAATTGTACCTTCTCTCGAATTGGAGAGTAGCACGTCAGAGAAATCTGTTCCTGTGATGCCTAAACCAACTAGAGACGAAGCTAATGACGATGATCATGAAACTTCGGATCAAGTTACTACTGGACTTTGCAGGTCGAACAAAGCACGTTCTACACCAGAGTGGTATGCTAATGTTGTCCTGGAAGTCATGTTATTAGACCATGGCGAACCTACGAACTATGAAGAAGCTATGATGAGCCCAGATTCCAACAAATGACTTGAGCATGAAATCTGGGATATGATCCATGTATGAGAACAAAGTGTGGACTTTGGTGGACTTGCCCGATGATCGGCAAGCCATAGAGAATAAATGGATCTTCAAGAAGAAGACTGGTACTGATGGTAATGTTACTATCTAGAAAGCTCGACTTGCCGCAAAAGGTTTTCGACAAGTACAAGGAGTTGACTACAATGAGACTTTCTCACCCGTAGTGATGCTTAAGTCCGTCTGAATCATGTTAGCAATTTCCACATTTTATGTTTATGAAATCTGGCAAATGGATGTCAAAACTGCATTCTTAATGGATATCTCAAAGAAGAGTTGTATATGATGCAACCAGAAAGATTTGTCGATCCTAATGGTGCTAACAATGTGTGCAAGCTCCAGTGATCCATCTATGGACTGGTGCAAGCATCTCAGAGTTGGAATATACGCTTTGATGAGGTGATCAAAGCATATGGTTTTATACAGACTTACGGTGAAGCCTGTATTTACAAGAAAGTGAGTGAGAGCTCTCTAGCATTTCTGATATTATATGTGGATGACATATTGCTGATTGGAAATGATATAGAATTTCTCGATAGCATAAAAGGATACATGAATACGATTTTTTCAATGGAAGACCTTGGTGAAGCTGCTTACATATTGGACATCAAGATCTATAGAGATAGATCATGCTTGATAAGATTTTCAATGAGTACATACCTTGACAAGATTTTGAAGGAGTTCAAAATGGATCAGTCAAAGAAGGAGTTCTAGTCTGTATTGTAAGGTGTGAGGTTGAGTAAGACTTAAAACCCGACCATGACAGAAGATAGAGAGAGAATGGAAGTCATTCCCTATGCCTCAGCCATAGGTTCTATAAAGTATGCCATGTAGTGTACCACACCTATTGTGTACCTTGCCATGAGTTTGGCAAGGGGGTACAATACTGATCCAAGAGTAGATCACTGGACATCAGTCAAAATTTATCCTTAGTTACCTAAGAGGACGGAGGAAATATTTCTCGGTTATGGAGGTGAATAGTTCATCCTAAAGGGTTACGTAGATGCAAGCTTTGACACCAATTCAGATGACTTAGAGTCTTAATCTGGATACATATTGATAGTGGGAGCAGTTAGCTAGATTAGCACCATGCAGGGCATTATGGACATAGAAATTTGTGAAATACATATGGATCTGAATGTGGCAGACCCGTTGACTAAACCTCTCTCCAAGCAAAACAAGATCACACCTTAGTACTCCTTGGGTGTTAATCACATAGCGATGTGAACTTGATTACTGACTCTAGTAAACTCTTTGGGTATTGGTCACATGGCGATGTGACACTAGTGCAGAACCGGCCTTTGGTGCCGGTTCGTGATGGCCTTTAGTGCCGGTTCGCCAACTGGCACTAAAGAGTGGGGACTAAAGGTCCCCCCCCCCTTTAGTACCGGTTCGTCACGAACCGGCGCTAAAGTGCCACCACGTGGAACGAGCCAGGCCCGGGTGCGCTTAGGGCTTTAGTACCGGTTGGTAACACCAACCGGTACTAAATGTTTGGGTGTTTTTTTAATTTTTCCTTTAATTTTGTCTTTTCAAAACATGATCATCTCATACAATAAAATATAGCATCACGTCTTGACCATATCACATCACAACATGCCCTGCAAAAACAAGTTAGACGTCCTCTACTTTGTTGTTGCAAATTTTACGTGGCTGCTACGGGCTTAAGCAAGAACCGGTCTCACCTCGCATCAAAACCACAACGATACTTCGTCAAATAGACTCGTTTTAACCTTCTCAAGGACCGGGTGTAGCCACACTCGGTTCAACTAAAGTGAGAGAGACAGGCACCCACCAGTCACCTTTAAGCAACGAGTGCTCGTGGCGGTGAAACCAGTCTCGCGTAAGCGTCTGGCGTAATGTCGGTCTGGGCCGCTTCATCTCACAATACCGCTGAACCAAAGTATGACATGCTGGTAGGTAGTATGACTTGTATCGCCCACAACTCACTTGTGTTCTACTCGTGCAAAACATCAAACCATAGAAAAACCTAGGCTCGGATGCCTTTGTTGGGGAGCGTAGTAATTTCAAAAATTTCCTCGCACACACAAGATCATGGTGATGTATAGCAACGAGAGGGGAGAGTGTTGTCTACATACCCTTGTAGACCCAAGCGAAGCGATCTGGCGTAGAGGAAGTAGTCGACGTTCTCCTCGCGATCCGACCGATCCGGCGCCGTTACTCCGCACCCCGAGTTCTTGACACACGTACAGCTCGATGGCGCCCCTTGTACTCCAATCCAGCCGAGTGTCGAGGAGAGTTTCGTCGGACGACGGCGTGGTGGCGATCTTGATGTTTCACCGTAGCGAGGGCTTCGCCTAAGCTTGCGACAGTATGACCGAGGTGGAATATGGTGGAGGGGGCACCGCACACGGCTAAGGAACGATCCGTAGATCAAACTTGTGTGTCTAGGGTGCCCCCTGCCCCGTATATAAAGGAGGGAGGGGAGGTGCGGCGGCCTAGAGGGCGCGGCCGAGGAGTCCTACTCCCAGGAGTAGGACTCCCCCCTTCCTAGTTGGAATAGGATTGGGGAGGGAAAGAGGAAGGCGCCGCCCCCCTCCTGTCCTATTCGGACTGGGGGGGGGGTGGCCACCCCCGGCCGCCCTTCCTCTTCTCTCTCGAGGCCCATCGAGGCCCATTTACCCCGGGGTTTCAGTAACCTCCGGTACTCGTAAATTCCTGTTTTCACGGAACCATTCGAACTCCAAACATAGGCTTCCAATATATCAATCTTTATGTCTCGACCATTTGAGACTCCTCGTCATGTCCGTGATCACATCAGGGACTCGAACTTCTTGGTACATCAAAATACATAAACTCATAATAAGCATCATCGAAACCTTAAGCGTGCGGACCCTACGGTTCGAGAACAATGTAGACATGACCTAGAACTATTCTCGGTCAATAACCAACAGCGGGACCTGGATGCCCATATTGGTTCCTACATATTCTCTGAAGATCTTTATCGGTCGGACCGCATAACAACATCGTTGTTCCTTTGTCATCGGTATGTTACTTGCCCGAGATTCGATCGTCGGTATCAATACCTAGTTCAATCTCGTTACGGCAAGTCTCTTTACTCGTTCCGTAATACATCATCTCACAACTATCTCATTAGTTGTAATGCTTGCAAGGCTTGATGATGTGCATTACCGAGAGGGCCCAGAGATACCTCTCCGACAATCGGAGTGACAAAACCTAATCTCAAATCGCCAACCCAACATCGCCTTTGGAGACACTGTAGTACTCCTTTATAATCACCCGATTCGTTGTGACGTTTGGTAGCACCAAAGTGTTCCTCCGATGGCGGAGTTGCATAATCTCATAGTTACAGGAACATGTATATGTCATGGATAAAAGCAGTAGCAACATACTAAACGATTGTGTGCTAAGCTAATGGAATGGGTCATGTCAATCAGATCATTCTTCTAATGATGTGACCTTGTTAATCAAATAACAACTCCTTGTTCATGGTCAGGAAACATAACCATCTTTGATTAACAAGCTAGTCTAGTAGAGGCATACTAGTGACATGTTGTTTTGTCTATGCATTCACACATGTATCATGTTTCCGGTTAATACAATTCTAGCATGAATGATAAACATTTATCATGAAATAAGGAAATAAATAATAACTTTATTATTGCCTCTAGGGCATATTTCCTTGATCTCCCACTTGCACTAGAGTCAATAATCTAGATTACATAGTAATGATTCTAACACCCATGGAGTCTTGGTGCTGATCATGTTTTGCTCGTGGAAGAGGCTTAGTCAGCGGGTCTCGCAACATTCAGATCCGTATGTATCTTGCAAATCTCTATGTCTCCCACGGACTAAGTCCGGATGGAATTGAAGCGTCTCTTGATGTGCTTGGTCCTCTTGTGAAATCTGGATTCCTTTGCTAAGGCAATTGCTCGATATTGTCACGAAGATTTTCATTGGACCCGATGCACTAGGTATGACACCTAGATCGGATATGAACTCCTTCATCGAGACTCCTTCATTAGCTGCTTCGAAGCTGCTATGTACTCCGCTTCACATGTAGATCCCGCTTCGACGCTTTGTTTAGAACTGCACCAACCGACAGCTCCTCCGTTTAATGTAAATCGTATCCGGTCTGCGATTTAGAATCGTCCGGATCGGTGTCAAAGCTTGCATCAACGTAACCGTTTACGATGAGCTCTTTGTCACCTCCATATCGAGAAACATATCCTTAGTCCTTTTCGGTATTTGGGATGTTCTTGACCGCTGTCGATGATCCACTCTGGATTACTTTGGTACCTCCTGCTAGGCTTATATCAAGGCACACATCAGTGCGGTACACAGCATTGCATACATGATAGAGCCTATGGCTGAAGCATAGGGAAAATCTTTCATTTTCTCTCTATCTTCTGCGGTGGTCGGGCATTGAGTCTTACTCAACTTCACACCTCGTAACACGAGCAAGAACCCTTTCTTTGCTTGATCCATTTTGAACTTCTTCAAAATTTTGTCAAGGTATGTGCTTTGTGAAAGTCCAATTAAGCGTCTTGATCTATCTCTATAGATCTTAATGCCCAATATGTAGGCAGCTTCACGAGGTCTTTCATTGAAAAACTCTTATTTAAGTATCCCTTTATGCTATCCAGAAATTCTATATCATTTCCGATCAGCAATATGTCATCTACATATAATATCGAAATGCTCTGAGCTCCCACTCACTTTCTTGTAAATCTGAGGCTTCTCCAAAAGTCTGTACAAACCCAAATGCTTTGATCACACTATCAAAGCGTTTATTCCAACTCGAGATGCTTGCACCAGTCCATAAATGGATCGTTGGAGCTTGCACACTTTGTTAGATCCCTTTGGATCGATAAAACCTTCTGGTTGCATCATATACAACTCTTCTTCCGTAAATCCATTCAGAATGCAGTCTTTACATCCATTTGCCAAATTTCATAATCATAAAATCGGCAATTGCTAACATGATTCGGACAGACTTAAGCATCGCCACTGGTGAGAAGGTCTCATCGTAGTCAATCCCTTGAACTTGTCGAAAACCCTTTGCGACAAGTCGAGCTTTGTAAACGATAACATTACCGTCGCGTCGGTCTTCTTCTTGAAGATCCACTTGTTTTCTATTGCTTGCCGACCCTCGGGCAAGTCAACCAAAGTCCATACTTTGTTTTCATACATGGATCCCATCTCAGATTTCATGGCCTCAAGCCATTTTGCGAATCTGGGCTCACCATCGCTTCTTCATAGTTCGTAGGTTCATCATGATCTAGTAGCATGATTTCCGAACAGGATTACCGTACCACTCAGTGCGGATCTTACTCTGATTGATCTACGAGGTTACGTAGCAACTTGATCTGAAGTTTCATGATCAACATCATCAACTTCCTCACTACTTGGTGTAGGTGTCTCAGAAACCGGTTTCTGCGACGAACTACTTTCAAGTAAGGGAGAAGGTACTATTACCTCATCAAGTTCTACTTTCCTCCCACTCACTTCTTTCGAGAGAAACTCCTTCTCTAGAAAGGATCCATTCTTAGCAACGAATGTCTTGCCTTGGATCTGTGATAGAAGGTGTACCCAACTGTCTCCTTTGGGTATCCTATGAAGACACATTTCTCCGATTTGGGTTCGAGCTTATCGGGTTGAAGCTTTTCACATAAGCATCGCATCCCCAAACTTTAAGAAGCGACAACTTTGGTTTCTTGCCAAACCACAGTTCATAAGGTGTCGTCTCAACGGATTTCGACGGTGTTCTATTCAGTGTGAATCGGCCGTCTCTAGAGCATAACCCCAAAAGCGATAGCGGTAAATCTGTAAGAGACATTATAGATCGCACCATATCTAGTAAAGTACGATTCGACGTTCGGACACACCATTACGTTGTGGTGTTCGGGTGGCGTGAGTTCTTGAAACTATTCCGCATTGTTTCAAATGTAGACCAAACTCGTAACTCAAATATTCACCTCCACGATCGGATCGTAGAAATTTAATTTTCTTGTTACGATGATTTTCAACTTCACTCTGAAATTCTTTGAACTTTTCAAATGTTTCAGACTTATGTTTCATTAAGTAGATATACCCATATCCGCTTAAGTCATCTGTGAAGGTGAGAAAATAACGATATCCGCCACGAGCCTCAACATTCATCGGACCACATACATACGTATGTATGATTTCCAATAAATCTGTTGCTCTCTCCATAGTACCGAGAGCGGTGTTCTAGTCATCTTGCCCATGAGGCACGGTTCATAAGTGCCAAGTGATTCATAATCAAGTGACTCCAAAAGTCCATCAATATGGAGCTTCTTCATGCGTTTTACATCGATATGACCTAAACGGCGATTGCCACAAATAAGTTGCACTATCATTATCAACTCTGCATCTTTTGGTTTCAACATTATGAATATGTGTATCACTACTATCGAGATTCATCAAAATAGACCACTCCTCAAGGGTGCATGACCATAAAAGATATTACTCATATAAATAGAACAACCATTATTCTCGATTTAAATGAATAACCGTCTCGCATCAAACAAGATCCAGATATAATGTTCATGCTCAACGCAGCACCAAATAACAATTATTTAGGTCTAAAACTAATCCCGAAGGTAGATGTAGAGGTAGCGTGCCGACCGCGATCACATCGACTTTGGAACCATTTCCACGCGCATCGTCACCTCGTCCTTTGCGGTGTTAAGCAATCCGTAGTCCTGTTTGAGTTGCAAATATTAGCAATGTAACCAGTATCAAATACCAGTGCTCTGCGAGCTCTAGTAAGGTACACATCAATAACATGTATATCACATATACCTTTGTTCACCTTGCCATCCTTCTTATCCGCCAAATACTTGGGGCAGTTCCGCTTCAATGACCGATCGCTTGCGGTAGAAGCACTCGTTTCAGGCTTAGGTCCGACTTGGGTTTCTTCTCTGAGCAGCAACTTGCTTGCTGTTCTTCTTGAAGTTCCTTCTTCTTCCCTTTGCCTTTCTTCTTGAAACTAGTGGTCTTATTGACCATCAACACTTGATGCTCCTTCTTGATTTCTACCTCGCAGCCTTTAGCATTGCGAAGAGCTCGAGCATAGTCTTTACTAACCCTTGCATATTATAGTTCATCACGAAGCCTTTGTAGCTTGGTGGCGTGATTGAAGAATTTCATCAATGACACAATCATCCGGAAGATTAACTCCCAATTGTGTCAAGTGATTGTAGTACCCGGACATTACGAGTATGTGCTCACTAACAGAACTATTCTCCTCCATCTTGCAGCTATAGAACTTATTGGAGACTTCATATCTCTCAATCTGGGCATTACTGTTGGAATATCAACTTCAACTCTGGAACATCTCATATGCTCCATAGCGTTCAAAACGTCGTTGAAGTCCCGGTTCTAAGCCGTAAAGCATGGCACACTGAACTATAGAGTAGTCATCGCTTTGCTCGCAGACGTTCTTAACGTCGTCGGTTGCATCGGCAGAAGCAGTTCGCACCCAGCGGTGCATCGGGGCGTAACTCTTACGTGCAGCAATGAGGATAATCCTCGAGTTACGGACCCGATCCGTGTAATTGCTACCATCATCTTTCAACTTTGCTTTCTCAAGGAACGCATTAAAATTCAACGGAACAACAGACGAGCCATCTATCTACAATCAAACATAAACAAGCAAGATACTATCGGTACTAAGTTCATGATAAATTTAAGTTCAATTAATCATATTACTTAAGAACTCCCACTTAGAAAGACATCTCTAGTCATCCAAGTGATCACGTGATCCAAATCAACTAAACCATAACCGATCATCACGTGAAATGGAGTAGTTTTCAATGGTGAACATCTTATGTTGATCATATCTACTATATGATTCATGCTCGACCTTTCGGTCTCCGTGTTCGAGGCCATATCTGCATATGCTAGGCTCGTCAAGTTTAACCCGAGTATTCTGCGTGTGCAAAACTGGCTTGCACCCGTTGTAGATGGACGAGAGCTTATCACACCCGATCATCACGTGGTGTGCGGGCACGACGAACTTTGGCAACGGTGCATACTGGGAGAACACTTCTTGATAATTTAGTGAGAGATCATCTTATAATGCTACCGTCAATCAAAGCAAGATAAGATGCATAAAAGGATAAACATCACATGCAAATCAATATAAGTGATATGATATGGTCATCATCATCTTGTGCTTCATGATCTCCATCTTGCAGCACCACCATGATCACCATCGTCACCGGCGCGACACCTTGATCTCCATCGTAGCATCGTTGTCGTCTCGCCAAACTTATGCTTCTCGACTATCTCTACCGCTTAGTGATAAAGTAAAGCATTACGAGCGATTGCATTGCATACAATAAGCGACAACCATATGGCTCCTGCCGATTGCCGATAACCGGTTACAAAACATGATCATCTCATACAATAAAATATAGCATCACGTCTTGACCATATCACATCACAACATGCCCTGCAAAAACAAGTTAGGCGTCCTCTACTTTGTTGTTGCAAATTTTACGTGGCTGCTACGGGCTTAAGCAAGAACCAGTCTCACCTCGCATCAAAACCACAATGATACTTCGTCAAATAGACTCGTTTTAACCTTCTCAAGGACCGGGTGTAGCCACACTCGTTTCAACTAAAGTGAGAGAGAGGCACCCACCGGTCACCTTTAAGCAGCGAGTGCTCGTGGCGGTGAAACCAGTCTCGCGTAAGCGTCTGGCGTAATGTCGGTGCAGGCCGCTTCATCTCACAATACCGCTGAACCAAAGTATGACATGCTGGTAGGTAGTATGACTTGTATCGCCCACAACTCACTTGTGTTCTACTCGTGCAAAACATCAAACCATAGAAAAACCTAGGCTCGGATGCCCTTTGTTGGGGAAGCGTAGTAATTTCAAAAATTTCCTACGCACACACAAGATCATGGTGATGTATAGCAACGAGAGGGAGAGTGTTGTCTACATACCCTTGTAGACCCAAGCGAAGCGATCTGGCGTAGAGGAAGTAGTCGACGTTCTCCTCGCGATCCGACCGATCCGGCGCCGTTACTCCGGCACCCGAGTTCTTGACACACGTACAGCTCGATGGCGTCCCTTGTACTCCGATCCAGCCGAGTGTCGAGGAGAGTTTCATCAAGACGACGGCGTGGTGGCGATCTTGATGTTTCACGGCGCGAGGCTTCGCCTAAGCTTCGACGGTATGACCGAGGTGGAATATGGTGGAGGGGGCACCGACACGGCTAAGGGCGATCCGTAGATCAAACTTGTGTGTCCTAGGGTGCCCCCTGCCCCGTATATAAAGGAGGGAGGGGGAGGTGCGGCCGGCCTAGAGGGGCGGGAGGAGTCCTACTCCCACAGGAGTAGGACTCCCCCTTCCTAGTTGGAATAGGATTGGGGGAGGGAAAGAGGAAAGGCGCCGCCCCCCCCCCCTCCTTGTCCTATTTGGACTGGGGGGGGGAGGGGGCGCGCGGCCACCCCTGGCCGGCCCTTCCTCTTCTCTCTCGAGGCCCATCGAGGCCCATTTACCCCCCGGGGGGTTCCTGTAACCTCCCGGTACTCCGGTAAATTCCTGTTTTCACCCGGAACCATTCCGAACTCCAAACATAGGCTTCCAATATATCAATCTTTATGTCTCGACCATTTCGAGACTCCTCGTCATGTCCGTGATCACATCCGGGACTCGAACTTCTTGGTACATCAAAATACATAAACTCATAATAAGCGTCATCGAAACCTTAAGCGTGCGGACCCTACGGTTCGAGAACAATGTAGACATGACCTAGAACTATTCTCGGTCAATAACCAACAGCGGGACCTGGATGCCCATATTGGTTCCTACATATTCTCTGAAGATCTTTATCGGTCGAGACCGCATAACAACATCGTTGTTCCCTTTGTCATCGGTATGTTACTTGCCCGAGATTCGATCGTCGGTATCAATACCTAGTTCAATCTCGTTACCGGCAAGTCTCTTTACTCGTTCCGTAATACATCATCTCACAACTATCTCATTAGTTGTAATGCTTGCAAGGCTTGATGATGTGCATTACCGAGAGGGCCCAGAGATACCTCTCCGACAATCGGAGTGACAAAACCTAATCTCGAAATCGCCAACCCAACATCGCCTTTGGAGACACTGTAGTACTCCTTTATAATCACCCGATTCGTTGTGACGTTTGGTAGCACCAAAGTGTTCCTCCGTAAGCGGAGTTGCATAATCTCATAGTTACAGGAACATGTATATGTCATGGATAAAAGCGGTAGCAACATACTAAGCGATCGTGTGCTAAGCTAATGGAATGGGTCATGTCAATCAGATCATTCTTCTAATGATGTGACCTTGTTAATCAAATAACAACTCCTTGTTCATGGTCAGGAAACATAACCATCTTTGATTAACAAGCTAGTCTAGTAGAGGCATACTAGTGACATGTTGTTTTGTCTATGCATTCACACATGTATCATGTTTCCGGTTAATACAATTCTAGCATGAATGATAAACATTTATCATGAAATAAGGAAATAAATAATAACTTTATTATTGCCTCTAGGGCATATTTCCTTCATTGATCACTTAGGTAGGATCCATCCAGCTGAAACTAATCGGCGGTTTCTTTCATTAAATGATATAATAACTCATCAACATCATCATATTAATATGAAAACTCTTGCATCATATCATCAACATGAGTATATATATATACTCTAGCTAGCTAGCTAAAAATCATCGTAGTCATCATTATCACTATTTAATCATCATAGTCATTACCGCGATCTAATCACCACCAACACTAGCTTAAAGAAGAAACATTCACTTGTACCAGAAGCAAAAATATCATCAAGTTCAACATGATTGTCATGATATTATAAGCGTTCATATATAACACCACAAAAGCAAATCACTCTTTGAGATTAAGGTTCAGAACGAAGAACACGGACATGAAAGGACAAGTACTAAGAGCATGAACTAGCTAAATCACTCCTGCTGCTTTCTCTCAGGTAAAATAGCATAGAACATGTATAGCTCTCCTGATTCCTCATACTGGAGCATGCAGATGAACCTGTCTCCTAATCGTGGGTTGCGCTTCTCATTCCTGCCCCCTAGTACTTCTCTGCGATCGTTAACAATTTTCCTCAAATCTATCACTATTAAGCAATCATCGCTTCTAGAAATCCTGAATGCACTCATGTGCAATGGAGGATATCTTGGCCGTAAGCTAACAATTGACATGCGACCTTTAGTCTCGATCCCCTAAGGCACAACTGTCATCGGGAGTCCTTGTTGAAGAATTGTTGGGGAACGTAGCAGAAATTAAAAAAATTCTACGCAACACCAAGATCAATCTATGGAGTCATCTAGCAACGAGGGAAGGAGAGTGCATCTACATACCCTTGTAGATCGCTAAGCGGAAGCGTTCAAGAGAATGGGGTTGAAGGAGTCGTACTCGTCGTGATCCAAATCACCGGAGATCCTAGTGCCGAACGGACGGCACCTCCGCGTTCAACACACGTACAGCCCGATGACGTCTCCCATGCCTTGATCCAGCAAGGAGAGAGGGAGAGGTTGAGGAAGACTCCGTCCAGCAACAGCACAACGGCATGGTGGTGATGGAGGAGCCTGACAATCTTGCAGGGCTTCGCAAAGCACCGCGGGAGACGAGGAGGGAGAGAGGTAGGGCTGCGCCAATAGGGAGAGAAACTCATGTGTTGGGCAGCCCCCAATACCTCAAGTATATATAGGGGAGAGGGAGGGGGCTGAGCCCCCTCTAGGGTTCCCACCCCAAGGGGTGCGGCAGCCCCAAACCCACCTAGGGTGGCGGCCAAGGGGGGGAGAGGGGGAAACTTGCCCCCCAAGCAAGGTGAGGAGCCCCCTCCCCAAACCCTAGGCGCCTTGGGCCCTTGTGGGGGGGCGCACCAGCCCACCTGGGGCTGGTCCCCTCCCACACTTGGCCCATGCAGCCTTCTAGGGCCGGTGGCCCCACTTGGTGGACCCTCGGGACCCTCCCGGTGGTCCCGGTACATTACCGATAACACCCGAAACTTTTCCGGTGACCAAAACAGGACTTCCCATATATAAATCTTTACCTCTGGACCATTCTTGAACTCCTCGTGACGTCCGGGATCTCATCCGGGATTCCGAACAACATTCGGTAACCACATACAAACTTCCTTTATAACCCTAGCGTCATCGAACCTTAAGTGTGTAGACCCTATGGGTTCGGGAGACACGTAGACATGACCGAGACAACTCTTCGGCCAATAACCAACATCGGGATCTGGATACCCATGTTACCTCCCACATGTTCCATGATGATCTCATCGGATGAACCACGATGTCGAGGATTCAATCAATCCCGTATTCAATTCCCTTTGTCTAGCGATATAGTACTTGCCCGAGATTCGATCGTCGGTATCCCGATACCTTGTTCAATCTCGTTACCGGCAAGTCTCTTTACTCATTCCGTAACACATCATCCCGTGATCAACCCCTTGGTCACATTGTGCACATTATGATGATGTCCTACCGAGTGGGCCCAGAGATACCTCTCCGTCACACGGAGTGACAAATCCAAGTCTCGATTCGTGCCAACCCAACAGACACTTTCGGAGATACCGGTAGTGCACCTTTATAGCCACCCAGTTATGTTGTGACGTTTAGTACACCCAAAGCATTCCTACAGTATCCGGGAGTTGCACAATCTCACGGTCTAAGGAAATTATACTTGACATTAGAAATGCTTTAGCATACGAACTACACGATCTTTGTGCTAGGCTTAGGATTGGGTCTTGTCCATCACATCATTCTCCTAATGATGTGATCCCGTTATCAACGACATCCAATGACCATGGTCAGGAAACCGTAACCATCTATTGATCAACGAGCTAGTCTACTAGAGGCTTACTAGGGACATGGTGTTGTCTGTGTATCCACACATGTATCTGAGTTTCCTATCAATACAATTATAGCATGGATAATAAACGATTATCATGAGCAAGGAAATATAATAATAATAACTAATTTATTATTGCCTCTAGGGCATATTTCCAACAGTCCCCCACTTGCACTAGAGTCAATAATCTAGTTCACATCGCCATGTGATTAACACTCACAGGTCACATCGCCATGTGACCAACATCCAAAGAGTTTACTAGTGTCACCAAACTAGTTCACATCATCATGTGATTAAGACTCAATGATTTCTGGGGTTTGATCATGTTTTGCTTGTGAGAGAGGTTTTAGTCAACGGGTCTGCAACATTCAGATCCGTATGTACTTCGCAAATCTCTAGGTCATATTGTAAATGCTGCTTCCACGCTCCACTTGAAGCTATTCCAAATGGTTGCTCCACTATACGTATCCGGTTTGCTACTCAGAGTTATTCGGATAGATGTTAAAGCTTGCATCGACGTAACCCTTTACACCGAACTCTTTATCACCTCCATAATCGAGAAACATGTCCTTATTACTCCAAGGAAAATTTTGACCGCTATCTGGTGACCCACTCCTTGATCACCTTTGTACCCTCTTGCCAGACATGTGGCAAGGCACACATCAGGTGCGGTACACAGCATAGCATACTATGGAGCCTACGTCTAAGCATAGGGGACGACCTTCGTCCTTTCTCTCTATTCTGCCGTGGTCGAGCTTTAAGTCTTAACTTAGGCAAGAACTCCTTCTTTGACTGATCCATCTTGAACACCTTCAAGATCATGTCAAGGTATGTGCTCATTTGGAAGTACCATTAAGCGGTTTTTGATCTATCCTTATAGATCTTAATGCTCAATGTTCAAGTAGCTTAAACCAGGTTTTCCCTTGAAAAACACTTTTCAAATAACCCTATATGCTTTCCATAAATTCTACATCATTTCTGATCCACAACATGTCAACAACATATACTCATCAGAAATTCTATAGTGCTCCCACTCACTTCTTTGGAAATACAAGTTTCTCATAAACTTTGTATAAACCCAAAATCTTTGATCATCTTATCAAAGTGCATATTCCAACTCCGAGATGCTTACTCCACTCCATGGAAGGATCGCTGGAGCTAGCATACAGCATCCTTAGGATCGACAAAACCTTTCTGATTTTATCACATACAACCTTTCCTTACGAAAACTGGTAAGGAAACTCGTTTTGACATCCATCTGCCAGATTTCATAAATGCAGCTAATGCTAACTTGATTCGGACGGACTTAAGCATCGCTACGGATGAGATAATCTCATCGTAGTCAACTCCTTGAACTTGTGAAAAACTCTTCGCCACAAGTCGAGCTTCATAGACGGTGACATTACCGTCCACGTCCATCTTCTTCTTAAAGATCCATTTATCTCAATGGCTTGCCGATCATCGGGCAAGTCCACCAAAGTCCATTCTTTGTTCTGATACATGGATCCTATCTCGGATTTCATGGCTTCTAACCATTTGTCGGAATTTGGGCCCACCATCGCTTCTCCATAGCTCGTAGGTTCATTGTTGTCTAGCAACATGACCTTCAAGACAGGATTACTGTACCACTCTGAAGTAGTACACATCCTTGTCACCCTACGAGGTACGGTAGTGACTTGATCGAAAACTTCATGATCAGTATCATAAGCTTCTACTTCAATTGGTGTAGCCGCCACAGGAACAACTTCCTGTGCCCTGCTACACACTTGTTGAAGTGACGGTTCAATAACCTCATCAAGTCTCCACCATCCTCCCACTCAATTCTCGAGACAAACCTTTCCTCGAGAAAGGACCCGATTCAAGAAACAATCCCTATTGCTTTCGGATCTGAATTAGGAGGTATACCCAACTGTTTGGGGTGTCCTATGAAGATGCATTTTATCCGCTTTGGGTTTGAGCTTATCAACCTGAAACTTTTTCACATAAGCGTCGCAGCCCCAAACTTTTAAGAAACGACAACTTAGGTTTCTCCAAACCATAGTTCAAACGGTGTCATCTCAACGGAATTACATGGTGCCCTATAAAGTGAGTGTGGTTGTCTCTAATGCCTAACCCATGAACGATAGTGGTAATTCGATAAGAGACATCATGGTACGCAGCATATCCAATATGGTGCAACTATGATGTTCGGACACACCATCACACTATGGTATTCCAGGCGGTATTAATTGTGAAAGAATTTCCACAATGTCTTAATTGTGTGCCAAAGCTCGTAACTCAGATACTCATCTCTATGATCATATCAGAGACATTTTATCCTCTTGTCACGATGATCTTCAACTTCACTCTAAAATTACTTGAACCATTCAATAATTCAGACTTGTGTTTCATCAAGTAAATATACTCAGTATCTACTCAAATCATCCGTGAAGTAAGAACATAACGATATCCACTGCGTGCCTCAGCACTCATTGGACTGCACACATCAAAATGTATTACTTCCAACAAGATGCTTTCTTGTTCCATTTCTTGAAAGCGAGGCTTTGGTCATCTTTCCCATGTGGTATGATTTGCATGTCTCAAGTGATTCAAAATCAAATGAGTCCAAAACGGTCCATTTGCATGGAGTTTCTTCATGCATATACACCAATAGACATGGTTCGCATGTCTCAAACTTTTAAAAAATGAGTGAGTCCAAAGATCCATCAACATGGAGCTTCTTCATGTGTTTTATACCCATATGACTTACATGGCAGTGCCACAAGTAGGTGGTACTATCATTACTATCTTATATCTTTTGGCATGAACATGTGTATCATTACGATCGAGATTCAATAAACCATTCATTTTAGGTGCAAGACCATTGAAGGTATTATTCAAATAAACAGAGTAACCATTATTCTCCTTAAATGAATAACCGTATTGCGATAGACATAATCCAATCATGTCTATGCTCAACGCAAACACTAAATAACAATTATTTAGGTTTAACACCAATCTCGATGGTAGAGGGAGCGTGCGATGCTTGACCACATCAACCTTGGAAACACTTCCAACACATATCGTCAGCTCACCTTTAGCTAGTCTCCGCTTATTCCGTAGCTTTTATTTCGAGTTACTAACACTTAGCAACCGAACCGGTATCTAATACCCTGGTGCTACTAGGAGTACTAGTAAAGTACACATTCACATAATGTATATCCAATATACTTCTATCGACCTTGCCAGCCTTCTCATCTACCAATTATCTAGGGTAATTCCGCTCTAGTGGCTGTTCCCTTTATCACAGAAGCACTTAGTCTCAGGTTTGGGTTCAACCTTTGGTTTCTTCACTAGAGCAGCAGCTGATTTGCTGTTTCATGAAGTATCCCTTCTTTCCCTTGCCCTTCTTGAAACTAGTGGTTTCACTAACCATCAACAATTGATGCTCCTTCTTGATTTCTACTTTCGCGGTGTTAAACATCGCGAATGTTTCAAGGATCATCATATCTATCCCAGATATGTTATAGTTCATCACGAAGCTCTAGCAGCTTGGTGGCAATGACTTTGGAGAAACATCACTATCTCATCTGGAAGATCAACTCCCACTCGATTCAAGTGATTGTTGTACTCAGACAATCTGAGCACAAGCTCAACGATTGAGCTTTTCTCCCTTAGTTTGCAGGCTAAGAAAATTGTCAGAGGTCTTATACCTCTTGACGTGGGCACGAGCCTGAAATCCCAATTTCAGCCCTCGAAACATCTCATATGTTCCGCGACGTTTCGAAATCGTCTTTGGTGCCTCAACTCTAAACTGTTTAACTGAACTATCACGTAGTTATCAAAAGTGTATGTCAGATGTCGCAACATCCACAGACGACGTTCGAGGTTGAGCACACTGAGTGGTACATTAACGACATAAGCCTTCTACGAAGCAACGAGGACAACCCTCAGTTTACGGACCTAGTCCGCATAATCGCTACTATTAACTTTCAACTGGATTTTCTCTAGGAAAATATCTAAACAGTAGAACTAAAGCGCGAGCTTACGACATAATTTGCAAAGATCTTTTGACTATGTTCAGGATAATTGAGTTCATCTTATGAACTCCCACTCAGATAGACATCCCTCTAGTCATCTAAGGGATTACATGATCCGAGTCAACTAGGCCGTGTACGATCATCACGTCAGACGTACTAGTCAACGTCGGTGAACATCTTCATGTTGATCGTATCTTCTATACAACTCGTGCTCGAACTTTTGGTCTTCCGTGTTCCGAGGCCATGTCTGTACATGCTAGGCTCGTCAAGTCAACCTAAGTGTATTGCGTGTGTAAATCTGGCTTACACCCGTTGTATTCGAACGTTAGAATCTATCACACCCGATCATCACGTGGTGCTTCGAAACAACGAACCTTCGCAACGGTGCACAGTTAGGGGGAACACTTTTCTTCAAATTATTTCGAGGGATCATCTTATTTAAGCTACCGTCGTTCCAAGCAAATAAGATGTAAAACATGATAAACATCACATGCAATCAAATAGTGACATGATATGGCCAATATCATATTGCTCCTTTGATCTCCATCTTCTGGGCGACATGATCATCTTCATCACCGGCATGACACCATGATCTCCATCATCATGATCTCCATCATCGTGTCTTCATGAAGTTGTCACGCCAACGACTACTTCTACTTCTATGGCTAACGCGTTTAGCAATAAAGTAAAGTAATTTACATGGCGTTCTTCAATGACATGCAGGTCATACAAAAAATAAAGACAACTCCTATGGCTCCTGCCGGTTGTCATACTCATCGACATGCAAGTCGTGATTACTATTACAAGAATATGATCATCTCATACATCACATATATCATTCATCACATCCTTTGGCCATATCACATCACAAAACACTTGCTGCAAAAACAAGTTAGACATCCTCTAATTGTTGTTGCAAGTTTTTACGTGCCTTCTATAGGTGTTCTAGCAAGAAAGTTTCTTACCTACGTAAAACCACAACGTGATATGCCAATTTCTATTTACCCTTCATAAGGACCCTTTTCATCGAATCCGCTCCAACTAAAGTGGGAGAGACAGACACCCGCTAGCCACCTTATGCAACTAGTGCATGTCAGTCGGTGGAACCTGTCTCATGTAAGCGTACGTGTAAGGTCGGTCCGGGCCGCTTCATCCCACGATGCCGCCGAAGCAAGATAAGACTAGTAGTGGCAAGAAAATTAACAACATCTATGCCCACAACTGCTTTGTGTTCTACTCGTGCATAGTAACTACGCATAGACCTAGCTCATGATGCCACTGTTGGGTAACGTAGCAGAAATTCAAAAAAAATCTACGCAACACCAAGATCAATCTATGGAGTCATCTAGCAACGAGGGAAGGAGAGTGCATCTACATACCCTTGTAGATCGGTAAGTGAAAGCGTTCAAGAGAACGGGGTTGAAGGAGTCGTACTCGTCGTGATCCAAATCACCGGAGATCCTAGTGCCGAACGGACGGCACCTCCGCGTTCAACACACGTACAGCCCGATGACGTCTCCCATGCCTTGATCCAGCAAGGAGAGAGGGAGAGGTTGAGGAAAACTCCGTCCAGCAGAAGCACAACGACATGGTGGTGCTGGAGGAGCGTGGCAATCCGCGGGAGACGAGGAGGGAGAGAGGTTGGGCTGCGCCAAGAGGGAGAGAAACTCATGTGTTGGGCAGCCCCCAACCTCAGGTATATATAGGGGAGACGGAGGGGGCTACACCCCCTCTAGGGTTCCCACCCCAATGGGTGCGGCAGCCCCAAACCCATCTAGGGTGGCGGCCAAGGGGGGGAGAGGGGGAGACTTGCCCCCCAAGCAAGGTGGAGGAGCCCCCTCCCCAAACCCTAGGCGCCTTGGGCCCTTGTGGGGGGGCGCACCAGCCCACCTGGGGCTGGTCCCCTCCCACACTTGGCCCATGCAGCCTTCTGGGGCCGGTGGCCCCACTTGGTGGACCCCCGGGACCCTCCAGGGTGGTCCCGGTACATTACCGATAACACCCGAAACTTTTCCGATGACCAAAACAGGACTTCCCATATATAAATCTTTACCTCCGGACCATTCTTGAACTCCTCATGATGTCCGGGATCTCATCCGGGACTCCGAACAACATTCGGTAACCACATACAAACTTCCTTTATAACCCTAGCGTCATCGAACCTTAAGTGTGTAGACCCTACGGGTTCGGGAGACACGTAGACATGACCGAGACAACTCTTCGTCCAATAACCAACAGCGGGATCTGGATACCCATGTTGGCTCCCACATGTTCCACGATGATCTCATCGGATGAACCACGATGTCGAGGATTCAATCAATCCCGTATTCAATTCCCTTTGTCTAGCGATATAGTACTTGCCCGAGATTCGATCGTCGGTATCCCGATACCTTGTTCAATCTCATTACCGGCAAGTCTCTTTACTCGTTCCGTAACACATCATCCCGTGATCAACCCCTTGGTCACATTGTGCACATTATGATGATGTCCTACCGAGTGGGCCCAGAGATACCTCTCCGTCACACGGAGTGACAAATCGATCTCGATTCGTACCAACCCAACATACACTTTCAGAGATACCCGTAGTGCACCTTTATAGCCACCCGATTCACGTTGTGACGTTTGGTACACCCAAAGCATTCCTATGGTATCCGGGAGTTGCACAATCTCATGGTCTAAGGAAATGATACTTGACATTAGAAAAGCTTTAGCATACGAACTACACGATCTTTGTGCTAGGCTTAGGATTGGGTCTTGTCCATCACATCATTCTCCTAATGATGTGATCCCGTTATCAACGACATCCAACGTCCATGGTCAGGAAACCGTAACCATCTATTGATCAACGAGCTAGTCTACTAGAGGCTTACTAGGGACATGGTGTTGTCTATGTATCCACACATGTATCTGAGTTTCCTATCAATACAACTATAGCATGGATAATAAATGATTATCATGAACAAGGAAATATAATAATAATAACTAATTTATTATTGCCTCTAGGGCATATTTCCAACAAGAACATCGTATAGTACTTAATTAATATACTTAGCAATGAAAGTTTAGCAAAAAAATTATGTATGCAAAAGATGCACTGAGGACAAATAGTAAAAATCTTACCATCATTCCTAAATAGATGTGACCGTAGTCCAATACGATCATTGAGGACAAATTTCTGTCGCACAGGCCGCGCCGCTCTTCACAGTATTCGCACATAATGAATTTTTTTCCGTCGTCAGACGACATTTCCTATATATGTTCATATAGGCGAAACATTAAACACTTACTAATTCAATTAATTCAACTAATTCAACTAAGCATTTACTAAAAATAAACTAGTTATATTAATTCAAATAATATCACATACCTAAATTTTAATTAGTTCAAATAATCTCATATACCTAAATTTTCTTGCTAAAAATAAACTAGTTCTATTAATTCAACTAGTTCAAAAATCTCATTTTCTTACTAAAAATGAACTAGTTATATTAATTCAAGTAGTTCAAATAATCTCATATACCTAAATTTTCTTACTAAAAATAAACTAGTTCTATTAATTCAACTAGTTCAACTAAGCATTTACTAAAATAAACTAGTTATATTAATTCAATTAGTTCAAATAATCTCATATACCTAAATTTTAATTAGTTCAAATAATCTCATATACCTAAATTTTCTTACTAAAAATAAACTAGTTCTATTAATTCAACTAGTTCAGATAAACTAGTTAAATAATTCAACTAATTAGTTCATCTAAACAATAGAAAACAAAAAATAAGTAAAAATATATGTGTGTGTGTGTGTATTTGTGTACGTACATGTGTGTGTAGTGTGTGTGTGTGTACGTACATGTGTGTGTACTGTGTGTGTACGTGTGTGTGTGTATTTGTGTGTGTATGCGTGTGTGTACGTGTGTGTGTGTGTGTGTGTACGAGTGCAGTCGGCGACGTCTGGCGGCGGGGCAGCGACGACGGCGGCGGGGGCGGCGAGGGCGGGGACGGCGGCGACGGGCGGCGCGGCGGTAGCGGTGGCAAGGCAACGACGGGACGGTGACGACGGGCGGCGGGCGGCGGCGGAGGGAGCGGCGACGACGGGACGGCGGCGACGGCGGCGGCGATGGTGGAAGGGGAGCGCGGCGACGACGGGACGGCGACGACGGCGGGCGCCGAGGGCGGCGGGGACGGCGACGACTTGCGGCGGGGCGGCGACGAGGGCGACGAAGCGACGGCGATGGCATGGCGGCAAGCGTCGGCGTCAGCGATAGATCGAGTGTCGCACGAGAAGTAGAGAAGTGGTCGACGATGGAACTGTTTTTTCGTAAGTGTAGTATATATAGGATGGGCCTTTAGTACCGGTTGGAGCCTCCAACCGGTACTAAAGGCCAATTTTGGCCAGCCCAAGCGGCAGGAAACGAGGGCCTTTAGTACCGGTTGGTGGCTCCAACCAGTACTAAAGGGCAACCCATTAGTACCGGTTGGAGCCACCAACCGGTACTAATGGTCGTGCGCTGCCACCCGCAGTGCGCTATTTTTAGTCCCACCTCGCCGAGCAAAGGGCAGCCGCACTGGTTTATAAACCCAGCCGCGGCTGCCCTTTCGAACTCCTCTATATAGCGAGCTTACGGACCTAAAAAAGGCGCTGTCTCTGTGAGCCTCTTGGCCCTTACGGGCTGAATTTGCACACCCTAGGTCTAGCAGGCCCACCGGGCAGCGCCCCAACAATTTTTTATATTTTTTTTCTTTTTTGCATTATTTATTTTCTTCTATTTATTTTTGAGTAATTTTTTTATATAGTTTTTTTCTTTTCTGCTTTATTTGTTTTCTTCTATTTATTTCTGAGTATTTTTTTGTTGTATTTAGTTTCTTTGTGAATATTTTTGCTTTATATAATTTATTACTTTTCTGCATTATTTATTTTCTTCTATTTATTTTTGAGTAATTTTTTTATATAGTTTTTTCTTTTTTGATTTATTTTTTTCTTCTATTTATTTCTGAGTACTTTTTTTTGCTGTATTTAGTTCTTTGTGAATATTTTTGCTTTATATAGTTTTTTTCTTTTCTGCATTATTTATTTTCTTCTATTTATTTTTGAGTAATTTTTTTATATAGTTTTTTCTTTACTGCTTTTTCAGAGTTTGTTTTGTTGTGATTTACTGTTTCACGGTCATTTAGCTCTCTAAACAAATTGGTAAATGACTGAAAAACAAAAGTGCCTGTGTAACTGATGAGTTCTCGTTTGAAACCCTGATACTCCAAAGAGATTGTCTAGCTTGTACACGAAGGTCGTCCAGTTTTTGTCGTGACCCTCCCTACTCTTTCGCACATGCTATGCGGGTGAAATGATGATACCTTCAATATTTTCAGAGTTTGTTTTGTAGTGATTTTCATTTTCACGGTCATTTAGCTCTGGTCTAAACAAATCGGTGACTGAAAAACAGCAAATGATGTCAGAACGTGTTGAAAATTGATGACATCGCTTCGAATGCTGCATAATGCCGGCTCAAAAAAAGTCTAGAGTTCAAATATGTTTAAAAAAATGAAGTGCCCGTGTAACTGATGAGTTCTCGTCCGAAACCGGTGAAGACTCATATTGAGTCCACAAATTATACACACAGAGTTCAATGAAGACCAAATGCTTGTGATAGTTTGAGAAGTAACATATTTAAATTGTGCATCTGAACGCAGAAAAAATACATTGATCAGTACCGCCTTTCAGCCAAAACGCGCTACTGCTACAGAGAAGTACATAAAAATACATTGATCATCAATTATCTTTTTGTATAGAATCTAAATTGTCAATAGGAATCTACCACCGATTTAAGAACCGGCGAAGACTCCTATTGCAGCCACATATCCTACACATAGAGTTCAATGAAGACCAAATGTTTGTGATAGTTTGAGAACATATTTAAGGTGGTCAAAATCTTGCTAGGGGAGCAAGGTGGGACTAAAAATAGCCCTGCCACAACCTCTTTAGTACCGGTTGGTGCCACGAACCGGTACTAAAGATGATGGTGCCCGGCCAGCACCTTTTGTTGTGTTAATCATGTCGCTAGGATATTTGCTTTTCTGTTAGTGGGCTACATTAGTTGGTAGGCCCATCAAGTTTGCTTAATCGTTCTGATTTACTTTGGGTCAGAGGCGTGCTGCGTCCACGCTGCGACCAAGGGTTTAGCGCTGGGTTTGTTAGGCCACGCCATGGAGATCGTGGGATGGCGCGATCGTGGCGCTTGGCGTGGCGATGGAGCAGGTCAGCCGGCGATCCGCGTTATAAGCCACGAATAAGATGAAGAGAAAAGCGAAAAGCTGTGAGCGAGTTTGGGCACAGCGCAAAAGCTTCAGCGTGTGTGAGTATCGTTCTTCCACCTCTGTGGCCTTGGCGAAGTTGCGATTACAACGAAAAGTGGCATCAGAGCCTCGTCGGAGATCCTGTCGACATGGCCGGCGGCAAGAAGCCCGTGCAGACAGACAAGGGCGACAGGTCATGGTCGAAGTCACCCTCGAAATCGCCGACGCGCCGTTCATGATCACCATCCCGCCCCGCGACGCGGACGGAGCCGCACGATCCGCGGTCGCGAGCTGGCGGCGCCGGTGGTGCAGAAGGTGATCCGGGAGTCTGGATCGGCGAACTGGTCGATGCTGACCAAGACGAACTACAACGACTGGTCGCTCCTGATGAAGGTGAAGCTGGAGGCACGGGGCTACTGGGATGCCGTTAAGCAAGGCAACGTCAACTTCCACGAGGATCGTATGGCGCTCGAGGCCATCCTTGGAGTGGTACCACCCGAGATGGTGGGCACTGAAACGCCCTCGATGCGGCTATATCTCCCACGTGTCGAAGCACGACTTAGAGGCATAACCGCATTGAAAGCAATGTCGCAAGTGAGGTAATCTTCGCACAACCCATGTTATACATAAGGGAAAGAGATACATAGTTGGCTTACAATCGCCACTTCACACAAATACATGAATAAAGCATTACATCATACAGATACAATCAAGGTCCGACTACGGAACCAAAATAAAAGAAGAACCCCAAATCGATAAAGCGGTCCCCGATCGACCCCAACCTGGGCTCCACTCTTGATCAACTAGAAGCGAAACAACACAAAGGGCAAGATCTTCATCGAGCTCCTCCTTGAGCTTGATTCGTCGCCACTTTCGGTAACATAGGCACCGCAAACTGGTTTTGGAAATATCTGGTGAGCCACGAGGACTCAGCAATCTCGCACCAGCGAGATCAAGACTATTTAAGCTTATGGGTAAGGTAAAGGCATGAGGTGGAGCTGCAGCAGCGACTAGCATATATGGTGGCTAACATACGCAAATGAGAGCGAGAAGAGAAGGCAAAGCACGGTCGATAAAAGTATGATCAAGAAGTGATCCTATAGCAACCTCGTCAAGCATAACTCCAACACCGTGTTCACTTCCCGACTCCGCGGAAAGAGACCATCACGGTTACACACACGGTTGATGTATTTTAATTAAGGTCAACTTCAGGTCTTCTACAACCGGACGTTAACAAATTCCCATCTGCCACATAACCGCGGGCACGGCTTTGAAAGTTCAAATCCTGCAGGGTGTCCCAACAGCCCATGACAAGCTCTCACGGTCAGCGGAGGAATAGACCTCCACCCAAGGCGCTCCGATCAGACTCGGTATCCTGGTACAACAAGACATTTCGACGTGGTAAAACTAAACCAGCAACACCGCCCGAATGTGCCGACAAATCCCGATAGGAGCTGCACATATCTCTTTCTCGGGGCACACTCAGATGAGACTAGCTCTGAGTAAAACCAACCCTCAAGTTTCCCGAGGTGGCCCATGCAGTAGCTCGGTTCGGATAACACTCGAGGAGCCTTGGCCCGGGGTTAAAATAAAGATGACCCTTGAGTCTGCAGAACCCAAGGGAAGGTGGTAGGTTGTTAGTGCAAATGGTAAAACCAATGTTGGGCATTCTTGGAGAAGCTTTACTTAAGGCGAATCGTCAAGGGTTCCCATAATAGCCCAACCGTAAGGAGCATAAAATCCGGGAACATAACACCGATATGACGGAAACTAGGGTGGCAAGAGTGGAACAAAACACAGGCATAAGGCCGAGCCTTCCACCCTTTACCAAGTATATAGATGCATTAATTAAATAAGATATATTGTGATATCCCAACAAGTAACCATGTTCCAACAAGGAACAACATCTCCATGTTCCAACAAGGAACAAACTTCAATCTTCACCTGCAACTAACAACGCTATAAGAGGGGCTGAGCAAAGCGGTAACATAGCCAATCAACGGTTTCCTAGGAATGGTGTCAAAGGTTAGAGGTTTGACATGGCAATTTGGGAGGCTGACAAGCAAAAGGTAGGCATCGTAGCATTGGCATAGCAAAAGAGCGAGCAAAACTAGCATAGCAAAGATAGTAGTGATTTCGAGGGTATGATCATCTTGCCTGAAATCCGCAAGGAAGAAGAACGAGTCCATGAAGAAGACAAGCGGACGTAGTCGAGCGAATCCTCACAACTCCGAACGAAACCGAAGCTAACGAGAGAAGCAACCGGAAAGAAGCAAACAACATAGTAAACACACAAGCATAATCATGGCATGATGCACAATCAAGTATGATGCATGTCGGTTTAATGAGGCATGGCATGGCAAAGTGCACAAACCAAACTTACAAATTAAGTGGATCTCAATATGCAGCGGAGTTGCATATTGAATAAAACACCACATCAATTATTTAGTTCTCTCTCGTTATAAGCTACTCAACAATATTAAATGTTGATTAACATGGCAAGGGTGAAGCATAACAAAACTATACCATCTAACCAATTTAAATGGGGCGGATATAAAAACAACAAATCCGGTAAATCCCCATATGCATTTAGCAATTTAAAGCAACAACAATTTTAAGCATTTTAATTGTTGTTATCATGATCTTGGATGACATATGCAAGTTTTATGCAATCTTTATGAAAACATTGACATGAGCATGATATGAAGCATTTGTAGCCGTGGCGGAACGAAAAGGGTGCCACGGCGGCGAAACGAAAAGGGTGCCACGGCGGCGAAATCCGAAAATGATGCCACGGCAACATATCGGTGATCCGACAACTCCTCGAGATGTCGGTGCAAAAGAAAGGTGACGGGAGCGTGCGGAACATGCGAAAGATGGTGGAATGATCCCGCAACGGGTTCCCACGGGACGGTGGCATGGCAATAGAGGAACGTGCAAAGACAATTCGGACACGGTTCGAACATGAGCATTCGTTCACGGGCGGTCATCTCGGGGTTATACCTTCGAAGCGTGCATCTCGGGCGGAACGCGTTTCGTAGAGGAAGTAGTCGTTCACGGGACGTCGTGGAAGTAGTTGTACATGACGACGTAGAGGTACTCGCGACGGTAGTGGAAGTAGACGTTCACGGCCGTAGTCGTACACGGGTCTTGGCGGGTCGTCGTGTAGCCGTACATGTTCGCTGTGGTACAAGGTTCGAAGTTGTACATATCCCGTAGATGTTCAGGGTCGCCGGGGTCTTCGAGGGTCGACGGTGTCGTGGTACTTGGTGCAATGAACGGGATGGTAGTCCCGCAATTGTCGGAGAGGGACTTGACGCATCAAAAGTCTTCGGTGCCACGGTACTTGTCCATGTAGACGTACTTTCGAACAGGAACTTGGCGCACCAACAATGAGCAAGGCAAAACCCTTGTTTAGCGGTTCTCGAACTTGACGAAATCCACGAACGGTCTTGGTGTATCCTGGTCTTGGAGAGGTCTCGAAAAGAACTTGGTGTCCACGGGACAAGGAGTAGCGGTCTTGGCGTCGAGCAGGGGTCGAAGGCCAACGAGGGACGAAGTGGACGCTGCTGTTGTATGCCAGGAGGCGAAGCAAAGCGGTGACGAGCTCGAGGCAGCGCTGGGAGGACGGGCGGCGAGGCGGACCAGGCAGCGGAGCAGGAGGATTGCAGGGGTGCACGGTGCGGCGGCAGTCGCCGGAGGCGAGAAGCGAGGTCGCGGCGAGCACGACTGGTGGCGTTGGCGCTCCTGCTGGCGTACAAGGCAGCGGCGGGCTCTGCGGGGCAGGTGCTCGAGGAGCTCTCCTCGGCGCTTCGGGCGACGGGCCTTGGCGAGGAGGGCGACAGGCGCAGCCGACGGAGGTGGTGGTGGCCATGGGACGGCGAGGAGGAGACGGCCGCAGGAACGGAGGTGGTGGTCGCGGAGGAGGAGATGGAGGCGCGGGCTGCGGCTGGCGACGCGGTGGAGGAGGTCGAGGGGAGAGGCAGGAGGGCGGCGGCGCTGGTCGTGTGAGGAGAAAGAAGGGCGAGGTGGATCGGGCGCGGGGAGCTCGGCTGTGTGAGAACGAGGGGATCGGCGAGAGGGTCGAGCTGCGTCTTGGTGTGTGTGTCTTGTGGCGCATGAGGACGAGAGGAGGAGATGGATCGGGAAGGCTAGGGTTAGGTCTTTGGGGCCGGCTGGGCCAAGAAGCAAATGGGCCGGCTGGTGCTGCCAGCTTAGGGAGGCCACGGTGGCTGGGCGAGCTACGGATGATGTTGGGCTCTTGCTGCAGCTGCTACTGGCTGCCCTTGCTGCTTTTCTTATCTATTTCTTCAAACAGAAATAAAAGGACAAAAGTACGGAGTGATTGGAGGGTGGTGAGAGATATGAAAACATCCTCGGGACCACGGAATTATGCCCTATTTAAGAAAATGATTTGGGGATTTTAGAGGTTGAAAAATAATTCAAGTTTGAATTAAATTCAAACTTGAGCCATTTAAAACCTAACCAAAACATTTCAAAAGAGGTGAAATTTGGCGGTGGGGTTTAGGGCAATAAGTTTGACTATTTGGGAGAAAGTGAACATTAAAGGAGAAAGGGAAAAATGGCACTTGTCAAAAGAAGGAAGTAGAGGGGAGGAGAAGGTGGGTGATGCGAGATTCATGCATGGAACATGCAACAACATAATATGTATGAGAAATCATGCACATGATGACATGATGCAATGCACATGATGCAAGGATGGATGCAACGAACAAAACAAATCACACGACGAATCTCGGAAAAACTGGAAGTCTTCTGGAGCGTCGGTCTCGGGGCGTTACAACACTCCACCACTATGAGAGGATCTCGTCCCGAGATCTAGAATGGCACCGGAGGGAAAACGGAAGAGAAAAAGAAAGGTAACACTAAGTTGCTTCTTTGACAAACGAGTGAAACCACGAACCTTGAGAGGTTTAAACAATTGAAAGAAGAGAAACAATGGAGATGAACGAGATTGCAAACACTCCTTAGAAAAGAGGAACAGGGAACATTACGAGAACTTGAAGGTTGCAAAGACATGAATCAAGAGTTTCACGAACAAAAAGAATATGACCACATCGGTATAATGAGATAGCCAAGGAACAAGAATGGCAGAATTTGGGCAGCACTCCGGTAGAAAAGAGAAGAAAACTTGATGAGATGAAAAGATATAGAAGAGATGATACAACACTCCGGTTAAATGAATAAGCAAGAAAAGAACACAGTCCTAAAAAATGAGGTGATGGGTGAAGAGCACAACATCACAATGCCTCCGTAAAGAAAGAATAGAAGTAAGACCGTTGGGATAAAGGGACGGAGAAGAAAATGACAACTTCTACCACAATTGAATTTGGAAGGCATCTTTGCAAGAAGGTTAGAATAGAGTTGTTGGAAGACCAACAACGAAAAGAATAAGTTTGTAGTGGGCTTATGGAAAACATCTCGAGATTATGAGGTGACAACCGGCCACTAATGGAAACCGTTGATTTGATTGCGAGCACCAAAGAGGTGAAAACTGCTTTCGCCGAGAGGATAGGAGAAAACTTGGATCATTGATAAACACCATAATAGCCACATTCCTTAGGGAAGGCTTTAGGTGAAATCTTTACCAAGATAACTCCAACGAAGAGATTGATGGATTTAATGTCTCATTCTTGACAACATGAATAACCAAGGGAAATTGTCAAGAGTGACATAACACCATCTCAAAAGATAAGGTAGAAAAAATTGCACTTCGGATGCATGATGAAGAATGCTTGAACTCCTCAAAACAAAACATGTGTTGAGCACCATGTTTATTTTTGAGTATAGCTTGACGGATCTTAACTTCGAGAGAAATCTTGATGAACAAATCAAGAATGAAAGGAATCATTGACGAACCACCATGAAGAAACTCCGATATTAAAAGGATGGTGGAAAGAAGGAGAAGTTGAAAACACAAGGTGAAGCCTTGCAATGATTTAGATGGATCTTCGTGATGAGATAACCGAGAAAGCTTGGAACTCCGGAAAGAAAAGATGAAGCATCTCGAACCGAGAATGTGATATGATGACCAACTCCGGAAAGAAAGATGAATCACTTGTAAACAAGAATTTATTCATCATGAATAATCTCCGGAAGAAAAGAATTAATCACTTGGATGAACAAGAACAAGAATTATGTTATGCGTATCCTTCACCAATTTAAATTGATGACAAGCAACGGATTTGGCATACTACTTATTCTTGTAGAAAGGATTAAAAGAGATATATCAAAACTTGAGAAGGTCTTCAACGAACCACCGGTAGGATTGGAAAGAACGAAAGAATCTGTATGATAACGAAGGAAGAGAACTCTTGAAAGAACCACCGTAAGAATTGAAAATGAAAGAAGCAAAGGCACAAATCACCGGGAAGAATTGGAAAATGAATGAAGATACTTGAGGGGATTTAGATCCAAGTGAACGCAGAGATCCCGAGCTGATTAGATAATGCTTGAATGATGCCTTTGGTATGATTTGGAGAGCGAGAGCTGAAAGCTTGAATGAATAATCTTGAGATGATGGGCTTCAAAGAATGAAACTGAAAAGACTCCTAAAATGCTCCGGATGGGTGAAAAGATTCTCACAATCGAAAACAATTATGAGAGGATGGCAACCAAGCTAGCACCATGAATCTTGAAGAGAATAGAGCAAGATTAAAGAGAGACTCTTCTTGGTCTTCAAATGATGAGAATGACAACGAGAAACACCACCAAGAATTATTGAGGCACACGGAAGAATCAAAAGCGAAGAGGTTGAGCCAACTATGAAAAGAATTTGAAAGATCTTGGAGAAAAGCATTTGGTGATGATAACTCATTCTTACATCAAACTTGGAGAAGAATTTAGGATAGCTCGGGAAAATAGAAGAGTCGGGTAAGATCACAGGAAAAGACACTGTGGGTTAGGGCCCACTCAAAAGAAACACCGTTGAAAAGATTTAAACGAGATGTTGCACCGGTTGAATTAAATGACTTGAATGAGATACCAATCTCGAAAGAGCTTGAACGAATGTAGAGTGGAAACACGAATCTTCGAGATATCTTGAGCACTCCGGAATAACAAATGGCGAGAAGTAGAATGATAATGAGGTGCACCGGTATGAAAAAGCATTTGAAACAAGGAAAGGGATATGATGAATATCAAAAGCTTGAATTGGATCCACCGGAGAAGAATACGAGAATGAAGAATGATGAACTTGAAGCTGTTGAGCATCTTCATGGGAAATCACCGGATAAGAAAATTGATTGAAAAGAATGAAGAGACTTCTCATGAATAAATGGATACTTGATCAAAATAAATGAGTCCTTGAAGAAAAAGGGTGGGAGGGCGGGGAAAAAACAAAGGCAACTTGGGACGGATGAAACAAACACCGTTGAGAAAACTTAGAATTGATCTTGCGGATGGGGAGAATGATCGGATCCACCTGAAGAGAAGCACACCGGTTGAAAAAGAATTAACATGACAATCTCGATGATCAAAAGGATTAGTATTCACCTCGGAGTATGAGAACACCATTTCGGAAAGGTATGGAATCAACACTTGGCATTGAAGCAACTCGAATACCACAACTCAAAACAAAAACAAAGGATTTGGCTTGCAGAATAAGCCGGAACAAACATATGATAGAGATTTCGTCCAAAGTTTTCGTGGTGGGGCCTACACGGGCTCAATCGTACAGCACCATCATGTACAAGGCAGTGCACATGACATACGAAGCGTCCCCGAGTCGGCATAGCCAAGGACTCTTTAAGACACAACGAGACCACTTTAAAACCAACCGTGAATAGGCGGACCACTAGACGTCGAACCCCAATTTCATATCATACATCCGTCGGAAAGATATCCTAAGAGCTACTTGAATTCCCACCTATGAAACTCCCGAAACTTTCTGGTTATGCAATCTGGTGTTGGGGATACATGGGAGCAATAATATCTCACACAAACTAACAATCCCTACATCCAGCTGTATCCATCCGTCAACACATAACCAAGAAACCTTCGGAAATCGTCTACCTCAACCTTCGAAAAGCATCTGTTATACAAGTCATGGCAATACTCCGTACTCACCTCGATCTTTGGGTTAGCGGGTTATCTCACCAACAACTGCATAAAAGAGATTTTCGATGTCGGTACTAAACTCGGGTATTCCGAACTGCAACGATAAAATTATGGCGACAACACCTCGGAGCTCAACTCCCGGGACACCGCCACAACCCCTAAATGTCGGGAGGCACCAAGACAATGTTCTCGTCATAAGAATATCGGAACGATTCCAAGATACCAGCGTGATCCTAAAAAAATTTTAGTGAAATTTGAGAAGAGAAGAGTCAAAACTCTCGTCGGGATACCTCACCGGAAGGTCGAAGGACTGGGAGTAAAAGAATTCCTAAGCTCTCCGATATATATAATCCTAAGTGACTCAAAACATTTTCTAGACACAACTCGGCCACTAAAAGCGATCAGCGGTGGGGCTCCTAAGGTCGGGAAGGCTCGATTACCAACTTGAAACGCCCTCGATGCGGCTATATCTCCCACGTGTCGAAGCACGACTTAGAGGCATAACCGCATTGAAAGCAATGTCGCAAGTGAGGTAATCTTTGAACAACCCATGTTATACATAAGGGAAAGAGATACATAGTTGGCTTACAATCGCCACTTCACACAAATACATGAATAAAGCATTACATCATACAGATACAATCAAGGTCCGACTACGGAACCAAAATAAAAGAAGAACCCCAAATGCGACAAACGGTCCCCGATCGACCCCAACTGGGCTCCACTACTGATCAACTAGAACGAAACAACACAAAGGGCAAGATCTTCATCGAGCTCCTCCTTGAGCTTGATTGCGTCACCTGCTCGGTAACATAGGCACCTGCAAACTGGTTTTGGAAATATCTGGTGAGCCACGAGGACTCAGCAATCTCGCACCCGCGAGATCAAGACTATTTAAGCTTATGGGTAAGGTAAAGGCATGAGGTGGAGCTGCAGCAAGCGACTAGCATATATGGTGGCTAACATACGCAAATGAGAGCGAGAAGAGAAGGCAAAGCACGGTCGATAAAAGTATGATCAAGAAGTGATCCTATAGCAACCTACGTCAAGCATAACTCCAACACCGTGTTCACTTCCCGGACTCCGCCGGAAAGAGACCATCACGGTTACACACACGGTTGATGTATTTTAATTAAGTTCAACTTCGGGTCTTCTACAACCGGACGTTAACAAATTCCCATCTGCCACATAACCGCGGGCACGGCTTTCGAAAGTTCAAATCCCTGCAGGGGTGTCCCAACTTAGCCCATGACAAGCTCTCACGGTCAACGGAGGAATAGACCTCCACCCAAGGCGCTCCGATCAGACTCGGTATCCGGTACAACAAGACATTTCGACAGGTAAAACTAAACCAGCAACACCGCCCGAATGTGCCGACAAACCCGATAGGAGCTGCACATATCTCTTTCTCGAGGCACACTCGGATGAGACTAGCTACGAGTAAAACCAACCCTCAAGTTTCCCGAGGTGGCCCATGCAGTAGCTCGGTTCGGACCAACACTCGGAGGAGCACCGGCCGGGGGTTAAAATAAAGATGACCCTTGAGTCTGCAGAACCTGGGAAGGTGGTAGGTTGTTAGTGCAAATGGTAAAACCAATGTTGGGCATTCTTTGGAGAAGCTTTACTTAAGGCGAACTGTCAAGGGGTTCCCATAATAGCCCAACCGTGTAAGGAACGCAAAATCCGGGAACATAACACCGATATGACGAAAACTAGGGCGGCAAGAGTGGAACAAAACACCAGGCATAAGGCCGAGCCTTCCACCCTTTACCAAGTATATAGATGCATTAATTAAATAAGATATATTGTGATATCCCAACAAGTAACCATGTTCCAACAAGGAACAACATCTCCATGTTCCAACAAGGAACAAACTTCAATCTTCACCTACAACTAACAACGCTATAAGAGGGGCTGAGCAAAGCGGTAACATAGCCAATCAACGGTTTCCTAGGAATGGTGTCAAAGGTTAGAGGTTTGACATGGCAATTTGGGAGGCTGACAAGCAAAAGGTAGGCATCGTAGCATTGGCATAGCAAAAGAGCGAGCAAAACTAGCATAGCAAAGATAGTAGTGATTTCGAGGGTATGATCATCTTGCCTGAAATCCCGCAAGGAAGAAGAACGAGTCCATGAAGAAGACAAACGGACGTAGTCGAACGAATCCTCACAACTCCGGAAGGAAACCGAAGCTAACGAGAGAAGCAACCCGGAAAGAAGCAAACAACATAGTAAACACACAAGCATAATCATGGCATGATGCACAATCAAGTATGATGCATGTCCGGTTTAATGAGGCATGGCATGGCAAAGTGCACAAACCAAACTTACAAATTAAGTGGATCTCAATATGCAACGGAGTTGCATATTGACGAAACACCACATCAATTATTTAGTTCTCTCTCGTTATAAGCTACTCAACAATATTAAATGTTGATTAACATGGCAAGGGGTGAAGCATAACAAAAACTATACCATCTAACCAATTTAAATGGGGCCGGATATAAAAACAACAAATCCGGTAAATTCCCATATGCATTTAGCAATTTAAAGCAACAACAATTTTAAGCATTTTAATTGTTGTTATCATGATCTTGGATGACATATGCAAGTTTTATGCAATCTTTATGAAAACGTTGACATGAGCATGATATGAAGCATTTGTAGCCGTGGCGGAACGAAAAGGGTGCCACGGCGGCGAAACGAAAAGGGTGCCACGGCGGCGAAATCCGAAAATGATGCCACGGCAACATATCGGTGATCTGACAACTCCTCGAGATGTCGGTGCAAAAGAAAGGTGACGGGAGCGTGCGGAACATGCGAAAGATGGTGGAATGATCCCGGCAACCGGGTTCCCACGGGACGGTGGCATGGCAATAGAGGGCGATGCAAAGACAATTCGGACACGGTTCAACATGAGCATTCGTTCACGGGCGGTCATCTCGGGTTATACCTTGAGCGTGCATCTCGGGCGGAACAGCGTTTCAGAGGAAGTAGTCGTTCACGGACGTCGTGGAAGTAGTTGTACATGACGACGTAGAGGTACTCGCGACGGTAGTGGAAGTAGACGTTCACGGCCGTAGTCGTACACGGGTCTTGGCGGGTCGTCGTGTAGCCGTACATGTTCGCTGTGGTACAAGGTTCGAAGTTGTACATATCCCGTAGATGTTCAGGGTCGCCAGGGTCTTCGAGGGTCGACGGTGTCGTGGTACTTGGTGCAATGCACGGATGG
The DNA here is from genome assembly GCA_021437245.1 of Aegilops speltoides. Classification (NCBI taxonomy): domain Eukaryota; kingdom Viridiplantae; phylum Streptophyta; class Magnoliopsida; order Poales; family Poaceae; genus Aegilops; species Aegilops speltoides. The sequence goes on from CM038143.1 coordinate 573,548,110, forward strand.
TAGTCCCGCAATTGTCGGAGAGGACTTGACGCATCAAAAGTCTTCGTGCCACGGTACTTGTCCATGTAGACGTATTTGAACAGGAACTTGGCGCACCAACAATGAGCAAGGCAAAACCCTTGTTTAGCGGTTCTCGAACTTGACGAAATCCACGAACGGTCTTGGTGTATCCTGGTCTTGGAGAGGTCTCCGAAAAGAACTTGGTGTCCACGGGGACAAGGAGTAGCGGTCTTGGCGTCGAGCAGGGGTCGAAGGCCAACGAGGGACGAAGTGGACGCTGCTGTTGTATGCCAGGAGGCGAAGCAAAGCGGTGACGAGCTCGAGGCAGCGCTGGGAGGACGGCGACGAGGCGGACCAGGCCGGGCGGAGCAGGAGGATTGCCGGGTGTGCGGTGCGGCGGCAGTCGCCGGAGGCGGGAAGCGAGGTCGCGGCGAGCACGACTGTGGCGTTGGCGCTCTCAAGGGCGTACAAGGCAGCGGCGGGCTCTGCGGGGCGGGTGCTCGAGGAGCTCCTCTCCTCGGCCTTCGGGCGACGGGCCTTGGCGAGGAGGAGGCGCCTGGCAGCGACGGAGGTGGTGGTGGCCATGGACGACGGCGAGGAGGAGACGGCCGCAGGAACGGAGGTGGTGGTCGCGGAGGAGGAGATGGAGGCGCGGGCTGCGGCTGGCGACGCGGTGGAGGAGGTCGAGGGGGAGAGGCAGGAGGCGCGGCGGCGCTGGTCGCGCGAGGGAGAAAGAAGGGCGAGGTGGATCGGGCGCAGGGAGCTCGAGCGCTGTGTGAGAACGAGGGGATCGAGCGAGAGGGGTCGAGCTGCGTGCGGGTGTGTGTGTGCGGCGGCGCACAGAGGGACGAGAGGGAGGAGATGGATCGGGGAAGGCTAGGGTTAGGTGCTGGGGCCGGCTGGGCCAAGAAGCAAATGGGCCGGCCTGGTGCTGCCAGGCTTAGGGAGGCCACGGTGGCCTGGGCCGAGCTACGGATGATGTTGGGCTGCGCTGCAGCTGCGCTGGGCTGCCCACTGCTGCTTTTCTTATCTATTTCTTCAAACAGAAATAAAAGGACAAAAGTACGGAGTGATTGGAGGGGGTGGTGAGAGATATGAAAACATCCTCAGGACCCTGGAATTATGCCCTATTTAAGAAAATGATTTGGGGGATTTTAGAGGTTGAAAAATAATTCAAGTTTGAATTAAATTCAAACTTGAGCCATTTTAAAACCTAACCAAAACATTTCCAAAAGAGGTGAAATTTGGCGGTGGGGTTTAGGGCAATAAGTTTGACTATTTGGGAGAAAGTGAACATTAAAGGAGAAAGGGAAAAATGGCACTTGTCAAAAGAAGGAAGTAGAGGGGAGGAGAAGGTGGGTGATGCGAGATTCATGCATGGAACATGCAACAACATAATATGTATGAGAAATCATGCACATGATGACATGATGCAATGCACATGATGCAAGGATGGATGCAACGAACAAAACAAATCACACGACGAATCTCGGAAAAACTGGAAGTCTTCTGGAGCGTCGGTCTCGGGGCGTTACAGGCACGCTGGCCATCAAGCCGACGGCGAAGGCGGCATGGGACGCAATCGCCACCATGCGCATCGGCGGTGACCGCGTGCGTGCGGCTAAGGCTCAATCGCTGGCGCGGGACTTTGAGACCATCGAGTTTCGCGATGGCGAGTCCGTGGATGATTTTGCAGTGCGGTTGGGATCCATGATCACCAGCCTCAACATCCTTGGTGACAAGGTCACCGAGGAGAGGGCCGTTCGCAAGTTTCTGCGAGTCCTGCCGCCGCGCTACTCGCAGATCGCTCTCGAGATTGAGACGCTCGTTGACCTCGACACGCTGAGCATTGAGGACCTGACGGGGCACCTGAAGGCTGCCGAGGAGCGGTACGGGACTGACAGTGACTCGCGTGCCGGCGGCAGCTTGCTGTACACTACCGAAGAATGGGCGACGCGCACGAAGGAGCAGGGGCAAGGCAAATCATCTCGTGGGAAGGCCGCGGTCGCGGCTGTGGCCGAGGTCAGCGCGGCGGTAAAGGCAAAGATGCCGCGCCCAGCGGCAGCGCGGCCAATGGCGGACAGGGCTCGTCGAGTGGCGGTCACCATTTCAAAGGGGCCTGCTACAATTGTGGGATCCAAGGACACATGTCCAAGGATTCCCGTAGGCCGCGCAAGCCGTGGCAAGAGGAGGCGAATGTGGCGCAAGTGCAGGAGGAGGAGCCAGGACTACTCTTGGCTGTCTCGACGACACTCACGGCGACGAGCCGCGAACGATCTGTCTACCTCAACGAGAAGAAAGTGGTTCCCCAAGAGGCGCTGCGCAATGGCTGGTACCTGGACACAGGGGCGAGCAATCACATGACAGGCGATTGCGGCGCGTTTGCCACTATGTATGAGTCAGTGACCGGCGTCGTGAAGTTTGGCGATGGCTCGTTAGTACAGATCAAAGGCAGGGGCTCCATGCTGTTCAAATGCAGAAATAGCTCACACCGCGTACTGTCCAAGGTATATTATATCCCCAGCCTTTGTAGCAACATCATAAGCATTGGACAACTTGATGAGATTGGCCGTAAGACTGTCATCGAGGACGGCGAGATGTGTGTGTTTGATCAGGAAAGGATCCTACTGGTGCGCGTCAAGCGGACAGGGAACATGCTCTATGTGATGAAACTGAACATCACTGAACCCGTCTGCATGCTAGCAAGTTCAGGTGACACTACGTGGCAATGGCACGCGCGGTTTGGGCATCTCCATTTTCGTGCTCTCCATGATCTGGGCACAAAGGGCATGGTCAGTGGCATGCCTGTAGTGAATCAAGTGCATCAGGTCTGCTCCGGCTGCACTATTGGCAAGATGCACTGGAAGCCATTCCCATCAGCCTCGGCGTGCAGGGCGGAGCAGCCTCTAGAGCTGTTTCATGGAGATCTCTGCGGGCCGATCTCACCGGCGACTGCAGCCGGTAACCGATATTTTCTTCTCATCGTGGATGACCATAGCAGGTTCATGTGGGTGGAGATGTTGCGGACAAAGGACCAGGCCCTGGAGTATTTCCGCAAGATCAAGGCGATCTCTGAAAATGAGCGTGGCCTGAAGCTGATGGCCTTCAGGAGTGACCGTGGCGGCGAGTTTAACTCCATGGCGTTCGCAAGCCTCTGCAATGAACACGGTGTGAAGCGGTACACGACGGCGCCCTACTCTCCGCAACAAAATGGCGTCGTCGAGAGGCGCAACCAGACGGTGGTGGAGATGGCGCGCTGTCTCCTGAAGGGGATGAACGTGCCCTCTGTCTTCTGGGCATAGGCAGTGAAGACGGCGGTCCACATACTCAATCGATCGCTGACGCGCGCAGTGGACGAGTCACGCCATATGAGGCGTGGCATGGGCGACGGCCAAACGTCAGCTACTTCCGCACATTTGGCTGCAGAGTACACGTCAAGCATGTCGGCCCAGGTATCAGCAAGCTCTCTGATCGGTCGGCTCCAATGGTGTTTCTTGGCTATGAGGATGGCAGCAAGGCGTACCGCGTATATGACCCGGCAGCACGCAAGCTGCACATCACCAGGGATGTGGTGTTCGAGGAACATGTTCCCTGGGACTGGAACGATGCACCTGACGCGGTGACCACGGGTGCGGCGGCCAGCATGTTCACGGTGGAGTACCACGTCGACACCATTGCCGTCCACTGCGACGGCGGGGAGCTGCACACTCGAGGCTCAGCTCCACCCAGGCCTGCACCGTCGACGCCCTCGCCGCGGACACCAGGAGTACCAGCCACACCCTCGCCGGTGCAGTTCGTCACACCACCCACGGGCGAGACGTACAACACAGATGGTGCCCCTATTCGGTACCGCACCGTGGAGGACGCCGTCGAGCACGCCCAACCTGTCACGTTGGAGTACAGTGGGTTGTGCCTCGTTGCGACGGAGGAGCCAGCCAGCGTCGAGCAGGCCCTGGGCGAGGCATGCTGGAAGGAGGCCATGGACGCCGAGATGAAGGCGATCACAGAGAACCGGACTTGGGAGTTTGCTGAGCTCCCGAGTGGCCACCACGCCATAGGCCTTAAATGGGTCTATAAGGTAAAGAAAGATCCCCAAGGTAACACTATTAAGTACAAAGCTCGCTTAGTGGCAAAGGGTTATGCACAGAGGCAGGGCATTGACTATGATGAAGTGTTCGCGCCGGTCGCGCGGATGGAGACGGTGCGTGTTCTGCTCGCACTAGCAGCACACGGCGGCTGGGAAGTACATCACATGGATGTGAAGTCGGCGTTTCTCAATGGAGATCTCGCCGAGGAGGTGTACGTGCAGCAGCCATCGGGGTACGACGATGTGGATCGCGGCTGGAGCGTGCTCCGCCTGCGCAAGGCGCTCTATGGTCTGCGACAGGCGCCGAGGGCTTGGAATTCCAAGCTGGACGCCACCCTACTGGAGCTAGGGTTCGAGCGCAGCCCATACGAGCACGACGTCTACCGCAAGCTTGCCGGAGATGCATCTCTGCTTGTGGGGGTGTACGTAGATGACCTAATCATCACTGGCAGCCGTGTTGACAACATCAAAGAGTTCAAGGCCCAGATGATGGAGAAGTTCAGCATGAGTGATCTTGGTTTGCTCTCGTACTACCTCGGCGTAGAAGTGGAGCAGTCCAGGACGGCGATCACGATCTATCAGAGCAGCTACGCCCGCAAGATCGTCGAGGATTTTGGTTTGAAGGGGTGCAATCCGCGCTCTACACCCATGGAGAATCGGCTCAGCCTGTCAAAGGAAGATGGCAGCTCGCCGGAGGATGCCACTGCGTATCGTAGCGTGGTGGGCAGCCTTAGATACCTTGTCAACACAAGGCCAGATATTGCCTATGCAGTGGGCATCGTCAGTAGGTACATGGTATCACCAACCACACAGCACATGGCGGCCGTCAGGCATATACTTCGGTACATCAGCGGGACGGCGGACTATGGGCTGAGATATGAGAAGCATACTGACGGAGAGCCTGAATTGATGGGGTACAGTGACAGTGATCACGCCGGCAACGTCGATGATCGGAAGAGCACGTCGGGGATCTTCTTCTTCCTCGGGTGCAGTCCGATTTCTTGGGCATCAAAGAAGCAAAGGATAGTTGCACAGTCATATTGCGAGGCAGAGTATATTGCAGGCGCCCTTGCAGCTTCCCATGGAGTTTGGTTGAGCAGGTTGCTGGCTGATCTTCAAGAGACTGAACCTGACAGATGGAGGCTGCTGATTGATAACAAGTCCGCCATAGCACTGAGTAAGAATCCGGTGTTCCATGAGCGCACTAAACACATTGATCTCAGATATCATTACATTCGAGAGTGTGTTAAAAACGGGCAAGTTGAGGTTGAGCACGTGAGCACAAGTGAGCAGGTGGCCGATATTCTGACGAAGCCATTGGGGCGAGTCAGGTTCTTGGAGTTGCGACAGAAGATGGGGATCATCGAGCTCAAGAGGAAGCGTCATGCTTAAGGGGGTGATTTGTTGTGTTAATCACGTTGCTAGGATATTTGCTTTTCTGTTAGTGGGCTACATTAGTTGGTAGGCCCATCAAGTCTGCTTAATTGTTGTGATTTACTTTGGGTCAGAGGCGTGCTGCGTCCATGCTGCGACCAAGGGTTTAGCGCTGGGTTTGTTAGGCCACGCCGTGGAGATCGTGGGATGGCGCAATCGTAGCGCGGCGTGGCGATGGAGCCGGGTCAGCCGGCGATCCGCGTTGTAAGCCCTGAATAAGATGAAGAGAAAAACAGAAAAGCTGTGAGCCAGTTTTGGGCACAGCGCAAAAGCTTCAGCGTGTGTGCGAGTATCGTTCTTCCACCTCTGTGAGCGCGAGCGAGTTGCCGATTTGCAACGAAACCTTTAGTACCGGTTCGCCGGTTCATTGCGAATCTTTATACCGGTTCGTGCCACGAACCGGTACTAAAGATTCGCAATGAACCGGTACTAAAGCTCTCCTCCCGCCTAGTCATTTGAAGCGGCACTAATGGACACATTAGTGCCGGCTCATATGCAAACCGGTACTAATGTTTCTCAGATTTGACCCTTTTTCTACTAGTGTGAACTATGGGTGTTAATCACATGATGATGTGAACTAGATTATTGACTTTAGTGCAAGTGGGAGACTGAAGGAAATATGCCCAAGAGGCAATAATAAAGTTGTTATTTTATATTTCCTTATTCATGCTAAAGGTTTATTATTCATGTTAGAATTGTATTAATCAGAAACTTAAATACATGTGTGAATACATAAACAAATACCGTGTCCCTACTATGCCTCTACTAGACTAGCTCATTGATCAAAGATGGTTAATGTTTTATAACCATAGACATGTGTTGTTGTTTGACAACTAGATCACATCATTAGGAGAATGATGTGATGGACAAGACCCATCTGTTAGCTTAGCATAATGATCGTTCAGTTTTATTGCTATTGCTTTCTTCATGTCAAATACAGATTCCTTCGACTATGAGATTATGCAACTCCCGGATACTGGAGGAATGTCTTGCGTGCTATCAAACGTCACAACGTAACTAGGTGATTATAAAGATGCTCTACAGGTATCTCTGGAGGTGTTTGTTGAGTTGACATAGATCGATATTAGGATTTGTCACTCCGAGTATCGGAGAGGTATCTTTGGGCCCTCTCGGCAATACACATCATAAGCTTGCAAGCAAACGACTAAGGAGTTACTCACGAGGTGATGTATTACGGAACGAGTAAAGGGACTTGCCGGTAATGAGATTGAACTAGGTATGAAGATACCGACGATCGAATCTCAGGCAAGTAACATACCAATGGAAAAAGGGAATTACGTATGTTGTCATAACGGTTCGACCGATAAAGATCTTCGTAGAATATGTAGGAGCCAATATGGGCATCCAAGTTCCGTTATTGGTTAATGACCGGAGAGGTATCTCGGACATGTCTACATAGTTCTCGAACCCGTAGGGTCCGCACGCTTAACGTTCGATGACAATATAGTATTATATGAGTTGTGTGATTTGGTGACCGAATATTGTTCAGTCCCGGATGAGATCATGGACATAGCGAGGAGTCTCAAAATGGTCTAGAGGTAAAGATTGATATATATGACGATGGTATTCGGACACCGAAAGTGTTTCGGGGGTATCGGGTACTTATCGGGCCACCGGAAGGTGTTCCGGGCACCCCGGCAAAAGATATGGGCCTTATGGGCCAAGAGGGAAAACGCACCAACCACAAGGGGCTGGTGCGCTCTCCATATGGGCCTGCCTAGGAGGAGAAGGAAATAGGGGAAGGGAAAGTAAAGAGTGGAATAGGAATCCCCCTTCCTTCCCTCTCCCCCCTCTTTCTTTCCCCCTCCGACAAACATGGCAAGGGGGCGTGGCCAAGGGGAGGAGCCCAAGTAGGATTTAGACCTACTTGGGGAGCCCCTTGGCCTCTCCCCTCTCCCTCCCACCTATATATATGAGGAAGGGGGGCGCCTAGCACACCCTAGACAATTGCCTAGCCGTGTGTGGCGCCCCCTCCACCGTTTACACCCCCGGTCATATTTTCGTAGTGCTTAGGCGAAGCCCTGCGGAGATCACTTCAACATCACCGTCACCATACCGTCGTGCTGATGGAACTCATCTACTACCTCGACATCTTGCTGGATCAAGAAGGCGAGGGATGTCACCGAGCTGAACGTGTGCAGAACGCGGAGGTGCTATGCGTTCGGTACTTGATCGGTTGAAGCGCGAAAAAGTTCGACTACATCAACCGTGTTGTGAAACGCTTCCGCTTACAGTCTACGATGGTACGTAGACACACTCTCCTTTCATTGCTATGCATCTCCATGGATAGACCATTGCGTGTGCGTAGAAATTTTTTTGTTTTCCATGCAACGATTCCCAACAGATGGGCAGCGGAGTCTGGCCAGGGGCCTCCCTGGTGCCCTGTGAGCACCTGGGTTGCCTCCTGTGGTACTTCTTTTCTCCAATATTTTTATTTATTCCAAATCTCCGTGAAATTTCAGCTCATTTGAAGATGTGCAGAATAGGTATCTCTGACATATATAGCTTCTTCAGGTCCAGAATTCTAGCTGTCGGTAATCTCCCTCTTCATGTAAATCTTGCATATTAAGAGAGAAAAGGCATTAGAATTGCCCTACAAAGTGTTATATTGATTAAAAACACTATAAGTAACAATAGGAAAACGTGATGCAAAATGGACGTGTCACTGGTCAAAATTGGGTGACCCAATTCCATTTGGACACATCAATTGATTGTGAGACATTTTACCCCTAGGGAGCTTACTGATATAGTAGACTAGGTTCCTACATAATTCAGGTAGATTTTTCCCGTGCTAAGCATGAATAAGGCTGAGCTCTGAGGGTATAGATGACTCGAGTAGTTGGTTGGCCTCAGTGGGTGGGACAACTCAAGCAGAGGATTCTTCTAGAATTCATTCCTGAGCTGCCCACATGCCCCATTAGGGCATTCCAATGGCAGCTCTCAAATCGTCTGTATCCGTTTGGACCGCGCTGTCCGGACCATAGAAGCAATCCAACAAGGGCCTGTATTGGTTCGGGGGATGGTTCGGACGCGTTTTCTCCCGTAAATTAGAGACAAACGCAGGTGGCTTTGCGGATGTTCGGTTAACAGCGACGTAGGACTCTGACACCCCCGGCCCACCCAATCCCCCCTATCAGTCCCATTTCCTTCCACTATGCCCCTTCTCCCCTTACTTTGCATCCGCACTCTCCACCTCTGCCACCGTCCCCGTCGTACGTCTCCGGTCGCCACAGAGGCATTGTCGGACGTCCGCAACTAGCACCGACGCGCCCGCTCGCCTTTACGACGGTGCTATCCCCTGGAGCCGTTTGTACCCAGGTACACTCCGCCACCCTGTTGACGACCTCTATGGCGGACACCATGCTCGGCAGGTGTTCTGTCAAATACCATTGAGCTTATTTTCGAACGTTATGTCGTTTTTAGAGTACGAAGGATGGCAAGCTACTCGATCATGGAGGATGAGTTGTTGTGCGATGCGTGGTTAGCCGTATTCACGCATTTCGTAGGAAGAAGATGTGGGACCTTCTGGCAGCAAGTGCATGAATGGTTCCACACACGAAAGCACATTGCATAGCATGACATGTACATCATTCAAGAACGCTATATGAGGCCATTATCATATCGCCGGTACACTATCCAGACCAGCCTCGCCAAGTTTTGTAACGTGGTTCTGGTTCATTGGCTAGAGGCAAGGTGGCCATTGCACGCGGCAGAGGACGAGGTCGTAAGTTTTGCTTCCTTTGCTCAACTTGTTGATTGATTCGTTCACTCAATGTTGGTCTACATAGTATGTAGCCCGCACGCGGTGTATGATGTACCATAGGAAAGAGGGACGGCTATTTACGTACACACTGTTGGATGACGCTGAAGGGGGAGTATGTGTGGGAGAACATGATCCGTTGATGAAAAACTTGTTGGACACCCGGTTAATCTAGTCGAATTTAAGACATTGTGTTTCTATACTTAATTTGCATGCTATGTATGGATGATTTGTGCTATTTTCTATCCAAACTTTGACGAGTATCGGCCGGTTTGAATGAACTTCGTTCGGTTAGTTCAAATGCGGGTTGAAATGTATACGGTCAGCATTGGATGACCCCGCATCCTTATGTGCGTGCTCAAAAGCTTCTACTGGGTTATAGGGAATCAGGTTCACGTGATAACCACTTCCACATGCATGTTAGTTCTTCAGCGTGCGCCTTTTCATCGTTAATCCTAGCTGAGGAAAATGGAACAGTTCATGCATGTTAGTGTTGATATATAGCTTTAATGATAATGCGGTTTTTAACACCCATCCTCGTCAGATAGATGGGCCATTCGGTGTAAAGGCATTGCTGGATTACCTAACAGAGTGTACTTGAAGGATACCCTGCGTCCAGTTTCAAGGAAATAATTATTGCAGTCATCCATTAGTGCTTCCAGAGTATATGACTTGACTTTGCACTTGGAACAATTGTTTTGCGCAACTTGTAGGCATCCCACACATTCTAGAGCTTTCTATTTATTTATGCCTAAGTTAATCAATTATATATTCTTTAGAAGTAGTTATCAAGATCTTTCTAACTTGTTACTCTAGAGCTCACAAATTATTTGAAGATACTAAACTATATGTTAACACATAAATGCCACAAATTAATTTAGATAGTAATGTGATGATTTCTTTCATCTACAAATAAATTAGAAGAAATAACCTTTTGAGAATAGTGTCTCAAACAAACACCATCACAAAATGTTGTCTCAATTTAATGCTTATATATTTTTAATCGAAAGATTAGATTATATATAGAAACAATATATCTTAAATTCTTAAGACTATGCATCACTACTTGTTGTATGGCTTGCTAAAAAAACAATGACAATCAGTGTCTTTTAAAAAATAAAAAAGTTTAGTATAATCAATCTAAAATGTTTTACATTAACTCGGTTAAACTATTAGCGAGTGAACGCATGCTCATGACAGCATTAATGACCTTGTGATCTATATAGTTTTCAAGATATATTTACATAAACAACTGCTACACGTACGATGAATTTGTACGATTTTGTGTACGGGCCGTTCGATCAACTGGACGGAAGAGTGAGATCATGTTGTATAAAGTCGTACACACTATTTATATGCATAGCAATTTTGATTTACATAAGCAGTTGAATATGGACTGAGTCGGCGGCGGCATATTATTTTCATAATGAGTGGAATGTAGACATTTGAGGATTTAAGGATTTGAATTTAAATTTCCAGTTCCACAATTGTTTGTATCGTAGTTTATTTGTCTTTTATAATTAGATTGAGAGTTTGCAAGATTTAGACTAAATCATTAAATTTACTGACTTTATTATGTTCGGATTTAATGATTTGCTTTGCGAGTCTAAATTTATTATTGACTTAATCATTCTAAATCAGGACATTAATTTGACTTACATGCTTTGGTAATATAAATAAAAATAAAGATATATTTTCTCGCCTTTTATCAGTTTGAGATTTTTTTTATATAATTAGCAAATAATAAAAGTTAGATGCCCTATTTCCAGTAAGTTGGTGGCAGAATATTGACATTAGCGCCTATGTGTTTACTCTAAATTATGCAACGTGAGTATTACAAAGATTAAGAAACAAATGTGTGGTTGTATTTCTTATTTCTCTGAAAAAAGACAATGGGAGTGACAAGACATGATTCAAGCAAAGTGCTCGAGGAAAAAAATCACTTTGACTCAGTGTGAAGCGTCTCTTGCCAACTCTCACTTCTTGAATGGTCTCATGGAGGTAACATATATATTTTTTGTAGTTGTTGTGGGAGGGTTTTGGGTGATGGCCGATAAGACTAGATACTGGGAGGATGTTTGGATAAGGATAAAGCGCTTTGAGTTCTTTTCTCTCGATTGTACAATTGTACCTTTTGCAAGCATGTGACAGTCTAAGGTGTTTAACAAGGACTTTGATTGTATTAGATTTAGGAGATGCACGTACGGGCATACCCTGGCTATTTGTGGTCAGGTTGTTCTCAGGTTGTTCTCACTGAAGAAATTGACAAGGCTAAGTGGCTACTCACAACCTTGGGTACTTTCTCGCTTAAGTCGCTTTATCAATATTCAATACATCATTGCTAGACATGCATGTTGTCTTCCCCTACAAGTTGTTGTGGAGGATGAAAATGTCTTTAAAATTTAAAGGTTTTTCCTAACTTGTTACTAAAAATAGATTTTTGACCAAAGACAACTTGAGTAACAAAGGTGGACAGGAAATAGGAAATGTGAGCTTCGTGACATTGAAGAGAGCATTGATCACTTGTTCTTTCTCATTCACTAGCTAGGTTTTTATGGAATGTTATTGTGGCTGCTTTGCAGAACTCCAAAACCCCAAAATATTTTCTTGATTTATACCAGAATTGGGTGCCTAGCTACACTAGCAAGGATAGGGCTATAATTTCTATAGGTGTTGCTGGACTTTTATGGAGAATCTGGAAAACAAAAACAAATCTTGTTTTCAAAGTGTACTTCCTAATGATCCTACTAATTTTAGGAGTATTTTCTTTATGTTCTCTGCTGGATTCGTGGGCTTTTCCACAGAAAAGAGGATAGCAAAAAAAGGCTGCTCATGGTGCCTAGAAGACTTGCTCAACTGACGAGTGAAATCTTCAAGAGAGGGCATGGCTGGGGGCCTACAGTCAGATATGTGCCTACCAGTGAAGTGATTTTGGACTTTGCTACATGATTTCACTGTTTCCTGTTTACATGTTCTGTAATATATAAAGTAGTCATTGGCATTCTTTTACCTGATATGTGCCTACCAGTGAAGTGATTTTGGACTTTGCTACATGATTTCACTGTTTCCTGATTTTGGACTTGCTCAACTTTGTAATTGTTTTCATTGACATTCTTTTACCTGATAATTTGTTCTTAAATTCATTTGAATTTATTTTAACGTTTTGGCGGACGGTTATATAGAAATTCAGACAATAATGGCATAAGATTTGGCAGCTTCAATAACCATACATGCTATTTGTTCCAAAATTCTCTACCCATATACATAACTTGTATCAAATACATATACTAACTTCATGCAGAACACTTCATATCTCAAAGAAAATCCTTCAAATCTCAACTGAACAGGAGCCTCTCACACCGAATATGAATAAGCTCATTAGCCATAGAAGGCTGCGTCCTAATCAGCTTTAGAACTACAAGCCGGTGATCTATGTGTGAGCAGAGCAATTCAGGGCCTGTGTGAAATTTAGAATGCAGAAATTCACGACAACCTCGATTTCTACATAATTGAGGTAGATTTCCTGCGCTAAGCAGGAACAAGGCTGGACTCCGAGGACGTAGACGACTCCAGCAGTTGGCTGGGCTCAGAGGGTGGGGACGATTCAAGCAGCGGATTCTTCTGGAACTCATTCCTAAGCTGCCCACAAGCCGCATTAGCGTCAAGCCCACGGGTCTGTCGAACACTGACCGTGATCTTTCGAGATTCCAGCGCATCAACAAACGCTTGAATCTGTGCAAAATTACCAACACAAGTACTAACAATCTCAAACGCAAAACAAATTCCATGATAGGCATTGTGACTAAAACTGGGATAGATAACATACCGCTTTTCTGTAAGGCCTCTTGTACTCAGAACCTTCTACCGGGTTATAGGGAATCAGGTTCACGTGATAACCACCTCCACATGCATGCAGCAGCGCTGCAAGTTCTTCAGCGTGTGCCTTTTCATCATTAATCCCAGCTGAGAAACATGTAACAGTTGAAGTATGTTAGCTGACAATGGCTGGAATGACGATGCAGTTTTGAAGATCCATCCCTGTTGCATAGAAGGATCATTTGGTGTGAAGGCATAGTTGGATTACCTAGCAGAGTGTACTCGAAGGATACCCTGCGTCCAGTTTCGAGGAAATAATTCTTGCAGTCATCCATTAGTGCTTCCAGAGGATATGCCTTCGCACTTGGAACAATTGTTTCACGCAACCTCTGATTTGGGGCATGCAGGCTGATACGAATACAGCAAAATAAGCAGAAACCAAATTATAGAAGTAAAAGCTGCTTGTAATAGACTGTTTCTTTCAGCTAAGCTCAGGGTTTGGACAATGTCGAAATGGGCAGGTTCTTACAAGGAATACAGAGTATTAAGTTTAGTAAGTAGTAAGCATAAACCAAGGCCACATTGTCTATTATTGATGCTAAGACACAAGTTTGGATTATTTTGACATCGTACCTGACTGCCAGTGTCGACTGAAGCTTGTGAGATGCTAGCTTAGTTATCGTGTTGGGAACACCCACTGTTGAGATTGTCATCATCCTTTGACCAATCTTTAGTTCCTGAAAATAATATATTCATGTTGAGTGACAGGAGACAGGACAAGTATCAAACATCTTCTTATTAAACATATACTCCCTCCGTTCCCAAATATTTGTCTTTCTAGAGATTTCAACAAGTGACTACATACGAAGCAAATCTACACTCTAAAATATGTCTACATACATCCGTATGTTGTATCCATTTGAAATGTCTAGAAAGACAAATATTTGGGAACGGAGGGAGTACAAAGTAATTTATGGTCCCATGTATCACGAAAATTAACTGAGCTCAACTCGGTGACTTGCCAATTCAACATACCTTATTCAAGCATTGGTGTGCCTCCAGAACTGCTTTGAGGTTCAACATGGGCTCACCCATCCCCATGAACACTACATTTGTCACCCTGTGTTTGAACGACTCCTCTATGGCCAACACCTGCAATGCCAGAACATCAATCCACAACGCAACAGAAAAGAACATGAGTTCAGCTTGTTTACAATGATCTTTCAGTACAAAGCAGTGACAAGCGCAGGTTGCTGGGAGAGAGGAAGGACCTGCTCGACAATCTCGTGCCCCTTAAGGTTCCTCGCAAACCCTCCCTTTCCAGTGGCGCAGAACGAGCAACGCAAGGGGCAGCCGACCTACATAAGCACCATTGATATCATCAACAACACTGAGCTAGTCGAACCAGCAATAGCATCAAACGGCACCGGTTCCAAAGCACCTGTGATGAAACGCAGGCGGTGAGTCTAGGCGTGCCCCTGTCGTCGACGGGGATCCCCACAGTCTCCACCAGTCTGTTGTCCTCCAGCTTGAGAAGTATCTGCAAGGAAGAACCAATTGACCAACAAAAAGAGTCACGGGCCATTTACCAAGCACACAACTCCGCCTCCGATTTCACAATGCTTCATGAACCTCGACCGACGTACCTTGGTGGTGCCATCGGTGGCGGTGACGGCGTGGTGCACCGGCGACCGGCCGACGTTCCATCCCGCGCCGACCAGCGCCTCCCGGAACACCTTGGGCACTGCACGACAACAAACGACCAGAGGACGGTCAAGACAAGAGCGGCCGAGGCAAAACAACAAACAGGTGGCGCGCATGGCCCGATGGGCGCTCACCGTAGGCGAACTCCTCGACCTGCTTGGCCCTGTTCTTGTAGACGAGGTCGTGCAGCTGCTTCCCCCGGTAGCTTTGCTGCGGAGACGCGAGTGAGTGAGCCGGCAAAGCTCGGGGAAGGTAAGAAAGGAGAAAAAAAGGCGGCGCCTTTCGGCGGGGTCTGGTTTCTGGGTTACCTGTCCGAGGTCGACGGCGAGCTGGCGGAGCTCGGGCTCCGTGAGGCCGAGGAGCGCGCGGCGGGACGTCTCCGGCGCGGCGGCGGGGGCGGCGGACGCGCGCGTGCGGAGGCGGAGCGCGCGCGCCAGGGGCACGGCGCGGACCTGCTGCGGCGCGGCCATTCTTTTTCCTGCTGCTGCTGCTGCTGCCGAGGATTACACTGCCTACTGCTGCCTCGATGCCTCATCCACTTCCCCTCCCCTTCACGTGTTCGTTTTGGGCCTTTCATCCTGTCGTGTGGGCCGCCCATCAACGATTTTGGTGGTGTGGACGGCCCAGCCCGGCCCACATAAAATATGAGGGGATGGCTTCTTTTCCCTTGAATGATGTTGACAGCGAACGCTCGGTAGTAAGATTGTTTTTTAATTCCCTCAAAAAAAAAAGATTTTTTTTTCTTGAATGAACGTCGACACTCGTTGATTATGTTTGCTCTAGTACCACATTGTGGGGATATCCGGCTCATCTGCAGGTGTTGTTGTGTCTCGGGGTTTGCTCATGGGCAGATCGCGCATCGGCGCTACCCGTACTTGTCCGCACACATTGGAGTTGCGGCGAGTCGCACATTATCTCTGCTGCCTCCGGTCGTCCGAAATCGCCCATTCGGATATCACATCATTGTTGGTCGTGGGCGATGCAGATGGCGGCATCCTTGTCGGCGCCATGGTGGGTGCAGGCGTAGCAGAGGGAACACAACCATGTCGATGTCTACAACCCCTTCCCCGGAACTTCCTTCGCCATTACTTCTCCCTCATGTTGGCAACGCGCCGCTCTCTCCAGGCGACGTTCTCCGCCTTGCAGCTCACCCTCACGGATGGGACCCCCATGTCAACGTCTCGAGGTTTTTCTCATGGATGGTGCTTTGTCATGGCACCCTCCCCACACTATTTATTTACTTTTCTTCTTGTTGTAGTTCCTCGGTGCTTGTGTACTTTTCTGGCCTAGTTTTTCTCCTAAGTTGCGCCGTCGTATTTGGTTTTCGATTCATTTTCCTTTATAAATTGTATAATGGAATATTCTCCGTGACCCTTTTCCCAATGTGTTTAACAAAAATTGCCTCAACCTCTTATTACACTAGTGCAGAAACGGGCTATAGTCCTGGTTTCGTAAGGACCTTTAGTGTCGGGTGGGGACTAAAGCCCCCTCCCCCCTTTAGTCCTGGTTCAACACGAACCGGCACTAAAGGCCCACCACGTGGCACGAGTCCGCACCAGGGGCTGGGAGACCTTTAATTCCGGTTACTAACACCAACCGGGACTAAAAGATTTAGAGGTTTTGGTTTTATGATTTTTTTTAATTTTGTGTTTTCAATTTAATTCTTTTTCATTTGAAACATATTTTACGCTACTACATATATATATACAAGTTGGTATATACAATTTCTCCTAAAATTTGCAGATCATTACATGAAGATATTACTGCGGTAGCGGGTAATGGAATTCTCCTTTGGGTTCTATGACCTGGTCGAGCAAAAATCCAGTTATTTCCTCCTGAATCGCTCGTACGCGATTCTCTGATAGGAGCTTATCCCGCATGTCCTTCATCTTTAAAGAATGAGATCAATATGCATGTATTAGTTGTGTGTATATATATTAGTTAATGATGTAAAAATTGTGAATAATGTTCTAGCAAATGTACACATTGTTGTCTATCATCTCTGCTCCTTTCGGACGCCATCATGCGAATGTTCTCGCAAACGTAGTATGCACATAAATCATTCCCTGCACCTGCTTCAGGGCCTTTACGAGAATAGAATCAATCAGATAATAATTAATTAATCAAGCGTGATAACGGTATTGAAACTAGAATTAAAGAGATGTTAGCTAGCTAGCTAGTACTACTTAATTAATTACCTTGGGTCGACGTCATGTCAGCTTTTATTTTCATGGGCCATCAACCTGTTTGATGAACTTTTCCCAAGCCCTGCTCGCCGACAAAGAAAATGAATAAAGGAGTTATTAATCAGTTGATATCAGGAAATGACGAACTTAAAGAGGCTGACATATAGTTGGATAATGATTGAAATTACCTGTCGACCATCCCCTTCACAATTTCGTAGTCAGTAGCTTCTTTATGTAGTGAGTCTAGTACTTCAACTTTTTCCTCGTCATTTGAATGATTTTTCTTCGGTGAGGGGAAGGAGAGAGCTAAGCTATGGTTGGCTGGCCAGTTGGGGTAAGAACACAACCGAAGGCAATGTCGTTGCTAGGCGTGAGATATTTATACAGGATCCAAATCTCATGCGCCGACTTCTAGTTGATTCACTTTCTATTTGCGTGAGAAAGATTCAGAGCCGTTTGTTTCAATTTGATGGATCCAACCAAGATTTCCTTGATCCTCAAGTTGTGATTAAAGGCTGACGAAGTTTGAACAAGGCCAAATAAGTGTACATAAATCATGGACTAATCTATTACAATATTTATACCCCCTTGCAATGCATTAACAACTATCTAGTCTTTACAATGAAGATCAGAGATATCAGATAGTTAGCTAGTTCGCGATCTGATCAACAATGAGTCGAATTCACATTCGCGGCCCTCCCCCAATATATACATTTATCAAAGAGTATTTTTCTTTTGACAGCAAGCATTTAGCAAAGAGTAAAATGTATCGTAAGTCCTATAAATATTCGAGGTGTGTAACTTTAGTCCTGTAACTCCTAAAATGCAGATTTGGATCCCAAAACAAATTTAAGGCGTACATCGCAGGTCCTAAGATCAGCCGAGCAATGTTGGCTGGACAATGTGTCGCCCCGACTGGTGCTACATGAAAAGTAAGAACAACATGATGAATCCAATGATATTGATTTGACTTGGATTTGGCATATCGACATGTTGATAAAAAAAATTACTATAAATTTGGTCAAAGTTGACAGAGTTTGATTTTTTAAAATATCTATTTGGACGAGTTGGTAGCTCTTTTTCCAAGAAGAGTTGTCAAAGAGAGTTTGATTCGATATGATTTGTTAGCCTGTAAAAGTGTGCAAATGCAATACATCCAACCATGTCGGCCGTCGTCGACAAAATTTCGTGACCGACGCGTGCAAGAAACAGAGACAGTTACCAACATTCAGTCGTTGGCATCGATCCGTTCATCCATATCCATCCATCCAACCAAAAGCCCCTAATTTTTGCATGTTATTTTCCGGCGCATCTCCATCGGGTGGAGCCGGCGACGGCGACGGTGGCGGCGGAGTCGCCTCATCAAAACAAAAAAGCTCCGCCGACCATCGTCGCCGATCAACCCGCCGCCTAGCTAAACAAGCAAAAGAAATGGCGGACGCCGGATTCGCAGGACCAAAGAAGAAGCCAGCTACATTAACAACATTCAGAAACTACTCGTACATCATCATCGATCTTTACAACCCATCACTCGGGGTGCGACCGCAGGGGCGCCGCCGGCAGCCGCCGCACGGCCATGGGCTCGGGCCGCCGCTGCTGCCGCCCCGCGCCGCTCCCGCTGCCACCGCCGCCACGCATCCTGACGAACCCGCCGGACGCCTTCCCCTGCCCGGCGCCCCCGGCCGCGGCCGTCTCCTTGGCGTCCTGCAACTGCTCGAGCGCGGTCACCACCTCCGCCATGCCGGGGCGGGCCCGGGCGTCGCCGGAGAGGCACCGCATGGCGAGCGCCGCCGTCTTCTGCGCGCCGGAGAGCGAGTACTGGCCGCCCAGCCGCGCGTCCAGGATGTGGAACACCCGGCGCTTGCTGGTGAGGTACGGCCGCGCCCACTCCACCAGGTTGTGCTCCCCCGACGGCCGGTTCTTGTCCAGCGCCCGCCGCCCCGACAGCATCTCCAGCAGCACCACCCCGAAGCTGTACACGTCGCTCTTCGCCGTCAGATGCCCTGCACCACCATCACCATCACCATCACCATTAATTTCTCTGAATGATTCATCCATTAACAATTCATTCCTACTACATTGTTAACTTTCATTCATCCACTCATTCAAGCAAAGCATCAATCATTTAATCCTACTAGATACTCCATCCATCCAAGATAATAATCCTACTGGATATTCGATCCAAGATAATCATACTCAGCAAAGGGTTACTTTAATCCCACTGGACACTCCATCCAAGATACCATGGGCATCAAAGTCACAACCTTTTTTCTGGCTCATGTGCAGATGCTGCAGAGGGAACAGACAATGATCCGGCTTAGCCGGATTAGATACAAGTTTTTTAGGGTGGATTAGACATAGGTTAGTACAACTTGGACTAGCGTACTGTGTTGGTATCAGTACAACACAGCTCATGCCTACCTAGGAACCACTAAACTGGATGAGCAAGTACAGAGGTACTGCTGGCCATTGACCTGCTGGTACACAAAGTTCCCACAAAGTACAGAGCACATGGCTGTTGATCTAGCTGCAAGACTGTTATATATGCTGCTAGATCATTATATGAATTCATAGATCACCTGCCATCCCATCAAATCATTTCAAAAAGTGTGTATTGTTTAAGCAGATGGTGGTGGTGATAGCTGATTAATCAATCTGGTTTTGGTTTTAGCACACATGTGGTGAATGGGTCCGGTTGCAATAGTTAGGTCTGAAACCATGACCAAATTGGGCCAGTTGTGCTGCTACCTAACTGATGAAGATTGGACCAAGAATTCTAAGGCTGGTGTGTTCTTCACTGCTTCTCCTGGTGCCCCAGGACACACACAAGCTGCCAAACGGATTAGGCTGACTTTTTATTTGGATTCTCATGTAATCCAACCGTACCTACCGCATAACAACAACGGCATTATTCAACCCTTTTTGTTCTTGATAAGTACTGTCAAGAAAAGTAGTATCCTGCTAAAAATTCAGAGCATTTCTAGCAGTATCTGTCCCATGCTAAATATATGTATGTACACGAAAAGTTCAAGGTTCTTAACAAACCCAAATTAGAAGCGTTTCGGCAACACCAAAGGGTATAAAGTACTTACAATAATGTGCTGCATCAGATTAAGCTATGTGTTCGTGTAATTAATTGAGTTTGTTTACCTGTTGCGAGATACTCGGGGGCGGCATATCCATGAGTGCCCATGACCCTTGTGGAGACATGGCTCTTGTCGCCAGTCGGCCCGTCCTTCGCCAGCCCGAAATCGGATAACTTAGCATTGTAGCTCTGCAATTTCATCCATGGTTTGATATGTTTAGCATTTGAGAAGTAAGTTTGTGAAGAATTTGTTTACTCGTTCAAATCACAAGGAAAGTAAGAGGAACATACCGAGTCAAGGAGAACGTTGGACGTCTTGAAGTCGCGGTAGATGACCTTGGCTATGTCGCTGTGGAGGAAGGCGAGCCCCCTGGCCGCCCCGAGCGCGACCTTCATCCTCAGGTTCCATGAAAGTGGCTGGAAATGCGAGCCCCCTGCACATTCATCATTCACAAAAAACTTGTTAATATCCCACTAATATTTCACCCTTAGTAGTAACTAATCGGGAGGTGTTTTAACTGATCAATGGAAACATAGAACATGGTTGGTTAGTGCTTACTTCTGAAAAGATGGTTCTCGAGGCTCCCTCGCGGCATGAACTCGTAGACGAGGAGGCGCTGCTCGTCCTCGAGGCAGTACCCGACGAGCCTCACAAGATTGGGGTGCGACAACTGACCAAGATAGTTCACTTCAGCCTGCACATCATGTTCAGAACATATATTCAGTAATAACAATGGGGATTCAGAAATTTCAGCAACAGACTGATTCTGAAGTCTGAATGCAGAGATTCAGAAAGTTCAGAACATGTTCAGTAGCAGAGTAATTCAGAGAAGAGAAGAGGAGGTGAATAAGACTGACCAGCCACTCGCGGTGGCCCTGGAAGCCCTCCTGGTTGAGCTTCTTGACGGCGATGACCATGCCGGTGCCGGGTCGGGCGGGCGCGAAGGTGGTCTCGTCGACCCACCCCTTGAAGACGGACCCGAAGCCGCCCTCGCCGAGCACGCTGTCGGGCCGGAAGTTCCGGGTGGCCGTCTTGAGCTCGTTGAAGGCGAAGCTCTTGACGTTGGCCGACTGCAGGATCTCGCCCTCGCTCCGCGGCGTCGGCGGCACCGTGGTCGACGGCGAGGACGACACCCGGCTGCTCGACACGCTCGCGCCCCCTTTCCCCTTCCTCCTCCACGCCCACCCTGATCAATCAATCAAACCAAACGTTTGGCCGCGGTTAGGACGAGATCAGAGCAGGGAAATCAAAGCAAAATCTGAATTTTGCTCTTGGATTGTGACCGGAAACGGGGAGAAAAGATGCTTTACGGGCGGGTGAGACAAGAAGATTGGTCCAAAGTGAAGGAAGGGTCCAAATTAATTAGGCGACGGAATGGCGCTCGCCGTGCCCGCCGGAACACGGTAAGGAGGAGGAGAGGCTCACCTGAGGAGGAAGAAGGGGAGTTGGAGCCGCTGGTGCTCTTGTAGGGGCTGTCGGAGCCGATCCTGCTCCCGAAGCAGTTCCCCATGGCCGCCGGAGAGCAAAGTCAGACCGATCGATGGAGCCTCAGGCAGGGGAGACGGAGCTCGATCAGAGACCAGGAGCAAGAGCAAACTTTGTCCTCACCCCGGCCGGCGAGCAGGCCGGATATATACTACTCCTCTCTGACTTTCCTATCTGTCCCCGTCGACCTCGATCGATCACGGGAGGGAAGGGGATGCCGGCCTCGCCCGTGCCCGTGCTAAGCTGGTTGACCACTTGCCCCAGTAGGAGAGGGGCGCATTAATGGCGGGCGGGCGGGGAGGGAGGGAGGAGGCGAGAAGAAGATGCGCGTGCTCTTCTCGGGAGCTTTTGCTCCCACCCTGGTTTTATACCGGACGCCTCCGGCACGAACCTTCCGGCAGGTGACATGTGGGCCCGGGATACGCGTTGGGGCCCGTATGTCAGTCGAGGTGGCGTGGTGGGCTGGGGATTGATGCGAGCCGTCGGATCTGGATCGGACGGCCGGGATTGATTCAGGCGGTTTGCCTTTTTGGGGACGGTTGGTAGTAAATTGTTGGTGGTCAATTTGCGCGGGACGGCTTGCCGCCGGGGGAAGGCTTTATGGGGCGAATGGGTTTGTTTTTCACTACTAGTAGTAGCGTTGGACTCTGCTAGTGTGTGCGCATGCGTGCGCCGTTCTCTCCGACCGCCTCCTGCTTCTCTTTACGACGCCGTCTAGCTCTAGTAACGAACGTTCGACGATCATCATCTCGCTAGCAAGAAAGAAAAATGTTCGATGACCATCGTAGCCGCCATGCTAATTTTGGCGAGGGTATAAAAAAAACTTATATTAAGGAATGGAGGGAGTAACTTCACACAACGATGCAACTTTTTTTTAATTGTACGTTAATGGGCAAACGCTAACTAGTTCATTGCCGTAATTCTTTGCCTGGGATATTCGATCTATCTAGCTCAGCCGCTGCGAGGGCAAGCTCGAATGTGCTGCACCCAAAGGACGACTGCATTACGAGGAGCGCCGTTGATAAACCACCGATAGTTTGCTTGGATTTCTCAAGGAGGAAGAAGAATGTCGAGGAGCACCAAAGGGCGAAACGGTATATGCCCAAACACACACACTAGCACACTTTGCC
Source organism: Aegilops speltoides (assembly GCA_021437245.1). NCBI lineage: Eukaryota > Viridiplantae > Streptophyta > Magnoliopsida > Poales > Poaceae > Aegilops > Aegilops speltoides. The sequence continues at coordinate 573,570,819 of CM038143.1, forward strand.
TCCACAGGCAGGTAAAGGCAATTCCTAAATGATGCCTTAAGCGCCCGGTTTAGCCTTTCTCATACGTAGCACACCCCCTCTCTTTCTCTTGTTCTAAATAGACCAAGACCGGCCCAAAATGCACCACAGGAACCCCTCCCCCCTCCTTCCGGTTTTGGGAAGCTTCCAAAAACTTCACAGCCGTTTTTCCCTTATTATTGTTTTGGTTTTTTCTATATCTATTTTTTGTTTGGTTTTTTCTTTCTTTTATTTAGTTTTTTATATATTAATTTCCCAAGATACATGGACTATTTCAATTCCGATGATGTTTTTTCAAATCAATGAACTTTTTATTTCAAATTTGATGGATTTTCCCATTTTGATGTTTTTTTAGAAAGTTTGATGAACTTTTTTCAAATCAAAGATGTTTTTTTAATTTGATGCACTTTTTCTAATGCTGAAAGTTTTTTCAAATTTGTTTAATTTGTTTCAAGTCGATGACCTTTTTTGAAGTTTGTGATTTATTTTTCCAAAATCCATTAAAAAAATTCGAATTCATGAATATTTTATATTTTATCCAACAGTCAATGGTTGACGGGTCAACTGGTCAACCTCCACAAGTTAAATGCGATACAGCGACTAGACCAGTTGATCGCTTGTCGTTCCTCTTGTGTCGGCCCACCAATGTGGGTGCGCGAGCGCCAAGGAACAATTCTGGCCCTGAATGCGCACTAAAGGAGTACTCGACAGACCAGGTAAAGTCGGGTAAACTTGATCATGTGGTGGGTCGTGCTAGGGCCAAGCCGGAAAACGCCCAAAATGAAAATCCCAAGCCCTAGCCGGGTATTTGAATATAGGATTATACCTCCTTTTTTAAATTAAAACAATTACCTGACCATCATTTCAGGCTTCCTGGCTTTTGATCTGGTCTTTGGACAGAAAAGTAGAGCCCTAGCCCGGCCCAGGTTTTTTGGGCCGGGGTTCCCATGAACAGGCCCTTATTCGGGAGACACAGCGCCCCCACTGAAAAAAAAATCATAGATTTCTCACACAAAAAATCATACGTTTCTTGAAAGAAAAAACTAAAAAAAACATACGACAGCGCTTACACCATTCATTGCCTCCTAATAAGAATGCAAAGACCCGACATGGTAAAGGATTATAATCTTTTCAGTTTGACCTGTTTTTCAGGCAAGTGTCGTGCGTGTTGATTTAGTATGACATAACATGGTGATTAGTTTGACATGACACTGTGATTTGTTCACACGCTGTCCGGCGCTAAGCAGAAATTTGACCGATTTGTCTGAGCAAAAGAAGCTTCATCCACATCCCAAAAAAGGTTCAAAATTACTGTACTAAGCTCGATCGTCACGTGCGAAAAGTCCAAAATGTTGTCGAACACGCACGCATACGTACGTGCGTTGTCTCCGGCCAGGTGGGGATACAGCTCCGAGCTAGCAGCGTTGTCCCCGGCGCGAGTGGAGGTGGCGTGGTGTGTTGGCGATCGGTGGCAGCCGTCCGATGCGGATGGGATTATCGAGATTGCTTCAGACTACTCACCGTGGAAGTAATATAGGTGACAACATCACGGTTATCTAGGTAAAATAGGTGATGTGACAAATAATCAATAGAGAAAGAGAGACATGTGGTAACATAGTTAGTTACTGTAACATCACACATATCAAGATAAGATGAATCTACAACCTAATAAATGAAGTGATGCATGACATTACACATATGTTACCCCCTATTATAGAAACAGTAATATAGACTAATAACATATGCATGTTTTTTTTTTTTGCGGGGGCACATATGCATGTTACTACTTGAGTTACTGTTGGTAATTGTTGGTTAGCGCACCAGTATTGGGCGGTCAATTTAGGCGCGAGGTTTGATTGCCCCTAAGGCTGGTTGTAATGGGGAGTATCATATACTAGTATCATGCATATGATACTAGTGTATGATACTACCTCCTTAATGCATAGTATCATATATTAGTATCATGTAGTATTTTATTTATTGCCATGCATGACACAAAGTAGCATAACATTTAATATGATACGGTATCATGATATGATACTACACCCTCTCTTTCTTCATTTAATGCTACGACACCTCATCAAAATTGCCTAGTTGGCATGCATGATACTAGCTATGATACTACCATTACAACCAGCCTAAGAGAACACTTTCTGGAACAAAATAATTTATTGCACATGCTCTATTTAGTCTAGGATTATACCTTGCTAGTGTGTGCACATGCCGTGTGCTGCTTTTTTTAAGGAGACGGGTGCAGAAAGACCGGAATGACTCCATTGGAATTTGCATTGCATTGCAGTTGAGAAAATGACCCTCGGAAATGTAAAATTATAACTCAACCCAAGAACTTTGCAAAAAATGGCCCTGAACAAAAGAGGAAGATTGCAATGTGATCCACTATCCACAGTCTTTACGCTTCACCACCAGATCGAGATCGCCCCTCACCAATGACAAGACCACTTGGGAAGGGAGTCTCGTTGTTGCTCCATTGTTGGCATGTCGGAGAAGAAACGTACGTTGGGACGAAGCCAGGCCTGCGTCGCTTTCGGCATCGGGCCGGGAGGAAAAGAGCAACCCTTCGGTCGGAATAGTCAGTTGTGGAGAAACCAATGCTGTTGCGGGGCGCCGTTGAGGATGAACACCAAACAGAGCAACTGTAGATGCTCCAGATCAAACATCGGAAACCCGTCTCCGACACGACAATCAAACGGAGAAAGGCAGAACCAAACTGACCAACGTCTCCTCCACCACCTTAGCGGTTGACAGGGAGAGGGCGCCTCTCTCTTCACAAGATCCGACCGCCTTGCAAGATTAATGAAGGAGCCACTACCAGAAACTCGGTTAACGACTTCCACCATGGAAGGCGAGCTTGGGGGCAGATTCCATTCACCAGATGCTGCATGCAGGCACTGACGTGGTAGCCATCTAATCACTGCTAATTCGCCTCAGGTGGTCGAGGAAGAAAAGAATAGGAACGCCAAGAATGGAATAGGAGAGCAACTAACGACATGAACAATATTACCACTATCGCTGCCGACGGCATCCCCTTCTCTTGAACCAGGCATGCTAAATCCCATTTCCATTACTTGCTGCGACCACCATCCAATTGCATCCCCTTTTCTTGAACCAGGCATGCTAAATCCCATTTCCATTACTTGTTGCGACCACCATCCAATCGCATCCCCTTTTCTTGAACTAGGCATGCTAAATCCCATTTCCATTATTTGCTGCAACCACCATCCAATCGCAGCCCCTAAGCATCCGCCTAGGTCCGACTATTTTGAAATTCAAATGCGTAGCACCCGATCACAACCCAAAAAGAGGCGTCGACTGTTTAAGAGTATCTAGTAGTGCGTTGTACATCTTGGAAGACGATGGGGGATGAGCCCTTTCGTATCAAGCCCGATGAACTCTTCTGTTCATGCATGATTAGGACTGTTGTTAAGTTATTGTGTAGGAGTTGTTGCCAGATCCGACAGGAGCAGTTGTAGGTGGACGCGATCCGCATGCCAACATGCACACATCCATCTTTGGATCCGACGAGCGAGAGAGGAGGGCAGCGGCGCGTCGTCCAAGACCACGCTGTGCAGGTGGCGTTCGCCGGCGACAAGGGCATGACGAGCAGGAGGAGTGGACGATGATGCCCAGATTCGTACAAATACGACGGTATCAAGTGTGCAATGCTAACGGATGTAAATGAGTCATACGGGCTTCAATACAGTTAGATTCGACTTAATTATTTCTTAATGCTCATCATGCCCTTAATTATAAAGGGGTACTGACGGATCTGAACCGTAGATGTGTTTTGGGAGGTTGGACCGAAGCAGAACATATAAAAGATTAGTCAATTTGCGTAATTCACCTAAATAAACTGTCACCATTTCAGCGATGCGCGGTAGGTTGATCAACGCGGGAAAGAAGAAACGATCACGGAAGCAGCGCGCACGCAGGCAAGAAACGTCGTTGGTTGCTGGCCTGACGGAGTCACGAACGAATGCGTATATTACATGGGCTCATCCATTAGTGTGAATCCAGCCGGGCCGGTTCCTGGATGCATCAGATCAGACCATAACAAATGAGCTCGTGAGCCTTTGAGGCTTTGACTATAACTTGGTACACCGGCTGGCTGCACGGCAACAAAGTCTAACCGGTTGACGGCAAGCTATGTACACCGGCGTCCGTTGAGAGAGGGCAAAGGGGCGGCAAGGTCCGCTGTACCGGTCGCTATCCGGACAATGGCCAACAGCAAGCAAAGGTCAACTGGATGCGCCGGCCGGAACCATCACATGCCGGATGGACACTGGCAACAAGTAGACACTTCAGTGTGAACCGGGCATCGACCAGGCAAATGCGTTTAGCACGTATACTCCCTCCGTATCAGTGCCAATAAAACGCCTTATATCTCAACTACCCACAATGGAAGTAACATAGGTAGTAACATCACACATATCTAGATAAAATAGATGATGTGGCAAACAATAAATGAAGAAAGAGAGGCATGTGGTAACATAGCTAGTTACTAAATGAAGTGTTGCATCACGCATATCAAGGCAAGATGAGTCTATAGCTTAATAAATGAAGTGTTGCATGTTACTATACATATGTTACTCCCCACTATAGAGGTAGTAACATAGAGTAGTAACATGGGCATGTTAGTACTATATGTTACTAGCCATTGTGGCTAGTCTTAGTAACACAGAGGAAGTACCTATCTGCTCCACTTAAACAGCCAGCCAGGGCACAGTGACCTGTGTGCAGCAGTTCTGCCACGTCAGCAAAAAAAAAAGGAATCTCTGCTAGTTGGCCATCGTCAACCGGTCTGAACGGCCAACGTGGATGCCTCCTGGCTCCATGTGTGTTGCATCAAGTTGTGGCTATATCAGTATCTACTGGCGTCGCTGTGTACCACAAGTCCACAATGTACTGCATGCAATGCATCCAACTCCACAGGGGCGGATCCAGACTTAAAATTACCCGGTGTCCACATAGAGAACACATGCCTACATATCAAACAATTCAATGACCTACATACTAAACCAATAAGTAAGAGTAAATTGCACCCGGTGCCAGTGACACCGGGTAGCTGTACGTAGCTCCGCCCCTGCAACTCCACTCAACTCTGGCCACTTGTTCATGCATCATGCATGCACCCATTTTCCCCATCTTCACTCTATATGACCTAAGAAAAAGTAAATAATGTTGAAATATATTGTTCACCTCTTTCTATTCATTCAGACTTTTGAATGAATTGACTGGAGCGTGAATTCTATATGGTATCAGAGTCAAGAGGCCTCGACTTCAATCGTATTACAAATTACTACTACTAGTGATCCGACATGCCTATCTGTCTCCATTCGTCGGTAACTAGGTCGATCACGGGAAGGGAGGCTGACCTCACTCGTGCTCATGCTGCGCTCGTTGAACACTTGCCCAAGTTGTGTTAGGTAGAGGGGGGAATTAATGGCGCTGGAGGGCCGACAGGCAGGCGAGGAGGAGGAGGCGAAAAGAAGGTGTGCGTTAACGGGAGCCGTTTGCATTTCCTTGTTTATATTGGAAGCCTTCTGGCCGAACCTTCCGTCCTGGTACATGTGGGCCCATCACACATTGTGGGACCTGATTGTCATTATACATGGTGTGGTGGGGTGGGGATCAATGTCGTCCACCGGATGTAGATCAGATGGTTGTGGTATTCATACAGAAGAATATTTATTTAGTGGTCAAATCACTACCACTCCGTGTTAGTTGTTTGTTCAGTTTTAGAAAAGGAACCATTCACACTGGATAAAACCCCAGCATAGCAGATAAATGTTGTCAGAAAAAACATAGCAGACAAATCTAATTCTTTTTTGACTGATTTTTTTAGAACAAAGTCCATTTTACCACACTGAGAAAATGGGTGGTTTGCATAACCCCCTGATAATTTTTTCTGATCCCTTATAACCCCCTAAACAATTCAATCCCGTTCAATAATCGCCTAGGGTGGATTTGCTTAGGTGGTTTGATGTTGAGGACGTCGTCAAAGTGGTATTTGACCACGTGATCCACTAGCCGCCCAACTGTTCTGGCCTAGTGGCCGCGAGATCGAGCCCTTGGGGTGGCAGGATGCACTACTAGGGAAAAGCCTAGCAGCAGCGCGGGTTTTGGCCCTCTCAGTAGCGCGGGTACCGGCACTACTAATAAGGCGCTATGACTAACGATAGCGAAGAGCGCTGTTGACCCACGCTATTGCTACACATGAATAGCTGCAGCGCTCTTTAGAAAAGGACGCCATCGATATTATCTGCAGCGCCGTTCTGAGGAAGCGCCATGGTAAGTCGGCGCCATCGCTAAATCCCCTCGCTACTACTAGTTTTATTATTTTTTTCCCTGCATATTTATTTTTTATTTGTTTTGCATTTAAATAGGCTTTATACAATAATCTTTAGCATATCATCCACACACAAATGTAATCATAGCATATACATACAATTAGTCTCATCAAATCATGTCATCATCATAATCATCATCCAACACAAAGTGGTCTCTCATCATCAATCTCGAAAATGGCGATACAAGTCTCGATTACTTGCAAATACATCATCATCCATCTAAACAATGATATACGCGAGAATAGCTATCACTTTGAGTACATGAGTTCGTATCCCTCTCTTCTTTTTATATTTCTTTCATTTTCATTTAAATTTCTATTTGTTTTTCATCTTATTTTATTTCCGTTAGTAGTAGCGCTCTTCTCAGGAAACGCGCTGCTAATCGTAACTTTAGCGATGGCGCTTCTTGAAGCCCGCCATCGCTATGCGTAGCCTAGCATTCGCAAATGGGAATATTAGTAGTAACGCTTTCTTTACCACAAGCGCCATCGCTAAGTTTGTATCTCAGAGCGGTTTTATTTGATCGCTACTGCTATATAGCACTAGCGCAGTTTTTTGACCCGCGTTGTTGCTAAATTTCTGTGTATAAGGTTTTCCCTAGTAGTGATGAGGTCACACCAGACCGGAGGTGGCGGTTGTGTGTGGGCAGCCGAGATTCCCGCGCCGTAGGTGAGTTCCAATGGCGGGGGCTGCGGACGACCGAGGTGCTGGCCGGGCATGACGTGGGCACCGGGGATAGCGCCTCCCACCGCAGTGATGTCCATGAACCTGGTGGGCTCGCTCTGAACCTGAGGCATCGGGTAGGCGGCCTGGGGCAGCTCGCCGGCGCCCAATTTGGTGCGGCAAACAGCGGTCGGAGCCGATGGAGGGAGCTCGCGAGTGACGGTCTTGGGGACTCTCGGACAGATTCCCATGAACGGGAGGCATAGGGGAACAAGGCGGGGCATTGCGACAAGCTAGCAGACCTTGGGGTGTTTTCCGTCCATCAGGAGACAAGCATCAGCCATGACAGAAGCAACAACTGGTCAGGTCAGGTCATGGCCAGGTCAGCAAACGATTTTTGAACGGTATTGAATAGTTTAGGGGGTTAAGGGAGCAGGAAAAAAAATGATCGGGGAGTTATGTGAACCACCCATTTTCTTCAAGGTAGTAAAATTGATTATTTTTTCTTTTTTTATGTGGCAAGTGCCGTTGTGATTTTTTTTGAGGAAAAGTGTCGTTGTGATTTAGTTTACATGAGTACATGACGTGGTGATTTTGTTAACACGCTTTCTCGCACTAATAAGCTGAAATCTGACATTAGTCCTGGTGAAAACGATTTTTTGGACCAACATAAGTTTAATCCACACCCAAGTAAAGTGTATTCAAATGGAGAAGAAGGTGAAAGTTGTCGTTGAATGAATTAATTTACCGCGTTAAACTATTACTGTCATCAACGTGGATGGATGTCGACGACATGCATGCTGATTAATTTAAATTTAATTTCTCCTTTTCGCAAACCTATCTCAGTCTTTTACCCTTTCCGGCAGGCGAGGCGGTGAATTAAGGGAGTCACGGCTGGTGTCGTACGTGTTGATTTAGTGTGACATAGCAGATAGCACGGTGATTTAGTTTGACACATGACACTGTGATCTTGTTCACACGCTGTCCGGCGATAAGCAGAAATTTGACCGGTAGCGTTAGTACGTGGCGACACCGTCTGAGCAAAAGAAGCTTCATCAACATTCCAAAAGTGGTTAAAAACTACTGTAGTAAGCTCCATCGTCACGTACGAAAAGTCCAAAATGTCCCCTAAGAAAAAGGCCAAAATGTCGTCGAACACAGACGAACACGTACGTGCGTTGTCTCTGGCCAGGTGGGGATATAGCCCCGGGCTAGCAGTGTTGTCCCCGGCGCGAGTGCAGGTGGCGTGGTGTGTTGGCGATCGGCCACAGCCGTCCGATGCCGATCGGACTATCGAGATTGCTTCAAACACACTGTTTGTAATTGTTGGTTAGCGCACGAGTATTGGACGGTCAATTTACGCGGGACATGTTGATTTGTTTTTTGAAGGATACGAACGTGGTGATTCTGTGCATAGGCTGTACCGCGCTAGCTGAAATGTGACCGGTAGTATTTTGTACGGGTGAAAACGATGTCTTGGCCCAAAACAAGGTTCATCCACGCCCCAAATGTGATAGTCACGTGCGAAAGTCGAAAGCGTCGTTCAACACGCACACGTACAACAAGTTAGTTTTCTACAGCTCCGAGCTAATCTATAGAGTAAGTAGTAGTCATCAAATGGAAAAGGCAAAAGTTGACGTTGAATGAATGCATACATAATTTACCGCTCGTTGAAGTAATCAACCTAATTTCTGCAGCTGACTTGTTTGGCATACTTAATTGAACGAGGTATGTTGTCTGGTCGATTAATCAATCTCAAATGATAGGTGCCACACGTCAGGAGCATGTCACTCCCGCCCTGACGTTTTTCGATAGTAATTCCAGTCACGCGAGGATGACGAATTTCAATGACACATAGCAAATTTCTGCCAAAAATAAACTGAAGCAAGAAATTTGCCATCATCGTTTCACTAAACTTGCCATAAAAATATTCAGACTTGCCATATGCTTGCACCACAGGTCAGGTACTTATCAGGGTCCTAATTAATTAGTGTAAACTTATCACGATAAGACATGAAGGTCATTTTCATTTTTTGACAGCCGATCAGTTGAGGGAGTCACGGCGTAGCCAATCGCTTTATTAGTCGACGAGCCGGGGTGTGTCGATCGGTCCACGAGGAGGAGTCGATACAATCATGCACGCATGCGCGCCCTAAATAATTATCCATTTCTTTAGAACGCCCTAAATAATTACCCGCACAAAAAAAAGAACGGTCTAAATAAATAATTAGTCTATTTGCGTAATTCGCCAAAATAAAGGGCCACCATTTCAACGGTGTGCGGTGGGTTGCTCAACACGGGAAAGAAGAAAGGATCACCGAAGCGCCCCGCACACCAATGGATCATCCACAGGAACGTCGTTGGCCCGTGGCCTGACGGAGTCACGAAAGAGTGCATATATTACGTGGACCGAATTGGCTGCATGCCAATGGATTCATTCATTGGTGTGAATCCGGCGGGGCCGGGCTGGTTCCTGGATGCATGAGACCATAACAAATGAGCTCGTGAGCCTTTGACTATAACTTGGCACGCCGACTGGCTGCACGGCCACACAAGTCTAACCGGTTGACCGCTAGCTATCTACCCGGGGGTGCGTACGTGCCATGTCCGTTGAGCTGGTAGCGGTCGCTATCCAGCCCAGAGAAAGGCCAACAGCAACAAGCAAAGGTCAACTGGATGCGCCGGAACAATCACATGCCGGATGGGATGGTGTTCTGTACACTAGCTTAGATAGATGCCGTCTCGTACAGTGCAGTGCACTGGCTGGCATTGGTAGCAAGTAGCCAATTAAGTGTGAACCGGGCATCGACCATGCAAATGCGCTTAGCACGTACTCTCTCCGTATCAGTGTCAGAAAACGTCTTATATCTTAATACAGAGGAAGTACTTATCTACTCTACTTAAAGAGCCACGACCATGATTTCGACCATTTGCCTCCTAAATGCAAGTTCTTCGCATGGCTGGCAATCAACAATAGAATTTGGACGGCAGACAGGCTTCAGTGTCGTGGGTGGCCAAACTGTAACCTTTGTCCACTAGGCAAGCAAGTTCAGGAGTCGGCGGCCCACCTTCTATTCCAATGCCGATACACTTTCAGAGTTTGGCATATGATCAAAGATTGGCTTGGTCTCCATGATGTGCATCCTTCCGATTGGAGTGACGCGACTTCCGTTAAAGAGTGGTGGAGCCACAATGCTAACAAGAAGACCCAATCGCGAAGGCCGCTTGCTTCCTTGATGCTGCTAATCTCTTGGGAGATATGGAAAAAGAGGAATGCACGAATCTTTCATAATAATGCCGTTCCGGTGGGAGTCGTCGTTTCCAGGATTAAAGAGGAGACCTTACTTTGGAGCATTGCGGGAGCAAGGCACTTGAATAACATAATGCCGCGAGAGTGATTGTTGTAATTTGGCCTTTGGCCTTAACCTCTAAAACTTCTCTCTTAATCAATAAAAAAGGCAAATGTTTTGCCTAGTTTCAAAAAAAAAAAAAAAAACAGCCAGCCAGGGCAGTGACCTGTGTGCAGCATTTCTGCTACGCCAGCACGAAAACGAATCTCTGCTAATTGGCCATTTGTCAACCGGTCTGAACGGCCGCGGTTGATGCGGGATGCCCTCATGTCTCCAATGTACTGTTGCAATAACTTGTGGTTGTCACTATTTACTAGCGTCGCTGTACCACAATGCACTGCATGCAATGCATCCAATCCAACTCGACTCAACTCAACTCGGCCACTCGTTCATGCATCATGCATGCATGCATCCATCCATTTTTCCCCATCTTCACTTGATGTGACCTAACAAAAAGCAAGTAATATTGAAATATGTTTTTGCCTCTCGCTTCATCAGTTCGGACTTTTGAATGAATTAGCTGGAGCGTGAATTCAATATGGTATCGAAGTCAAGAGGTCTCAAATTCAATATTATTACAAACTACTAATAGTGATTCGACATTCCTATCTGTCTCCGTTTGTCAGTAACTAGGTCGATCACAAGAAGGGAGGCTGACCCCACTCGCGCTCATGCTTAGCTAATTGAGAACTTGCCCCAAGTTGTATTAGGAAAATGTGTCATTAATGGCGCTTGCAAGCCAACATGCATGCGAGGAGGAGGAGGCGAGAGAAGGTGTGCGTTATCAGGAGCGTTTGCATTCCTCTGTTTATACTGGAAGCCTTCAGCCCGAACCTTCCGTCCAGGTACATGCGGGCTTATCACACGTTTGGGACCCGGTTGTCAGTAGAGATGGCGTGGCGGGGTGGGGATCAATGTCATCCGCCGGATGTAGATCAGATGGTTGTGTTATTCAAACATGAGAATATTTGTTTGGTGGTCAATTTATGTTCTGGGTGGCGCTTTTTCAGAGTAAATGGAACTACCACAATTGTGGCAAGCTGTGTTTGATTATCCTTTCAGCAACCATTGTTTGGTGGTCAATTTATGTTCTGGGTGGCGCTTTTTCAGAGTAAATGGAACTACCACAATTGTGGCAAGCTGTGTTTGATTATCCTTTCAGCAACCATTGTTCACATCCTCTTTTCTGCCTTTGAGTAGAGTTTCTCCATTTCATATATCTTAACATGATTTTTTCTCCAGACCGTTCCAAAAAGATAACAATTTGGAGACCTAACAAAAAGCAACTCCTACCACTTTTATGGTAATTTGCCTTAAATCACTACCACTTTGTGTTAGTTGTCCATTTAGTTAAAAAAACAATTCTGCATTGGATAAAAACCCGAACATAGCAGATCAATGTGGTTAAAAAAACATAGCAGACAAATCTAATCTTTTGGACCGGCACAACCACCACCATTTCCGGGTGAAAACGATATGTTGGACCAATAGAAGTTTCATCCGCACCAAGTAAAGTGTAGTCAAATGGAGAGAGAGGTGGAAGTTGTCGTTGAATGAGCTAATTTACCGTGTTAAACTGGTAGTTTTGGCAAACCCATCTCAAAGTGGTTTTCCCTTTCCGACAGACGAGTGGATGAGTTAAGGGAGTCACGGCGCCGCCGATCGCCTCATTAGTGGCCGGACGGCCACGGGAAAAGTGGATATTATGAATTCAAGATGCGACGCGATCGATCCATCACTATCAAGCTGGCTAGCTTAGCTAGCGTTACTTGCTGGCAACAGCAGCTGAAACTCTACGTTTTTGCATGTGGTTAGTTGTCGCACGTTGCTGCACACAAGGAAGCACACACGCACGATCGAGAAACCTTGTACACATCGAACAACGTAGGCCTTTGCGCTCATATGTTTGGCCACGATCAACCGACAGAGCTGGTAATGGTATGTACGCCGATCCGATGGGTGGTTGGCCGGAAAAGATGGCTGCACATGCACGTAGAGTGGATATGTATTCCACATGTGCCATGCATGGATCCATCCATCAACCTCTGTCAAGTGCCAGGCTGCAAGTGGACGCGGCTGTCCACGGTGCCCACTTAAAAACCTACATAACTGGTGTTCGTGGACACCCACGTAACTTGCGTTTTAGGAAGTGTGATAAGTGGGCTAACCCGCGGGCGCCGCATCAAGCCCACCTTTTCTTCCCCGTTTCCCCTCTTCTTCGTCGAATCAGGCCACGATTCGCTGTACAAGAATGGTATCTGCGACGACTACTCGCTAACGATCACGGTGATCATGGCCAAGGAGCACAACAAGTAGCTGCAGACGAAGAACGGCAATGTGCTCCAAAGCGACCGGCGAGAAGATGAGCTAGGGGAGGTGGAAGGCGGGCGCGGGTGAGGGCTCCGCCATCCCTGTCGCCGTCGTGTGGGGGCGGAGGAAGCATCGGCGGCGGGATTGGGAGGAGCGGGTGGGGCGTGGGAGGGAGAGGGGAGAGAACCCACACTTTTTTTTGATATCAAAGAGAACCCACGTTGCGGTGCGGTGTTGTGCGACTTTGTGGTAGTGCGGGTCACGGGTGCCGCGCTGCTTCTAAAGTGGGTTACAATGACTGAACCCGTTTATCCATAGTAATAGCGGATAGCAGCGCGGGGTGGTATGCCTGCGCTAGTACTATCAACTTAGTAGTAGCATGGCTTTTATACTCATCACTACTAATACGACATGTCCCAGAGGCATGGTGAGGACCACTTAGTACTAGCGCGGGAACGGCTGGCCCATGCTACTACTATTCTCTAGTAGTAGCGCACCGTTTTACCCGCGCTACTACTAAGTAGTAGTAGTGCGGTCTGTTTACCCCTCGCTGCTGCTAAGCATCTGTCTATAAGGTATTTTCTAGTAGTGATGTACATGTTGTAGTGCGCAAATGTGTTTTCGTGCGTGAAACAGTTGATGCACTTGCTGCCAGAAGGTCTCTCCTCCGCTCCTGCCGACTAAATCCGCGGATACAACCAACAACGCATCGCACAAGAACTCATCCTCCATGGTTGAGTAGCTTGCCATCCTTCGTACTCTAAAACGACACATCATCCGAAAATAAGCTCAAAGGCATTTTGACCGAACACCTGCCGAGCGTTGTTTCTGCTATGGAGGCCGTCTACAGGGGAGTGGAGTGTACCTAGGTACAAACAGCTCCAGGGTGGACAACGTCATCGTAGAGGCGAGCGGCCGCGTCGGTGGATGGTGCGGACATCCGGCAGTGCCTCTGTGGCGGCTGGAGACGTACAACAACAGCGACGGAGGTGGAGGGTGCGGATAGAAAGCAAGAGGGAGAAGGGGCAGAGTAAAATAACAATAGTCTGATTCATAGTTGTCTCATGCACAGGTCTAGCATAGTTCATTCCATTGATAGCATTCATAGAAGTTCATGTGTTTGGAACACCATATAGCATAACATGTGATTACTAATTTGTGGCTCATGAATTAATTTGGAAAGAACAGAACGAGAACAAGAAATGGAACTTAAGTATTTATGTTTCAATTTAATGTTTTTTAAAATGTGAAGGACCATGATCTCTTTGTTATTCTAATGCAATCTAGAATGCTTTGAGTTTTATTTTATTTAACCGATGTCATGTATATGTTTTCAAAAAGTGCTTGACCTGATGAATATATGAGCTACAGTTAAGAGACCCTTTCATCTTTAATTGGTTTTACCAGAAATTACTGTATATAATTTTGTGATCACTAAAGTGTTAACCCATTTCGTTGAGTTTGGTATATGGATCACACAAAAATGCACACAATGTTCTCTTCAATTTATCAGAAATTTTTATGCTACCTATTAGATGGGTTCCCTTTTTTCATCACTCATATTTATCATGGTATGCTAATAGCTAATTTTTCTTACAGTTAGTCATATAGGCATATAAAATGTGTTGCTAATGTCTGCTTTCACCTGTCTATATAAGGTGAAACATGTTGTGATGTGTCGTTACCCTCTTGACAATCACTCTATTGGATAGTATTCATGCCCTCAAGTATCCGCTAATTTGAAAACCAAACCTCAGATGTCGATCATATATCGTGTTGGATCAACCTTTTGCGAGCCAAGTCGAGCTAATGTGTTATCATCAATTTATACTAAACCTTTTTACTTGGTAATAATAGATTTTATTGAAGATGTGCTAATATTGACGCATTTTCTATATGATGTGTTGAATATTTTTTTGTGAATATTTAGCATGATTAGTTATGTAAGCATGCATATGTACAATGAAGTACAAATTTTTGAAGTCATTCTAATAGTTACTATTATAAATGTGGTTTATATTGTTGATGTTACTACATTTTCTTAAAAAACATGTCTAGTAAGCTCAACTACTATAATGGACATCACGACGAATCGATAAAACAATATTATCTCGTTGCACACTTGTACATGCAGTTTCTGGAGAATCATTTAATATCTACCAAGCTTGGTAGAGATTTTTAACGTGTATGTAGGCGTATGTTGTATCAACAAACTAAGGGGAAGTTTCTAGAGTACAACTACTGAGGATATGGGGAAGAGCAACGGCATCTTTGATTCAAAGGATTTTCATAGGGATTATGACGGATTGGAATTAAGATTATTTTTTCTATGATGGTCGTTCAGTTCATAGAATTGAATCATATACAATTTTTTTTCTTCGGATTAATCTGTATCCATTCAAACCTCCTCAAAAGAATCCTTTTGTTTGAATATGACATTGCAAACTGACGCCCTTTGAGAACCAGTTTAGATAGTGAAGTTCCCTACCTTTTCCCCAAGGAGTGACCATGAGTTATCAAGTCCACGAGAGAATGTGCGCCACGAAAAAGGATCCAACAAGTTATTGCAAGAGAATTAAATTGCAATTTTTCAACCGGATCTTTAACAAACTTTGGTGTGGGAATACTTGAATTAAAACATACATGGGTATGAGATCTTGATTCTTACAATCATATAATTGTACCCGGGATTATCACAATATTAATTTGTGCTCTGAAGACACTCGTTAAAATGTGCTTGTGACCCGGTGAAGTGGGGGATGTGTCAAAATTACGTATTGACCGGTGCACAACCTGCATCAATAGTCCTTAGTGTCTTGCAGGTTACATCGATTATTAAGAATAAATACTCGGACAATACATTGGGAGTTTAATGGCTACACCTCATGAATCCCCAAGGATTAGCTTTCCGCCTCCGTACGGAATCTTTATGTACGCCCAAACGAGGTTAAAACCTTGATTGTCACGTGCGAAAGTCCAAGGCGTCGTCCAACACGCCTTCCTGACATTTTTAGATAACAATTCCAGTCACGCAAGGATGACAAATTTCAATGACACAAAGCGAATTTCTGTCAAAAATAACCTGAATCACGAAACTTGTCATGCTTGACAACTAAATCGGTTAAGGGAGTCACAGCGTCGCCGATCGTCTTATTAGTCGACGAGCCGGGGTGCACCGATCGGTCCAGGAGGAAGAGTCAATACAATCGTGAATGCATATGCGCCCTAAATAATTGGCCATTTTCTTTAGAGTGTCCTGAACAATTCCCCGCAAAAAGAAAAGAAAGAAGAACGCCCTAAATAATCAAGAGTCAATTACGCTGGTCGTGCTAGAACCTGGTGTAAACGGCCAGTTTGGTGCTAGAAGTTGCGGTGTACATTGAAGTGGTGCAAAAACTTGGCTCACATGTGCAAATAATGTGCTTATACAGGGCGCATGGGGCCTGCTATCAGCCACTGGACCAGGGCCCGCTGATGACGGACTCCACGTCCCTAGTCACCAGAGATTCCGTATAAAAACGGGATAAGCACTGTTTTTTTAATGGCCGAACCAAGTTTTTGCACTACTTTAATCTACACCGCAACTTCTAGCACCAAATTAATTATTTGCGCCATGTTCTAGTAGACTAGCACCATCAATGTAATTGATTCAGTAAACAATTAGTCAATTTGCGAAATTCACCTAAATAAAACGCCACCAAATTCAGCAAAGCGCGGTGGACTGATCAACGCGGGCAGGAGAGAAGAAGAATCACGGACGAACAAGAGCGCGCGCACGCACGAACAAACGTCGTTGGTCGCCGGCCTGACGGATTCACGAACGAATGCAAATTTTACATGGACCAATTTGGCTGCATGCCTGTGGATTCATTCATCAGTGTGAATCCGGCGGCGCTGGTTCCTGGATGCATCAGACCATAACCAATGAGCTCGTGAGCCTTTGACTATAACTCGGTACACCGGTTGACTGCTAGCTATCTACCACGGCGTACGTACGTGTCATGCCCGTTGAGAGAGGACACAGGGGCGCTGGGCAGCTAGCTGGCCGAGCTGGTAGCGGTCTCTATCCAGAGAAAGGCCAACAGCACGCAAAGGTCAACCGGATGCGCCGGATCGGATGGTGTACCAAACAAAAGCTATTGCCTCTGATTTATACTCCCTCCGTTCCTAAATATTTGTCTTTCTAGAGATTTCAACAAGTGACTATGTACGGAGCAAAATGTGTGAATCTACACTCTAAAATATGTCTACATACATCCGTATGTGGTAGTCATTTGAAATGTCTAGAAAGACAAATATTTAAGAATGGAGGGAGTAATAATTAATAAGTGTCGTGGTTTTAGTCCAAATTATGGATCGGAGTGGAGTACCACTTTTGCTATTCATCTCAAATCGCTACCACTTCGCACTAGTTGTCGGTTTAGTTCACAAAAAAGCTGCCACTTCGCGACCGTTGGAGATCAATGTTGTTAAAAAAACATAGCAGACAAATCTAATCCTTTTTAGCCTGACTTTTCTTAACTGGCAAGTGCCGTTGTGATTTAGTTTACATGAGTACATAACGTCGTGATTTTGTCCACACGATTTCCAGCTCTAATAAGCTGAAATCTGACGTTAGACCTGGTGAAAACGATTTTTGGACCAACAGAAGTTTCATCCATACCCAAGTGAAGTGTAGTCAAATGGAGAAAAAGGCGGAAGTTCTTGTTGAATGGATTGATTTACGGCGTTAAACTATTATACCAGATTACTTCCATCAACGTGGATGGACGTCGACGGAATGCAACATGCCTAATTAAACTAGTACTTTTGGCAAACCTATCTCAAAGTCTTTTATGGATGTGCCTGGCCCCTCTCGATTTGGGTGTGGGAGTGGTTGCCGGTGGGTCGTCCTGAGAAAGACAGGCCGCGTCCATGGACGGAGTATGGTGTAAAAGGCGACACTTCTCGATACCCCACCATCGCGTACTCTTTAGATAGGGTTAAAGTCTTCACATGCAAGGGCACTGCATTGTATAAGGCCTTAACCAACGAGCTGGACAACCTGATGTATCACCAGGTAAACCTCTTGCTAGTGTTTTCTTGTAGCCACTTTCATGGTTGCTTACCAATCTTTCTGCAGGTTAACTGGTGGCTGTATCACGACACATGCCTGGGGGTTTGACGACACTCATGCCCGTCTTGGACAACGTTGGATGGCTTGTGGCGTTTGAACATCTTGGTCCGGACGCTTGCGGGAGGTTTGGGGGTCGGAGTAGGATACACTCTTATTACGTATGAATATGACGATGTTGGTTATGCCATGCATCGCCCCTTAAGAATTCAAAACTCCAACATAACAGAGAAACATAATCCTTTTAGTTCGACTTTTTTGTGGTGCAGACAAATGTCATACATGTTGATTTGGTTTTTGAAGGACAGGACGTGGTGATTTTGTTCACACGCTGTACTATGCTAGCTGAAATGTGACGGGTAGTATTTTGTACGGGTTGAAAATGATCTCTTGGCCCAAAAGATGGTCCATCCACGCCTCAAGAGAGGGTAAACCTTGATCATTTCGTGGGAAAGTCTAAAGCGTCGTCGAACACGCACACGTACAACAAGTTAGTTTTCTACGGCGAGCTAAGCTATAGATTAAGTAAAGTAGTCAAATGGAAAAGGGAAAAGTTGTCGTTGAATGAATGTATAAACAATTTACCGCGCGTTGAAGTAATCGACCTGATTACTGCAGCTGACAAGTTTGGCATACTTATAATTAATAAGGGTAAACTTATCTCGATTGGACATGGAGACCATTTTTCCCTTTGTGACATGCGATCAGTTAAGGGAGTAACGGCGCCGCCGATAGTTTTATTTGTGGACGAACCTGGACGCATCGATCGGCCGAGGAGGAAGAGTCAAGACAATCATAAGTCATTTTGGCAATTCGCCTAAATAAAAGAATAATTAGTTACACTGTTTTTACACTTTTTTTAGGAATGCCCTAATTCCCTGAAAAAAGAGGAAAAGGAATACCCTAGATAAAAGATTAGTCAATTTGGGTAATTCGCCTAAACAAACGGCCACCAATAATTCAGCAATGCGCGGTAGGTTGATAAACTCACGCGGGAAAGAAGAAAGGATCACACAAGCGGCATGCACACGCACGAAACGTCGTTGGTCGCCGGCCTGACGGAGTCACAAACGAATGCATATATTACATGGGCCGATTTGGCTGCGTGCCTATGGATTCACAAAATGAGCCGGTTCCTGGATGCATCATATCAGACCATAACAAATGAGCTCGTGAGCCTTTGACTATAACTTGGTACACCGGCTGCCTGCACGGCCTCACAAGTCTAACCGGTTGGCCGCTGGCTACCCGGGGGTGCGTACGTGTTGTGTCCGTTGAAAGAGGGCACAGGGGGTGCTGGGCAGCTAGCTGGTAGCGGCCATATTTGAATACTCTAACACAGTTAGAGTTAGATTTATTTTCTAACCCACTCTAACCCAAATAAGCACCTCTCCACCGGGATAGTTGGTTTAGATGGAACTAACCCACTCTAACCCTCCTTGTTTGGATACTTTTGGATTATTTGAACCCCCAACTAACCCAAACTAGCTCTAACCCCATTGATCCAAACAGGGCAGCAGTCGCTATCCAGAGAAAGGCCAACAGCAAGCAAAGGTCAACTGGATGCGTGTGCCGGATCCATCACAATCACATGGCCGATGGGATGGGCACTAGCTAGGTACTAGGTGCCGTCTCGTACAGTGCAGTGGCTGGCCTGTTTTGAAGTCCTCCCCAACTTCAAAAATTCAGCTTCCCAACCCAGCTTCTCACTCGCGCAGCGGTTCACATCCGTTCGGCGGTGAAAACAGCCTCCCTGTCGCCACTGTGGGCTGAGTGGAAATCGTCCAAATGGGCCAAGCATGCAGCCCAAAAGAGAAGGAGAGAGGTGTCTCTGTACGAGGAAGGAGCCACGAGCCGGACGTGGAGTTTCTACACTAGGAGCAAATGCTCCTTGTGTGAACAGTAAAATCAAAAAATTTCAAAAAATCTGAATTTTTTTGTTTCATACTTTCACAAATGTTTGTTGTGCATGCAAAATTTCATTGCTGGAAAGGCGTACGTGGTAAAAAAAACAAAATCGATGATGTGAAAATGTTACTTGCAAAAGCATTTTGGAGCTTCGATTTTTTTGGTACGACTTTCACCAATGTGATTTCGCGATGAAATTTTGCGTGCACAACAAACATTTGCGGAAGTATGTCACAAAACAATTTTTTATTTTTTATTTTACTATTCACACCAGGAGCATTTACTCCTGGGTGTAGAAAGGCACTTTCGCCACGAGCCAGTTTTCACGAGGAAAGAAGGGAGGAGAGAGATTAAACGAAACGTTTTGTTCACTTGGCGGTGGCAAACCACGTAATTTCAGCCAACTCCATGTTTTGGAGGATTCCTGAAGCTATGATTTCCTAACTTCTCAAACTCCACGGTTATTACACTAGGATCCATCACAACTTCTCAAAGCTAGCTTCTAGAGCTAGAATCGTTCGGCTCTGGTTCGTACACGGAGTTTGGGAAGCATGGAGTTAGAGGACTTCAGAACAGGCCCTAAGGGCATCTCCAGCCGTTCGGCCCCCCAGGGCGTCTAAATTCGGCATCTGAGGCGTCTTGGCGCTAGCTTCGGCCAGAGGAAGCTAGCGCAACACGCACTCCACGCGCCCGTCCCAGGATGCGGTTAATTTAAACTCGGCCGTTCCCGCTCTCAAGACGCCGCAAGTCCGACGATCGGGCATAGTCTGTCGTTACAAAAAATAGAGCGCCACCGCCTCGGCGGGATTATTCATCACTCGGCGGGGTTGGTCCCAGGTGTTGGCGGTGTCGGCGTGCGCGAGCTCGGCGGTGTCGGATCTGCCGGTGTTGGGCTGCTGCGCCGTGCGGCCGACATCGCTGGCGGCGACGTAGAGTCTTCGCTTCGGCGTCCGTCTTGGCCGTGGGCGTCGTCGGCGTCGTGGGCGTTGCCATCGGGCTTCGTTCGAGATGAGGCGCGCCGAACGTGTACCACGCCTTGAGCTTCGTCGTTGCTCGAAGCAAGTCCGCCGCACCCATCGAAAAAGCCATGTCGGTGTTCCTCTTCTTGGCGATGTTCGTCCGGAGCGGTCGAGCTTGATGGCGTTGTTCTTCATTAGCGCCACCACCGCGCCTCGGTCTTTCTTCGCGTGGGACGGCTCGGGCACGGGCGTCGGCGGCGGTGCTCGATGGACTCCTCACTGACGCGCGGTTGTTGCGTCGGCGTTCTTCCCTTCTTGGCCAATTTGTGTCCGTCGCGCCCTTCCACGCGCGCCGAGTCGGCGCGTCCGGCTTGTACGTCTCCTTGGCCTTGTCGAGGGCACGCCGGACTTCCGCCCACTTCTCGCACTTGTCAATGCGCTTGTAGACGTGGAGGTGCTTGAAGTCGGCGTCTTGGTTGTCACCCCGGAACATGGCGAACATGCGCAGCAGCTGCGCGGACGGACGAACAGTTGGCGAACCGCGGGCGCAGGGGACGAAGATGTGCGGGCGAACGGCGTGCGTACCTGATCTTCGACGCTGGCGCCGCTCTCCGGGCGAGCCGCGACCTCCTCGATGATTCCGTGCCATTTGTTGCACGCCAATTGGATACGCCCCCAATGGTTCGCCATCGCCTTGGCACCGCGCTGCGTGTACACGCCTTTGAAGTAGGGGTCGACGAGCTTCCGCTCGTCGAACTCGCCTTGATGCGTCCCAAGATCGTCTCAAGCTCGGTTCGCGCCGGTGGTCGGGTCGAGGCGACGACTTTCCACGCTTTCGCGAGGCATTTCTCCTCCTTGGACGTCCATTTGATGCGCGGCTCGCCCGACCTCGCCGCCCGCTTCTTTTTCTGGCGACCCTTCGTCGGAACAGGAGCCGGCTCCTCCTCCTCCTCCTCCTCGTCCTCGTCCTCCTCCTCGGGCTCCTGCGCATCGTCGCCGTAGACGTAGCCGAGCTCGGCCTCCATGTCGCCGCTGAGGTCGACTACCTCGCCGTGGTGGCACCGGGAGAGGCGAGGCGCCGCGCCGATCCGGTCGCGATGATGTCGTCCATGTCGGCTCCCGTGTCGTCGGCGTCGCCGAGGTGCGAGAAGGGCAGCGGCCCGCGGTAGAGATGTGGCGTTGGCGTGGTTGCGTAGGCGGGGGGCGGCGAGTAGTTGTATGGTGGGTACTACACACCGGCGAAGGCCGGTGATGGCGTGCGCGTAGCGGGGTGACCATGAGGGAAGGTCACGTTCGGGTTGAACCCGCCGTGCGCGTCGCCGTCGGCGTAGCCGGGCGACGATGAACCCCATGGAGATCCGGCGCCTTGCTGCCCCCAGGGCGCGTACTGGTGGGCGTGGCCGACGACGGGAGCATCGACAGAAGAGGAGGACGCCGCCGCGCGCGCCGCGTTGTCGCGGGCCTTCTTGGCTATCCCTGATGGGGAACGTAGTAATTTCAAAAATTTTCCTACGCGCACGCAAGATCATGGTGATGTATAGCAACGAGAGGGGAGAGTGCTGTCTACATACCCTTGTAGACCCGAAGCGGAAGCGATCACAACGTAGAGGAAGTAGTCGTACGTTCTCCTCGCGATCCGACCGATCCCGGCGCCGTTACTCCGACGCCCCCGAGTTCTTGACACACGACAGCTCGATGGCGTCCCTCGTACTCGATCCAGCCGAGTGTCGAGGGAGTTCCGTCCACAAGACGACGTGGTGGACGATCTTGATGTTTCACGCGCAGGCTTCGCCTAAGCAGCGACAGTATAACCGAGGTGGAATATGGTGGAGGGGCACGCGACACGGCTAAGGAACGATCTAAAGATCAACTTGTGTGTTCCAAGGTGCCCCCTGCCCGTATATAAAGGAGCCAAGGGGAGGGGCGGCGGCCAGGGGAGGCGCGCCAGGAGTCCTACTCCTCGGAGTAGGATTCCCCCAATCCTAGTTGGACTAGGATTCCGGAGGGAAAGAGAGAGAGGGGGCGGCCCTTCTCCTAGTCCTAGTAGGACTAGGGAAGGGGGAGGCGCGCCTCCTAGGGCTACCCTTCTCCTTTCCACTAAGGCCCATCGAGGCCCATTTACCTCCCGGGGTTCCGGTAACCTCCGGTACTCGATAAATTCCGTTTTCGCCGGAACCATTCGAACTCCAAACATAGGCTTCCAATATATCAATCTTTATGTCTCGATCATTTCGAGACTCCTCGTCATGTCCGTGATCACATCCGGACTCGAACTCCTTCGGTACATCAAAATACATAAACTCATAATAAGCGCCATCGAAACCTTAAGCGTGCGGACCCTACGGTTCGAGAACAATGTAGACATGACCTAGAACTATTCACGGTCAATAACCAACAGCGGGACCTGGATGCCCATATTGGTTCCTACATATTCTGCGAAGATCTTTATCGGTCGGACCGCATAACAACATACGTTGTTCCCTTTGTCATCGGTATGTTACTTGCCGAGATTCGACCGTCGGTATCCAATACCTAGTTCAATCTCGTTATCGCAAGTCTCTTTACTCGTTCGTAATACATCATCTCCCAACTAACTCATTAGTTGTAGTGCTTGCAAGGCTTCGATGATGTGCATTACCGAGAGGGCCCGAGATACCTCTCCGACAATCGAGTGACAAAACCTAATCTCAAATACGCCAACCCAACATCTACCTTTGGAGACACCTGTAGTACTCCTTTATAATCACCCGATTCGTTGTGACGTTTGGTAGCACCCAAAGTGTTCCTCCGGTAAACGGGAGTTGCATAATCTCATAGTTACAGGAACATGTATAAGTCATGGATAAAAGCAGTAGCAACATACTAAACGATCGTGTGCTAAGCTAAGGGAATGGGTCATGTCAATCAGATCATTCTACTAATGATGTGACCTCATTAATCAAATAACAACTCCTTGTTCATGGTTAGGAAACATAACCATCTTTGATTAACAAGCTAGTCTAGTAGAGGCATACTAGTGACATTTTGTTTTGTCTATGCATTCACACATGTATCATGTTTCCGGTTAATACAATTCTAGCATGAATGATAAACATTTATCATGAAATAAGGAAATAAATAATAACTTTATTATTGCCTCTAGGGCATATTTCCTTGATCTCCCACTTGCACTAGAGTCAATAATCTAGATTACATAGTAATGATTCTAACACCCATGGAGTCTTGGTGCTGATCATGTTTTGCTCGTGGAAGAGGCTTAGTCAATGGGTCTGCAACATTCAGATCCGTATGTATCTTGCAAATCTCTATGTCTCCGTCTGGACTAAGTCCGGATGGAATTGAAGCGTCTCTTGATGTGCTTGGTCCTCTTGTGAAATCTGGATTCCTTCGCTAAGGCAATAGCTCCAAGATTGTCACGAAGATTTTCATTGGACCCGATGCACTAGGTATGACACCTAGATCGGATATGAACTCCTTCATCCGACTCCTTCATTAGCTGCTTCCGAAGCTGCTATGTATTCCGCTTCACATGCGATCCCGCCACGACGCTTTGTTTAGAACTGCACCAACCGACAGCTCCTCCGCTTAGTGTAAATACGTATCCGGTCTGCGATTTAGAATCGTCCGGATCGGTGTCAAAGCTTGCATCAACGTAACCGCCACGATGAGCTCTTTGTCACCTCCATATCGAGAAACATATCCTTAGTCCTTTTCGGTATTTCAGATGTTCTTGACCGCTGTCGATGATCCACTCTGGATTACTTTGGTACCTTCCTGCTAGGCTTATAGCAAGGCACACATCGGTCTGGTACACAGCATTGCATACATGATAGAGCCTATGGCTGAAGCATAGGAACATCTTTCATTTTCTCTCTATCTTCTGCAGTGGTCGGGCATTGAGTCCGACTCAACTTCACACCTTGTAACACGTGCAAGAACCCTTTCTTTGCTTGATCCATTTTGAACTTCTTCAAAACTTTGTCAAGGTATGTGCTTTGTGAAAGTCCAATTAAGCGCCTTGATCTATCTCTATAGATCTTAATGCCCAATATGTAAGCAGCTTCACCGAGGTCTTTCATTGAAAAACTCTTATTCAAGTATCCCTTTATGCTATCCAGAAATTCTATATCATTTCCGATCAGCAATATGTCATCCACATATAATATCAGAAATGCTACAGAGCTCCCACTCACTTTCTTGTAAATACAGGCTTCTCCAAAAGTGCAGACAAACCCAAATGCTTTGATCACACTATCAAAGCGTTTATTCCAACTCCGAGATGCTTGCACCAGTCCATATATGGATCATTGGAGCTTGCACACTTTGTTAGCTCCCTTTGGATCGATAAAACCTTACGGTTGCATCATATACAACTCTTCTTCCGTAAATCCATTCAGAATGCAGTCTTTACATCCATTTGCCAAATTTCATAATCATAAAATGCGGCAATTGCTAACATGATTCGGACGGACTTAAGCATCGCTACGGGTGAGAAGGTCTCATCGTAGTCAATCCCTTGAACTTGTCGAAAACTTTTTGCGACAAGTCGAGCTTTATAGACGATAACATTACCGTCGTCGGTCTTCTTCTTGAAGATCCACTTGTTTTCTATTGCTTGCCTACCCTCGGGCAAGTCAACCAAAGTCCACACTTTGTTTTCATACATGGATCCCATCTCGATTTCATGGCCTCAAGCCATTTTATGGAATCTGGGCTCACCATCGCTTCTTCATAGTTCGTAGGTTCATCATGATCTAGTAGCATGACTTCCGAACAGGATTACCGTACCACTCAGTGCGGATCTTACTCGTTGATCTACGAGGTTCTGCAGTAACTTGATCTGAAGTTTCATGATCAACATCATCAACTTCCTCGCTACTTGGTGTAGATGTCTCGAAACCGTTTTCTGATTTAACTACTTTCAAGTAAGGGAGAAGGTACTATTACCTCATCAAGTTCTACTTTCCTCCCACTCACTTCTTTCGAGAGAAACCCTTCTCTAGAAAGGATCCATTCTTAGCAACGAATGTTTTGCCTTCGGATCTGTGATAGAAGGTGTACCCAACTGTTTCCTTTGGGTATCCTATGAAGACACATTTCTCGATTTGGGTTCGAGCTTATCAGGTTGAAGCTTTTTCACATATGCATCGCATCCCCAAACTTTAAGAAACGACAACTTTGGTTTCTTGCCAAACCACAGTTCATAAGGTGTCGTCTCAACGGATTTCGACGGTGTTCTATTCAGTGTGAATGCAGCCGTCTCTAGAGCATAACCCCAAAACGATAGCGGTAAATCTGAAGAGACATCATAGATCGTACCATATCTAGTAAAGTACGATTCGACGCTCGGACACACCATTACGTTGTGGTGTTCGGGTGGCGTGAGTTGCTAAACTATTCCGTATTGTTTCAAATGTAGACCAAACTCGTAACTCAAATATTCACCTCCATGATCAGATCGTAGAAACTTGATTTTCTTGTTACGATGATTTTCAACTTCACTCTGAAATTCTTTGAACTTTTCAAACGTTTCAGACTTATGTTTCATTAAGTAGATATACCCATATCTGCTTAAGTCATCTGTGAAGGTGAGAAAATAACGATATCCGCCACGAGCCTCAACATTCATCGGACCACATACATCGTATGTATGATTTCCAACAAATCCGTTGCTCTCTCCATAGTACCGAGAAGCGGTGTTCTAGTCATCTTGCCCATGAGGCACGGTTCATAAGTGCCAAGTGATTCATAATCAAGTGACTCCAAAAGTCCATCGATATGGAGTTTCTTCATGCGCTTTACACCGATATGACCTAAACGGCGGTGCCACAAATAAGTTGCACTTTCGTTATCAACTCTGCATCTTTTGGTTTCAACATTATGAATATGTGTATCACTACTATCGAGATTCATCAAAATAGACCATTCCTCAAGGGTGCATGACCATAAAAGATATTACTCATATAAATAGAACAACCATTATTCTCTCGATTTAAATGAATAACCGTCTCGCATCAAACAAGATCCAGATATAATGTTCATGCTCAACGCAGCACCAAATAACAATTATTTAGGTCTAAAACTAATCCCGAAGGTAGATGTAGAGGTAGCGTGCCGACCGCGATCACATCGACTTTGGAACCATTTCCCACGCGCATCGTCACCTCGTCCTTTGCCGTGTTCGCAATCCGTAGTCCTGCTTTGAGTTGCAAATATTAGCAATGTAACCAAGTATCAAATACCAGTGCTCTGCGAGCTCTAGTAAGGTACACATCAATAACATGTATATCACATATACCTTTGTTCACCTTGCCATCCTTCTTATCCGCCAAATACTTGGGGCAGTTCCGCTTCAAAGTGACGATCGCTTGCGGTAGAAGCACTCGGTTTCAGGTTTAGGGCCAGACTTGGGTTTCTTCTCTGAGCGACAACTTGCTTGCTGTTCTTCTTGAAGTTCCCTTTTCTTCCCTTTGCCTTTCTTCTTGAAACTAGTGGTCTTATTGACCATCAACACTTGATGCTCCTTCTTGATTTCTACCTCGCAGCCTTTAGCATTGCGAAGAGCTCGGTATAGTTTTCACTAACCCTTGCATATTATAGTTCATCACGAAGCTTTTGTAGCTTGGTGGCGTGATTGGAGAATTCATCAATGACACAATCATCCGGAAGATTAACTCCCAATTGTGTCAAGTGATTGTAGTACCCGGACATTACGAGTATATGCTCACTAATGTAACTGTTCTCCTCCATCTTGCAGCTATAGAACTTATTGGAGACTTCATATCTCTCAATCCGGGCATTCTTTGGAATATCAACTTCAACTCTGGAACATCTCATATGCTCCATGACGTTCAAAACGTCGTTGAAGCCCGGTTCTAAGCCGTAAAGCATGGCACATTGAACTATAGAGTAGTCATCAGCTTTGCTCGCCAGACGTTCTTAACGCCGTCGCCAGATCTGCATCAGCTGTCACCTAGCGGTGCATCCAGACGTAACTCTTACGTGCAGCAATGAGGATGATCCTCAAGTTACGGACCCAATCCGTGTAATTGCTACCATCATCTTTCAACTTTGCTTTCTCAAGGAACGCATTAAAATTCAACGGAACAACAAAGACGAGCCATCTATCTACAATCAAACATAAAACAAGCAAGATACTATCAGTACTAAGTTCATGATAAATTTAAGTTCAATTAATCATATTACTTAAGAACTCCCACTTAGAAAGACATCTCTCTAGTCATCTAAGTGATCACGTGATCCAAATCAACTAAACCATAACCGATCATCACGTGAAATGGAGTAGTTTTCAATGGTGAACATCTTATGTTGATCATATCTACTATATGACTCACGCTCGACCTTTCGGTCTCCGTGTTCCGAGGCCATATCTGCATATGCTAGGCTCGTCAAGTATAACCCGAGTATTCTGCGGTGCAAAACTGGCTTGCACCCGTTGTAGATGGACGAGAGCTTATCACACCCGATCATCACGTGGTGTGCGGGCACGACGAACTTTGGCAACGGTGCATACCGGGAGAACACTTCTTGATAATTTAGTGAGAGATCATCTTATAATGCTACCGTCAATCAAAGCAAGATAAGATGCATAAAAGGATAAACATCACATGCAAATCAATATAAGTGATATGATATGGTCATCATCATCTTGTGCTTCATGATCTCCATCTTGCAGCGCCACCATGATCACCATCGTCACCGGCGCGACACCTTGATCTCCATCGTAGCATCGTTGTCGTCTCGCCAAACTTATGCTTCTACGACTATCGCTACCGCTTAGTGATAAAGTAAAGCATTACAGGGCGATTGCATTGCATACAATAAGCGACAACCATATGGCTCCAGCCGATTGCCGATAACCGGTTACAAAACATGATCATCTCATACAATAAAATATAGCATCACGTCTTGACCATATCACATCACAACATGCCCTGCAAAAACAAGTTAGACGTCCTCTACTTTGTTGTTGCAAGTTTTACGTGGCTGCTACGGGCTTAAGCAAGAACCTGTCTCACCCACGCATCAAAACCACAGCGATACTTCGTCAAATAGACTCCGTTTAACCTTCTCAAGGACCGGGCGTAGCCACACTCGGTTCAACTAAAGTGAGAGAGACAGTCACCCACCCGTCACCTTTAAGCAACGAGTGCTCGTGGCGGTGAAACCAGTCTCGCAGAAGCGTCACGCGTAATGTCGGTCGGGCCGCTTCATCTCACAATACCGCTGAACCAAAGTATGACATGCTGGTAGGTAGTATGACTTGTATCGCCCACAACTCACTTGTGTTCTACTCGTGCAAAACATCAAACCATAGAAAAACCTAGGCTCGGATGCCACCGATGGGGAACGTAGTAATTTCAAAAATTTTCCCACGCGCACGCAAGATCATGGTGATGTATAGCAACGAGAGGGGAGAGTGTTGTCTACATACCCTTGTAGACCCGGCGAAGCGATCACAACGTAGAGGAAGTAGTCGACGTTCTCCTCGCGATCCGACCGATCCCGCGCCGTTACTCCGACGCCCGAGTTCTTGACACACGTACAGCTCGATGGCGTCCCTCGTACTCGATCCAGCCGAGTGTCGAGGAGAGTTCCGTTAGCACGACGGCGTGGGACGATCTTGATGTTTCACGGCGCAGGCTTCGCTTAAGCTTCATGACGGTATAACCGAGGTGGAATATGGTGGAGGGGCACCGACACGGCTAAGGAACGATCTAAAGATCAACTTGTGTGTTCCAAGGTGCCCCCTGCCCCGTGATATAAAGGAGCCAAGGGGAGGGGGGCGGCCAAGGGAGGCGCGCCAGGAGTCCTACTCCCTCTGGGAGTAGGATTCCCCAATCCTAGTTGGACTAGGATTCCGGAGGGAAAGAGAGAGAGGGGCGGCCCTTCTCCTAGTCCTAGTAGGACTAGGGAAGGGGGGCCGCGCCCTCCTAGGGCTACCCTTCTCCTTTCCACTAAGGCCCATCGAGGCCCATTTACCTCCGGGGTTCCAGTAACCTCCGGTACTCAGTAAATTCCGCCGCCGAACCATTCGAACTCCAAACATAGGCTTCCAATATATCAATCTTTATGTCTCGATCATTTCGAGACTCCTCGTCATGTCCGTGATCACATCCGGGACTCGAACTCCTTGGTACATCAAAATACATAAACTCATAATAAGCATCATCGAAACCTTAAGCGTGCGGACCCTACGGTTCGAGAACAATGTAGACATGACCTAGAACTATTCACGGTCAATAACCAACAGCGGGACCTGGATGCCCATATTGGTTCCTACATATTCTGCGAAGATCTTTATCGGTCAGACCGCATAACAACATACGTTGTTCCCTTTGTCATCGGTATGTTACTTGCCCGAGATTCGACCGTCGGTATCCAATACCTAGTTCAATCTCGTTACCGGCAAGTCTCTTTACTCGTTCCGTAATACATCATCTCCCAACTAACTCATTAGTTGTAGTGCTTGCAAGGCTTGATGATGTGCATTACCGAGAGGGCCCGAGATACCTCTCCGACAATCGAGTGACAAAACCTAATCTCAAAATACGCCAACCCAACATCTGCCTTTGGAGACACCTGTAGTACTCCTTTATAATCACCCGATTACGTTGTGACGTTTGGTAGCACCAAAGTGTTCCTCCGTAAACGGAGTTGCATAATCTCATAGTTACAGGAACATGTATAAGTCATGGATAAAAGCGGTAGCAACATACTAAACGATCGTGTGCTAAGCTAAGGAATGGGTCATGTCAATCAGATCATTCTACTAATGATGTGACCTCATTAATCAAATAACAACTCCTTGTTCATGGTTAGGAAACATAACCATCTTTGATTAACAAGCTAGTCTAGTAGAGGCATACTAGTGACATTTTGTTTTGTCTATGCATTCACACATGTATCATGTTTCCGGTTAATACAATTCTAGCATGAATGATAAACATTTATCATGAAATAAGGAAATAAATAATAACTTTATTATTGCCTCTAGGGCATATTTCCTTCAATCCCAGTTCACTGTCGGCGTGATGACCTCTTCTCAACAGATTTCCACCCTCCACTCGGCGTTCGACAGCCCAGTAACCGTTGAGGCGCCTCGGCTTCCTCTATTTTGGTTGGGTAGCGGCGCCCGTCGCGGCCGCCGCGGCGCGCGGCATGGTGTATTTCATCGGCGGCATGGCGGCGGGCTGCGAGCGGGGTTGGCTGGAGAAAGGGGGGAGAATGGCGGGAACAAGGCGAGCGAGCGGGAGAGAAGCGAGAAAAGAGGCAGCAAAACGGCGGGAAAAGGCCTTCGGTCGACTCCAGTGCGGGCCCACGCGCCTTTTTCGCTTGCGCCGGCTCTAGCGCCCCAGGCGCGGGTTCGACTGGGTCCGCCGGCACTAGTTTTGGCCCGAGCCGGCGAAAAACGGGCTTCTGGGGGCGCGACTGGGGCCTTTTTTGGCGCCGGCGCGGCGAAATCGCCTGGGGAGGGCCTGTTGGGGGCGCGGCTGGAGATGCCCTAAGGCCTTCCACTATGTCGGCCAAAAGTGGTGCCATATTCACATCTGACTCATTTGGCATCGGTGCCCTTCATTATCCAACTGGTGCCTTACGAAATATTATGGGAACCGGAGCAAGTAGCTGCTCCGATGCCAAATTCAGTGAGGCAATAAGAAATCCATATCTTGCATGCATACTAGATGGAATGGGTTCCGTGTGAGAGCAAGACTAGTACTTAGCTGTTGGTGCAGAGGTAAGCAAGTCAGTCTCGGGTGGGAAGTTAACACTATCAACTCATGCGGGTCGATCAGAGCCGGTTCAAAGTATTTTTGGGCCCGGGGCGATGTAAAATAATTGTTTTTATACTTATCTTAAATTATGTGTACCACATTATAGTTGCAATTAATTAATTTTTGCTATTACTTAGCCACATAAGAATGTTTTTAAATAATAGTTATATTATTCATTGGTATTTAGTTGTAATGTATTATATATTGAAAATTTTAATTCTAAAAAATGCAAATTTTATCATGTACCAAAAGTATTCTTTATTGTTACAATGATGTTCTTATTTATTTTTCTAATATTGCATAAACAATGTAGTGTATACATATTTTCATATCTATGCGTGTGTTTATATATATTTTAATATTATTGAATATTATGGTAGTGATTTCTAAATCATATACACGCTAACAAATATTTTAATAGTGGTTTCTAGTGTATATTAGGCAGTCATATGCCTGAAACTTCTAGGGCATAGAAATTATGACTTGCAAGTTGGGTTCAATAATGGAATCAATGAAGAACTAAAAATGTTCTTGATTATACTTCTACGTATGACTCAATTAACTAACATGTTCGTCCAGACTCACATGGTTTGATTTGATGCAAATGAGATGTCCTACACGTTTATCGAATAAAAAAATTGTGCATTGGTCTAAACATTGAAATCTAGTTATCATAATTTTCATTATGATATTAAGACATCCATCATAAAGAGAGACTAGTGTATTTGAACTCAACTCCGCCAGTCGGATTGGTTTGCCTATACGTGGTACAACTTATTAGTATGTGCTGTGAACTTACGTTTTTGTGTATAGTGCTTATTAGTATAAGTTTAAGTTGGGGCCCTCCCCTGTTGGGGCCCGGGGCAGTCACCCCTTTTGCCCGGCTTATGGGCCGGCCCTGGGGTCGATCAATTATTCCGCTAGATGTGGGTCAGTCTTGCCAAATTGTCTACATTGTGAGAGGGGTGCCAAAAGCTTTTCATCTGACATCGATGTATATGTTTTAATGCGGTTGTATCACCTCGATATATCAATGCAATGAAATCACCTTTATCGAAAAAATCGATGTATATGTGGCACACTAGTTAGAATTTTGGCGCCAGATACATAGTGGAGGGCCTAAGGGCAATATAAAATCAGAGCTCTGCATTGTACTCACAGACCATTGTGCTTGGATGCCTGGATCGATATGGAATGCTCCAAAGTCAAGGGCACTTCTGTTCCCCGCCAAAGAAAAAAGGGGGACACTTCTGCATCTTAAAGTCAAGGGCACCGACGTGAAGTGCTCTAGGAGTACATTATTTATCTACTCCATGTAAAACAAGCAGCCAATGTAGTGACATATCCACACAACTTCTTCCACGTCAGCACAAAAAGGTCTCCCGGCTAGTTGGCCATTGTCAATCGATCTGAACGGCCGGGGGCGGATGCCTCCTGGCTCCATGTATTGTAACAACAAGTTGTGGCTATTTGTTTTCCAGGCGTCGCTGTACTAAATTGTCCTGCATGCAATGCATCCAACTCCACTGATAAACTCGGCCACTTGTTCGTGCATGCAATTTTCCCCCATCCCAACTTGATGTGACAACTAGGGCAAGCTCGACCAACAACCATCTTGTTAGTTAGTACTACCTCTGTAAAGTAAAACAAAAGCATTTAGATCACTAAAGTAGTGATATAAACTCTCTTTTATTTCTTTGCGGAGGGAGTAAATCATATTAGAATATATTGTATGTGTCTCTCCATTAGCTTGGATTGTTAAATAAATTGGTTGGATAATAAGTTAATATGGCATCGGAATCAAGAAGTCTTAAGCATGATTACCCCTCGCAAAAAGAGCTCAATATGATTACATACTACCGGTACTCCTCTGGTTTTCCTATCTATCTCCATCAATCGGCCCCTTGGCCGATCACGGAAAGGAAAGCCGACCTAGCTCGTGCTCGTTCTTAGCTGGTTGACCACTTGCCCAAGTGGTATTAGTAAGCGGGGGTATGGCGCTAGCGGGCCGACAGACATGGGGGAAGGGAGGAGGCGAAAAGAAGGTGTTTGTTCTTGGGGAGCTTTTGCGTCCCCATCGATTTATACAGGAAGCATTCAGGCGAAACCTTCCTTCCAGTATGTGGGCAAAATGCGGCGTGGTAGGGCCCTGCACTCAGTGCAGGTTGAGTGGTAGATCAAATGGTTGTGGTTGATTCAGACAGACATACATTTTTATTTATTTTCCTTGTGTCGGTTGGTAAATTGTTAATAAGTGGAGGAGGACGGCTATTTATTTTTTTGACGGTCAATTTACGTGAGACGGCTTGCCTACAGGGTGACATTTTTTTGAAAATAAAATAATTGTTTTCCATGCTATATTAGTCCCTGGTTGGACCCTACGTGTGAGCGCATGCATGTGCTTT
Source organism: Aegilops speltoides (assembly GCA_021437245.1). Lineage (NCBI taxonomy): Eukaryota > Viridiplantae > Streptophyta > Magnoliopsida > Poales > Poaceae > Aegilops > Aegilops speltoides. Next base: position 573,604,709 of record CM038143.1, read on the forward strand.
TTTGTTGAGGGTGCTTGTGCCAAACTAGCTCGTTGAGTAAACTACAAAAAAACCACAACAACTAGCTCAAAATTATTAATGCTTCAGAAAAAACCACGTGGAAACATGCATTTTCGTGTGTTTGATGACTTTTGCACAATTGTGGTAGTCTTTTGCAATTTACTCTAGCTTGTTCAAAGGACCGTGTTGTGGCAAAAGAACGAGGAGTGTTTGTTGGGCGTCATGCCGGTTTTTATCGAGTATGTGGGACATTTTTTAAAAGCAACACCCTAGTTTCATCGGCTATTGTGGAGGATGTAGCCATCCAAATCTTCCTAGAAAACTTGCACGGAACCGATCACGCACAAAGTGGACTATCCTTTAAGGTTTTGAAATTCGACTCGCACGAGCAATTTATACGCCCCAAGAGATGTGGAAACTTAATACGGTCGAGTTGCCCACACAACCATTAGTACGCGGCGGGAAGACATCAAACCACTAGTAATTCCACATGGGATCGTCGAGGAAGAAGAATAGGAGCGCCAAAGGACAGAATAGGAGAACCACTGATCGAGACAATTTCACTGACACCGCCACCACCACATGCGAGGGGGTTGGCAATATATTATACACGAGAGTCGGCTTCTCTTATTAGAGACAATGTAGCACATTGCTTATCCGAGGGTAAAAAGACCCAACATGGCGGAGAAATCTATTCTTTTCTGTTAGACTTGCAAGTGTGTTGTTGTGATTTTGTTTGACATGACACGGTGGTTTTGTTCACACATTGTTCCACGCTGACATCTGAATGATAGTATGAGTACGTGTTAAAACACGTCATTGGACTGAGAAAAGATTCATCATCCACACCGCAAATGTGGACCGAGAGAAGTTTCATCATCCACATCATCTACTACAAGAATACAAAATCACAACGTAGTAGATAAATCTGTATTGAAAAATAAATAAATATAACAGATAAATCTTGTTACAGAAACTTGGCACATAAGGGCCTGTTTGATAGCAAAGTATTCTCAATACCCTAGAATAGTTTGGTATGTCAAAACCGTGGTATCTTGTGCCTATAGGTTAAAATACTGCAATTTTCAAATACTTTGGGTTTTTCAATACTTCACTATCAAACATAACCTAAATCTAAACTTTCTTAGTCTGAGTTTTCTTCACGGGCAAGTGTTGCTATTTAGTTTAGATGAGTGCATGACGTGGTCATTTTGTTCACACGCTGTCCGGCGCTCATAAGCTGATTTGTGGACCAACTCAACTTATGAGCAGTACACTCTTTTGATCTACTATTGTATATGTTGGCTATAAAATGGGCTGTAGATTACATGGCACAGGCTTATAGCCAGCAGCTGACTATACTATTAACCATGCTCTAAGCTGATTTGTGGACCAACAGAAGTAAAAAATCGCCTCTGGGTTTGAATACAGCTCGCGCTAGCTAGCGTTGTACTAGTAAAGTGCAGTGAAATCAAATGGGGAAAAAAAGTGGATGTTGTCGTTGAATAATTTAATTTACCGTGCTAAACTAATTGACATTGACCAGATTACCGCCATCAACGTGGATCGACGTCGACGGCATGCATCGTGCTGATTAATTAAATTATAAGCTGGTACTTTTGGCAAACCTATCTCAAAAGTCCTTTTCCCTATCCGGCAGGCGAGGCGAGGCGATGAGTTAAAGGAGTCACGGCGCCGCCGATCGTCCTAGTAGTGCGCCGTGGTTCGGTGGTTGGCCGGACGGCGACCGGAAAAGATGGTTGGCTGGAACTAAAGCGGATATGCATTCAAGATGCGATGTGTGTCATGCTAGCTAGCGTCCCCTGCAGGCAACGACAGCAATCTCTACGTGTGTTCACATGTGGTTAGTTGCCGTACGTTGCTTCAGAAAAGGAAGCACGCACAAGGAACCTGGTACACATCGAACAGCGTGCAATAGTAGTCCCGTCCCGTGTGTAGTACGCGCATGCTTTTCGGCCACGAGCCCACGAGATCGATTCTGATAAAGAGAAAGGATTGCCAACTAAAATGCGGCTAACTCGTGGCCATTGATTCAGCAATGCGCCGTGGATTAATCAACGCGGGAAAGGATAAGAAGAAGCACGGCCGGTTGATTAATCTCGGGTGATGTTTCCAACTGGTTTGTGCTTCTCTTTCCTACGCCGGCGTACATACTTTGCCCTGTTTGTCTGTTGTAGTTGAGAGGGGTCTCTTCTTCTGATCCAAAAAGGCACAACCGGTTATCGATCCAGCTGTTGGTTGTTACGGTAGAAAGGAGAGGGCATAAATGTTTTGATACAAACCCCATGGAACGAAAAAAATTAGCATGTTCTGGACCCCATTCTTTGGATTTTTAGCTAAAGAATACACAACCTATGATACTAATTTACTGTATGGTAATATGCATTGTGGAGTAGGTATTATAAACTAGTATCATATACTCTCTCTGTCCACTAGTGTAGTGTCGAAAAACGTCTTACATTATGGAACGGAGGGAGTACGTAATACTACTACTAACTTCTGATATTGCCCGTTGTGAGAGGTCTTACTAAAATCTTCTTAGCTAATCAATGTGGGAAATAAGTAGAAACACTTATGGACGTCACAGGTAGCTGCCATGACGTAGTCACGCACTGCCTATATATGGATGGACGAGGGAATAGATTACTGTGAATACGGCCAGCCTGGTTCTTGGTTGCATATTATTATTATTATTACTATTATTATTATTATTATTATTATTATTATTATTATTATTGTTGTTGTTGTTGTTGTTGTTGTTGTTGTTGTTTGACAAAACGACCTCGTGATTTTGTTCCGCACCGGCAGGCTAGCCCCAAATGAAAGTCCAACTCAACTGGTGGTTTCTTCTTCATGTTTTTGAGCTACACCAGCGTACGCAGTACGTCGCCTGTCCATTGATGGGAGGGCGAAAAATGTGGCAGCTGATCGATGGAGCTGGTAGCAGTCGATATCTATAGTAGACAGGCCAAAAACACACATAAAGGTTAACTGGCCGCCCATATCTATCACATGTATATACTAGTGGATGGGGCGCGCCCTGGCGCGCCTCTTGAGGCAGAGCTGTGCGTCCTTTAATTGCGGGAGCATCTCAGCCTATGCCTTTTGGGTTAAGGGTGTAATACATGCAAACTCAAGTGAGAAGCTTAGCCTATGTGTGAACTTTAATCCTAGGCTTGTTCATTCTACTCATTCACAATAACCAGACAAAAAAGACCGCGAAAAAATATATATCAGGAGGTATTATTAAGCTAAATTACATACCATCAGAACCAAAAAGAAAATAAACTGGTCATGAGACTTGGGCATGCGTATCATGCATATCTTGGCCACAAAAACTACATCTCATTCAAAAAATAATTCAGAGGTTAAATCCTGAAGAGGCCAGGGTTGATTCTCAAAGATCTCTGTGATCAGCTGATGGACGTTACCATAAGTAGTATACTGGATGCTTTTCTGAATAATTAGAGTGTATCAGTAACAAATGAATCCCCATCTTAAAGTCCATTGCGAGATGAAATGGCCCCTCAAATAGTGTTTGTTTTCTAAAATAACCATAGATGCATCATGTCTTGCGTCCACCAGTGTCATCCAACTGTGGGTTTGGCGAGCCTTGATCCAGCAATGGAACTTCTGCTACTACTCTGGTTATCCAGCAGTAGTGTTCGTGAGAGCGACCGTTACCTATGCGAGAGACCGGCTCCACGGCCTGTGTATGTGTTGTTTCGAAAAGATAGGGACATTGAATTTCTGTAGTTCAATCTCAGACTTCGCCATTGCAAGGACACAATCTTTGCTGAAAGAATTTTTCAGAGACATAATATGATATTGCTGCTAGTACCAAAAGACTATTTAGAGCATGAAAGATCACATGAATGAACTAAAATGACGACGATAAAAAAAAGAAACATGTTTCCCTTTATCATACTAAATTAATACCTTGATTGTTGCCAATGGACCCTGAATCCAAAGGCATGTCCAGACCAACGGGGGGAACAATACAACCAGTATCTGACAAATAGCGCTATTTGCCAATGGATTTCCAAGTTTACAAATAAAATCCTACAAATAGCAAACAGTTGATTGTTGACAACCTTAGATTAAGCGGAAACACAAGAACAATGTTAAAGGCTTAAAGCACAGAGCAGAAGAACAATGAGAGCATAAGAAGACGAAAAAAACACCTCTTTAATGAACCAGTGGGCCTCAAAACTCGATTGCCTCAAAGCAGCAAAGCTAATATAAGTAACACATGGATAGTGATCTCTTCACACTAAATTAATCAAGTGTGTATTCTTATGCATGCTTGGAAGTCTAAAAGCATATGGATCTTGAGTTTTCAGAAATATTTGAGTACAACTCAATATTATCTTCCCCTCCCAATGGCTTTTGTTATGCACAATCGCTGAAGTTTATACACTCACCTTGCAGCTGCATTAGACAGAAATATACCCCGTGTCCTCTGTGCTACAACTCTACCAATTCAGTTTGACCACCCAATAGTTGTAATCAGGCGAGTGTGATCAGTTGGTCAGAATTCAGGATATAAAACAATATGAGATTATGCTTGTTGCCGTATGAATAGACAAATATGTACTTCCTAACCTGAACATTCTTTTAATAATATACTAACTTATTTCTCTTAATAATACACTATCACAGTTAAGTTCCAACAGTAAAAATTACATTATCTATCATGCAAGCATTTTCTCTCCTTCGCAATAATTTCTGTCGTATGCAGCTGCAGCCCATAATTCTACAGAAGTTCAGATGGAGAAAATAAATATACCTGAATAGCTAGTGCGGGAGAGTATCCATGGCGGCATTGTGAGCCTGTTACACTGCAAGTTGCCACTGTCATCTTCATCTATAAGCCATTGTCGTCGTCCTCTTCTTCTTCCGCAAGATACTGCCACAATGTCGTGCCATGGTACCGGAGATGGAAACGTTCAGATTCAGTATCAGGTATGGCTCGAGATAATGAACAACTCTAAGAAATCAATGAAAAGCTAGGCGCCACTTGCTCAGATCAAAACAACCTAGAACTAAATGCACAAAAAAGACCTGAAGTAGACTATAATCAGTTAATGAACATGTGCCATAACAAAGAAATGAGGGAAATTATGGATAACAAACTCAGGTCACGTAATAGACTGAACTGAACTTAGATCAATATTGCAATCTACAGCAAAAAAAATAAACATAAAAACTGAGAAGGAAATGCATTTCAATAAATATATGATGATCATGAGCGCAGTGCAAACCTGCTAAAATATTTGATGCATCGCGGATGGCCTAGCGAGCATGGCCAGCACCCACTCTCTGTTGCCTCACCTCCACCGCCCTATTTCGTCCCGCTACCAAACCACTACGGAGAGCCATCAGTCGTCGATCACCACCTGGTCATCGGAGTGTTTCAAAGATTACGGCAGCGCCACCACTCAAGACTTAAGGAGGTAGTGCAGTAATGCGATGTACATACTCGAGAACCAAGTTCAGCAAAATTTCCTCCTTCTCAATTCTAGAAAAGAAACAATGCTTCAGAGCTACGACATTTGGATGGTCATGCAGGTGTTTGGTCCGAAGCTCGCGGTTCTTGTACTGCTTATCCTGAAGAACCTTCCTAATAGCAATAGTTTGCCCTGTCTGCAAACATTTATCATGCAATACAGTAACATCAAGGTTATATCAGACATCAAGCTCTATGTAGACACAAAATTGGTACATAGATAGTCACAAGAAAATCTATTATGGCTATATAGAATATCCTAGATGTATAGATAGGCAGCTCAAGACAGGAATACAGAAAATGCGTAAACAAAGATCAGCCTGAAGTTGTTGCAACTAACCTGGAGCAAAATAGCAAATGAACATGCAGAAATGCATCAAGAGTGAAATATGCAGAAAAGATGAAGATGTGGTATGATGTATCACCTGTTCCGGTGTCTTTTTCTTTGTTATTGTCCGTATCAGCCTAACATCACAAACAAATTAACAGGCTGACCGGTGAGACCTCAGCCTGGATATTTTCTGATAATCTCAGGCATGGTATAACTAATTTGTTTCCAACCAAGAAACGAACCAAACTTCAGCCTAGCTCCATATGCAACCTCCTAGGATACATATGAAGCAGAACGAAGGGTGCTGACTGCTGATCAATGGAGGCTACATTAAGAAACAGAAGTGAGTACGTGGTACTTGTTATTACAACCAGTGAACGTAATGAACAATCGTTTTTCTCTTTTAGTGAGACTACATGCAGCCAAACAAAAGATAATGCGATTGCGTGCTTTCTCACAAACACACCAGTTAATGATTTCTTGTGTTGTGCCTATTTCATTTCCTTCCAACCAAGCAGGCTGTAGCTAAATCCAATAGTGAGACTTGTTCACGAAATTCACATCCACGAACTATGCAATCATTTTTCCGATGGAGTTATAGAAAACCAGCAGAAATCATTGGCGCCATGCAGGATGAATTAAGAAAGTGCATGCGAAGCTAACAAGTCAACTCCGTTGAAAACCACACGACTCTCCAATATTATTATAATCATTTTATTTTATTACGGGCGACTCTCCATAATCGCACACAGTACAATATCCAGGAGAGACCCGGAGAGGAAGCATAATCTCTCACCTGCCTAACAGAGACGATAACGAGCCGAGGAGGATGGGCATGGGCGACGGGCGATGGGCGCCTTGCTTCGCACTGGATTAGGGGAAGCTAAAATCACCCCAAATTTGACCAAATAACACCCAGGAAATCAAGAGGAAGGAGTTGGAAAAAGAGACCTGGTGTAGAAGGAGACAATGCGCGCATCCGGACCTGCTGACCCCAGCCGACCAACGATGTTTTCTTCCTCCTATCCTTCCAGCAGCCAGTTCGGCCAGATCGATCCGCTACCTCCCGCGTAAGGCAGAGCACAGATCGAAACTGCCGCCGCCGCCTTCTCCTCCCACCCACTCCTCCCTCGAGACGACGACGTGCCTGTAACTGCGTGGGAGAGCGGAGCCAGTTCCTCTCCTGCTGGCGACGCTCGTGCCGGTCGGTTACGTGGGAGAGGCAGAGACAGCGGAGGTTGCGTGCGGGAGGCGAGCGAGGAAGAGGTGAGGTTTGCAGTTTGCTTCTTTCAGAAGGGAAAGGGAGGACCGGTCCTGGGGGAGGTGTTATCTGGACCAGTTTGACCCAATGGGAACAACCGGAACGAAGCCCTTCTGTCCAATCGTTATGATCGCTCTATCAGAGAGGCCGTTCTTTCTAGCTTTCTCAACGTTGCACAGTAAAACGGTGATGACGTGTATAGTGCGAGAAGGCGTCCTTCACGCGACTCTTATTGGGTTCAATGGCGGATGGGATGAGCACTAGCTAGCTAGGTGTAGGTACATCCACTGGCTGGCACCGCAGCAACTTAAACCGTACGTATCGATGCCCTGTTCTCACTTCATTTACTAAACCTTATCAACTACAACTACCATTACTCCCTTTTTCTATATACTCCATTAGTTAACTAGTTCATCAGGAGCAGACACCGGTCGGTTTTATAAAATCGTAGCTAGTAGTAGACAGGGCCGGCTCTATGTTTTTCGGGGCCCTTGGCCAAGTTGAAAAAAGGGCCCTTGTAGGTAATATATATGTACGCATATCCGATGATCATATTTTGTTATTCTGAGATGTATAACATATAAAAAATTGATAATCACGCAGACTTCATATCGTGAAAGGAAGACTAATAAAGTAGCAAAATATTAAATATGAGAAACAATATTCCCTGCTAGTTTGATTACCTTAAATAGATCCAAATTCTAATTCATAGACAATAATGCTTCAATTCTTCACGAAAAAACTTCTTCGGGCATTTCTAGAAGCAAAATCGTTGATGACAATATCAAGATCAATGTTGTCCAAGATATCCTTCTCAATACAGCACATGGCCAATCCATTCAATCTGTCTTGTAACATGGTCGACCTCAAACAATTCTTCAAGAGTTTCAATTTAGAGAAACTTCTTTCAGCCAAGGCTACATCACAGTACAGTCAAGAGGATCCGATAGGCAATCGACACATTTGGATAGCAATCTACAGCTGTAACAAACTGAAGAATCTCAGGTGCTGACATCAAATCATCTGGCAAAGTTACTTGCAACACTTTTAACTCAGAGAAAAAATCATCAAGATCAACATCATGCGAACTTTTATGAGTAAAAGCTTTAGCAAAACTAGTGCCAGATTTTCGTAGGTTACTATCATCCAAAGACTTCAGATTATTTGAGTTGAATAAGAAACCAAACACATTTTCAAATTCCTTCAGCTGCTTAAACCGACTAGTCAATGAAGCAATTGCGGTGTCAACAATGACAAGAAAGTAAGTAACTCTGAATGATTCAATAGTCGACAGTTGTAGATCATCATCTACATCATTGATTTCATCAAAATGCCTCTTCCTCTTACTTTGACGTTTTGTTCAAATTTTGGCTCCACATCCATACTCGATGCAATAACTTTGGCACTCTCAATACTAGAATAGAAGCCTTCATCTCTGTACTTCGAAAATATGAAATGACCCCTTCAATGTGTTTGAGAGTAGCATCGATGCACACAATTTTCTCCTGTAACTTTTTGCTAACCATGTTGACAGAAAATAGAATATCATGCCAAATAACCATACCAACTAAAGTCTCAAATTTCCCAAGTGCACTGAACAAAGATTGAGCATCACTTACTGCAGCTGGATCATCGGTAGAAGACTTCTCTAGCGCCTTCAAAGCTGATCTTACTTGTGCAGTTTGGAACCTTATAGGTTGCACACTCTTTATTCGACTCTCCCACCGAGTATTAGACAAAGGTTTGAGAGTCAGATTTGGAACATTATCAAGCAAAATCTTCCACCTTTTAGTAGAGCGTGCAAACAGTACATATATACGCTGTATAATACCAAAAAATGAAATAGCTTGTTCGCAAGATTTCGCCATATCGCAAAGAGTGAGATTCAAACTATGACATGCACATGGCATATATAATGCTTTGGGGTTAACTTCAAGCAACCGAGACTGAACACCTTGATTTTTTCCCTTCATGTTAGAGCCATTGTCATAACCTTGCCCTCTAACATCTGCGACATTCAAATCAAGAGAATCTAATGTATCCATCAATACTTTAAAAAGACCCAATCCTGATGTGTCATCAACCTTTAAGAATTCTAGGAAAAACTCCTCCACTCTCGGAATGTTACTTGACATATTGACACAACGCACAATTAGCGTCATTTGTTCTTCATGGCTCACATCCGGGGTACAGTCCAATATAATAGAGAAATACTTGGCATCCTTGATGGTGCGTAAGATAACCTTTTTCACAGCATTAGCAAGGAGTGAAATCAACTCATTCTGAATATTGTGGCCAAGATAATGATGATGTATTTCATTACTTTGAATACGCCTAATATGTTCTTGCATCACAGGATCAAATTCAGCAATCATTTCAACCGTGCCTAGAAAATTACCATTATTATCTTGATACAGCTTCTCATTTGTTCCTCGGAAGGCCAAATTACGTTTTGCAAGAAACTTCACTGCAGAAATTATTCTTAGCAAAACCTGCCTCCACCTCTCTTTTTCCTTTGCAATCTGCCGCTGCATCTCATCATCAATTGTTTGATTTTTTCTTAACCTCAACCTTAGATCATTCCATGTGCTCATGTTTGTTAAATGCTCAAGACTTCTCTCATGTTCTTTGAGTCTTCCACTGATACGCCTCCAGTCGCTTAATCCATGAGACGCTAGCAAAGACCTGCACTGGTTTGATTTGAACAACTTGCAGGCAAAACAAAAAACTTTGTCCAACTCTTTACAGTAAACCAACCACTTTCTGTCAGTAACCTCTTTGTTAGCTAACTCTCTGGAGTAGTGATCATATGAAAAATGTCTACCATCAGCATCTTCAGGAAACTCCAGTCCCAATTCTCGCACCGGCCCCTTTTCAATTAAAATATCCCTTTTGCTATTGTCAAGATTATCCCATGTTCGAGGATCATATATAGATAAAAGAGAATCATCTTGTTCCTCACCATTCTGAGCATTAGGCGAAGGCTGCAAATTTTCATCTCCTGTACTGTTCTCATTAAGATCAACATCAATATCTGCATTTAAATACAAAATTGTAGTTAGTTACTTACTTACTTCTACAAAAATCGACGCTAGTTAGTTACTTACCGTCATCCAAGGACTGATCGTTAACTTCATGATCATCGTTTGAATTATGATCATCATCTTGTCCGGGTTCAGATTCTCGTCTTTGATTATCAACAGTACTCAGGACTGGGAAAAACATTTTTATAGCACCTTTTTGTGACTCAATGAATTGATTCTCTAGTTTTTTTGTTTCCTTTTCGCAGCACCGGACTTAGGTTTCGTCATTGTAACACCTAAATCCTAAAGCTGCAAAAAAACAATAGATCAATACGACTAGAAAGATGATGATTGATGAAACTGAGAAGATAAATACGTTTACGCCAAGAAAGCAAGAAAATCAACCGTACCAAGAAACAGGAATCAAGACGGGAATCACGGAATCAAGGATTAAAGGCCACGATTGCAGCAGCCGGCGGCGCCGGCAAGGCGTCCGTGTGAGTCTTCGAGAGCAGATAGAGCAGAAAGCGGAGGCGGACGAGCCCCGAGGCGACCAGGACCAGATGCGAGAAGCGAGATGCGATTCAATCGATCGATGTAGTATGCCAGGCGTCGTGCCTTTTCCTCTCCTGTAGTTGGGCTGGGCCTGTACTGATTCATTTTTTCCAGCCAAATAGATGTAGTCTTATATGTATCTGATGATGGGCCCCCCCTAGACCGGGGCCCTTGGCCCAGGCCAAGGTGGCCTACCCCCAGAGCCGGCCCTGGTAGTAGATTATAGAATTATCCATGTCCCCTAAGTCAAGGGCATCAACCCGTTCCTTGCCTTGCATATATGTCCATGTGATTGATCGATTTGCCTGCGTCGCCGTGCCTCGGAAGCTTCTGCGTGCGTGCACGGTCATGGTGGCTGCCTCCATTAGAGTAAATAGCATAAAACTACTACTTTACAGGCTAGGGTTCCAAAAAACTACCGATTTTTAATTTTTCTCAGATAACTACCAAATGGATGGTCGGCTGTTTCAAAAAACCCAAATCACCGAGTGCTTATCAATTGATCACGATTATGACAGGTCAGGTCCACACCTAAACGAAGCGTTAGTTTGACTGTTAGTTTGACCGTTAACTGACATGTGGGGCCCACATGTCAGTGTCTCTTCTTATCTTCATCTTCTCCTCTCTGCCTTCCTTCTCCTCCGCTCTCCATGCTCGTCAAGGCTCAGGAACAGCACAGAACCGCCATGGCCGCCGACCACACTCCACGCCGCCGTCCTGTGCCACGTCCGGCCACCGCCCTATGCCACTCCGAGCCCCCCTACGCTGCTGTTGATGGTAGGAGCTCGCCGGAGCTCCTCGTGGCAAGGTGGAGACGAGGAGGCATACCAGAGGCCGGCGACCCTGCCGCGCGCACCGTCTGGAGGCTCCGCCGCGCGCCATGGAGCTCAAGATGGTCGCCAGCCGCCGCTGCGCCATCGGGAGGTGCTTGAGGGCCGCCGCCACCAGCCGCCGGGCAAGGCGGCACGGCCGCCGCCACCAAGGCCGGGCAAGGTGGGACGGGCCAGCGCCCGCCGGCCAGCAAAAGGGCAAAGGCGGGCACGGCCGCCGCCGCCAGCGTTAGGGCAAGCGGACGGCACGGCCGCCGCCGCCCGGGCCGGGCAAGCGGCGAACGCGGCCGAACGCCGCCGGCCAGGCCGGGCCGGGCAAAGCGAACGGACACGGCCACCGCAGCCAAGCCGGGCAAGGCGGCACGGCCGGAGCCAGCCAGCTGGGAGCGCCGAGAGCCCGCCGCCATGGCTGGGAGGGCGCAGCTCCTCTCGAGCTTGAGCACGGGAGGGACCCGATTGCTTTTTTCTTAAGTCTGCAGGGACCCGATTGCTTTTGTTCAAATTTTACAGGGACCTGATTGCTTTATTGAATTTTTTTGTTAAATTATGACAAAGAGACATTGACATGTGGGCCCCACATGTCAGTTAACAGTCAAACAAACGGTCAAACAATCCGTTTTCTTACATGCGGGCCCCCACTGTCATAACCACGATCAATAGTAAAGCACTGGACGATTAGGGTTTTTTGAAACAGCCGACCTCTGAATTGGTAGTTATTAGAGAAAAAAATATCCGGTAGTTTTTAGGAACCCTAACCTGTAAAATAGTAGTTTTATGCTATTTACTCCCTCCATTATTGCAACAACTTGCAGTACTACCAGTAGCTAGTACTAGTAAACACGCTGTCGATGTGCAAAAGCACACACGCACGATTTAATCATCTCCTTTCGTGCGTCATTTAGGCTGGTTGTAATGGGGAGTATCATATACTAGTATCATGCATATGATACTAGTGTATGATACTACCTCCCTAATGCATAGTATCATATATTAGTATCATGTAGTACTCTATTTATTGCCATGCATGACACAAAGTAGCATAGCATTTAATATGATACGTTATCATGATATGATAATACACCTTCTTTTTCTTCATTTAATGTTATGACACCTCATCAAAATTACCTAGTTGGCATGCATGATACTACCTATGATACTATCATTACGACCAGTCTTACAACGCAGAGACAGCAAGCCAAGTTAACAGCATCAATCCTACTACTGCATCTGCATTGCCTCGGCCACGTCACGGAGTGCATCACGGTGACGGCAGCGGTTGATCGGCCACATCATGCATGCATCGTCAGATTTTTCTCACTCCGAGTAGTACTAGTATACTCAAGAGAACGTGCACATCAGCTGGGTATAAATAATGTTCCGTTTTCTTGTAAGCAAACCCGATGGAAGATCCTGTGGTGCCCTGGCTTCGTTATCTCGTTTGCAGCGCGCGTTTTGACTGGCGGCGCGCATGTCGCCTTCTCTTTCCGGCAGCGAGCCGGCGGCCTGCGTCAAGTTCTTTTAATGGAGCCACGAACGAGTACGACGAACGGGCATGGTGGTTGGCCGGGAAAGATGGATCGGACTGGATTGGATAAGATGGATATTCATTTCACACATGCGAACGATATACATCGATTCACATCAAAAGAACCTTGGCTCAGTTTGGTTTTGTTAGAAGTTTAAAAGCTACACGCCATGTAATCTCAACTATCTCTCCCGCTATCCCGTATCCTTTTCTATCTCTTTCTCTTGTTCTCCACGATAGATGTAACGGGATGAATCCTAGCGATCGTCCTGCCTTGTAGGGGCTGTTTGGTTGGTGACCTGGGCTCTATGCCTGAGAAAAATGCATGCCTGGTTTGTGCCTGGATATTGAAAGATTTTTGCCTGGCCAGGCTGCCTGGGCTACGTGATGTTTGGTTTGCGTCCTTGGCCTGGACGAGTATTAGATTTGTTTGAAAGCTACTGCTCTCTTTAATTAGTACGGACTGCTAGCTTTTGGTTGGCAGGCACCTCGATTTTCGTTGCCAGGCGTTGGATCTGGGTAGCCTGGCTCAGGCTAACCGTGTGCCTGGACGGCTCGCCAGGCTAAGCGCACCTATACTTGGTCCAGGCCAGGCTACGTGGGGACTTACCAGGTAATCAACCAAACAGGATACAGGCAGCTTTCAGGCACACTTCAGGCCAGGCACTTTTACTCCAGGGTGGAAACCAAACACGCCAGTAATCCATGACAGGCTTTCTGTCCACATCAATATATAGCAACGCGGCTCTAGGGGAGAGTAGGAACGGTTTTATTGATCCATCTAACATGGTATACTGAGCCTAGCCTCTTTTCCGATCATCTAGCAATCCCAAAACCCAGCGCCAGAAACCTAAACCCTCCTATGCCATCTAGCGACGCAGAAGCCCAAATCCTATCGTCGCCATGGCAGGATCTAGCGCTGTTGCCCTCAACCTGGTCGCTCCACCAACAGAAAAGCTTATGAAAGGAAATTACCTTCTCTGGAAAGCGCAGGTAATGTCGGCGCTTCGAGGCCCCCAAGTAACCGGCCTCCTTGACGGCACAAAGCCGCACCGGTAAGAACGGTGGAGGTCACCAAGGCGGACAAAACAACGGCCATCAAGCCCAATCAACTTTATGGTCCATGGTTGGCGAAAGATCAACGTGTTCTGAGCTATCTGTTGAACTCGTTAACTCCAGAAATCTTGGCGCAGGTCATCGATAAGGAAAGCACTCATGATTTATGGACTGCTCTTACCACACTATTCGCTGCGCAATCCCAATCTCGGATAACAAATCTGAGAATTGCCATCTCCAACACCAAGAAGGGCAACATGTCAAGCAACTCCTTCATCGCCAAGATGAAGAGTCTAAGAGATGAGCTTGCAGCCGTGGGTCGTCCAGTGACCGACAGCGAAATGGTCAACTACATCCTTGCCAGACTTGATCGGGATTACGATCCCATTGTTGCAGCAGTCGGCACCATCAAAAACTCCATCACCATTGATGATTTGTTCTCGCAGATTTCAGCGTTCGACCAAAGGATGGAGATGTTGGGTGATGGACCGTCCGGTTTTTGCTCATTTGCAAATGCTATGTACAGAGGACGCGGGCAGTCCCGCGCGAGAGGTGTACGCGGGTGAGGGAACAGAGGGCCCAGTCGTGATCGTGCCTCTCCCTCTCCTGCTCGCGGTGGTGGAGGCAGAAGCTACCATCAGCGTCAACGACAACCCCCACCACAGCAGTAGCAACAACAACATGAGGGAAACTATCCCGAGGGCCAAATATGCTACAAGTTTCATGACGACGACGCAAGGGCTTGTTGGCACCGATATGAGGAGGATCGTGAAGAAAAGAAGAAGACCAATCTCATCACAAACTCCTACGGGATTGACACTAATTAGTATGCAGATTCTGGCGCAACCAAGCACATCACGCGGGAACTTGACAAATTGACAACGCGAGAAAGATACCATGGAGGTGACTAAGTGCACACGGCAAGTGGAACAGGTATGGATATTGCTCATATTGGTAACTCAATTGTTAAAGCCCCCTGGAGAAATTTGCATCTAAATCACGTCCTACATGTTCCTCATGCATCATAAAATCTTGTTTCAGTTCATCGTTTCACACTTGACAACAATGTTCTCATAATATTATATCCTTATTCTTCTGTCATTAAGGACTTGGTAACGAGGAGAGTCATCTTTAGAGGAAGATGCGAGGGAGGTCTTTATCCACTTGTATCATCATCCCCTTCATCATGGTCAAATAAACAAGCTTGGAGTGTCACCAAACCATCATCAGCAAAGTGGCATAGTAGTTTAGGTCATCCGTCTTCAACTATTGCTCAACATGTTCATAGTAGAAATAAACTTCCTTACGAGTCTAGTGTTGAGTCAGTTTGTGGTGCATGTCAACAAGCTAAAATTTATCAATTGCCATATCCCATCTCTACCAGTGTATCCACTGCTCCTTTGCAACTTATTTTTTCAGATGTGTGTGTGTGGGGGGGGGGGAGCCCCTACTTCAGTTGGTAGATTTTCTTACTATGTAAGCTTCATTGATGATTATAGTAAGTTTACTTGGATTTATTTGCGAAAGAAACTGTCCGATGTTTTCCAAGTCTTTGGCAATTTCCAAAATCTTGTTGAACGCCAACTAAACTCCAAAATTCTTGCAATGCAAACTAACTGGGGTGGTGAATATGAGAAACTTAATTCTTTTTTTTCAAAAGATTGGTATTTCTCATCATGTTTCTTGTCGACATGCTCACGAACAGAATGGTTCTGCTGAACGAAAACACCGTCATGTTGTTGAAGTAGGACTCTCATTTTAGCCAATGCATCCATGCCTCTCAAATTCTGGGACAAAGCCTTTCTTACTGCCACTTATCTTATCAATATTCGTCCTAGCAAAGTCATCAAGTTAGAGAATCCTATAACACAACTCTTTGGTGTCAGTCCAGATTACGCATCTCTTCGTATATTCGGCTGTGCATCTTGGCCAAATCTTAGGCCATACAATACACTTTCTCTCCACATCAATATATAGAAACATGGGTCTCCCCCTGGAGAGCAGGAACGATCCCATCGATCCATCTAGCAGGTTTTGCTCCACAATGGATAGCCATGATCATGCGGTGTGTTACGTCTGATCGTTTCTCTGTTAAATTAAATGGGGGTTGCTCTAGGCGCTTCACACCCTCACGAGGATTAAGACAAGGCGACCCACTATCACCGTACCTATTCCTCTTTTGTGTAGAGGGTTTCTCGGCTTTGCTAAGGAGAGCGCAGGAGGATAAGAGATTCAAGGGTGTCTCTTTTGGGGGCACTGGCCCTCATGTGACACACTTGCCTTTTGCGAACAACAACATTGTCTTCAGAAGGTTCAGACGAAAGCATGGCTACTATTAAATTGATCTTGGTGCGTTATGATAAGGCCTCTGGTCAGCGAGTGATTTTGGAGAAGTCCTATATTTTCTTTGGTAAAGGGTGCAATGATGATATCAAAAATGAGTTGAAACAGACGGTGGGCATTGAGGCCGAAGCGCTGAGTGAGCAGTATCTAGGTCTGCCAACACTGGTTGGTAGATCGAAATGTGGTACTTTTAAGTATGTTACGGAAAGCTCTAAGGGCAAGGTGATGGGATGGAAGGGACAGGGGTTGTGCAAGCCTGCTAGAGAAGTTTTTGTCAAATCGGGATTATAAGAGACACCGACCTTTACCATGAGTTGCTTTCACCTCACAAAGAAGATATGCGGGAATCTAACATCGATCTCCTCGAAATTCTGGGGAGCAATGAATGGTGAAAAAAGGTGCATTGGATTTCTTTGGAGAAGATGTGCGCTTCAAAGAAGGAGGGGGGCCTTGGTTTTAGGAATCCGGAGGGTTTCAACCAAGCGCTCTTGGCTAAGCAAGCATGGAGGATCCTCACTAATCCCTCCTCTCTCTGTGCTAGGGTGTTGAAGGCATGATACCTCAAATACGAAACAATCTTGAGCACCACATGCCCATCCAATTCGTCATACACTTATAGAAGTATTCTGCATGGGAGGGACCTCCTTCGTGAGGGGTTGGTGTGGAGGGTGGGAGGCTCTAGGATCAACATACATCATGATAACTAGATCCTTCGGCAAGGCTACTTTAGACCATTGGGTCAACTATATGTACAAGGATTGACAAAGGTTGCTAATCTCTTGAATCGTAATGGGATGGGTTGGGGTCCGAATAAGCTCTCTGCCATGTTCTTCGAATCTGATGCTTATGACATTATGCAAATAGTTGTTGGTGGCCCGGGAACGGAGGACTACCTCGCTTGGAATTTGACCAAGAATGGTGTCTTCCATGTAAAATCAGCATATCATCATTGGATGTCGAAGAGGAAGGCGAGGGCGGGCCAACAGGAGTCTTGAAGTTTAGTCCAGAGCCATAAGGGATATATGGCAATGTGGGATACGAGTGCCCCACCGAAGGCGAAGATCCACATGTGGTGCATCATTAGAAATAGACTGGTTGTGGGACCGGAACTCCATCGAAGGCGAATCAATATAACACTATCTATCTAAGTGGATATCACCTTTTGACGGACAGAGAGTGAGCTACCAAATGAAAAAAAATACAAAATAATAAACGCTGACTCCATACGATCTCTCTTCGGGAGGAATCAATAAACGTATCCCGTTGCCTATCTTCTACAAATCATAATGACCGATACATTAAATTAGTTCTCCCTATGCGTGATAGAATTCATAAACAATATTTATTTATATTAAACTTTTGTATTTTTAGTTCGTATTCCCATGACTTATGACCTTATAATAACCTTAATTTTGTATTATTAATTTTTGTTTGATATAATTATATCATATATTCATAAAAACAACCAAGTAAATGCAATGAAATATCAAGATATAGTGATTTTATTATGCAATTTTAACATCGAAATATACTATTTAATTGCAAAAAGTTTGAAGCATAATTGCAAAGGAAGTTATGTTACTTTTTTTTCAAGACATTGCCTCTTAAAATTTATTCGTTAAACAAAATTATTTTTGATTAGAGAAATAAATTGTAGATCTTCACTAATTAATGTTTGCCACTCAGATGAATTGCAAATATTTGTAGAAAGATAATTAAACGATATTTCGGGTTGACTTTAAGTCTGTCGAGGCTCCATATATGACAATCAAAAAATGAGTGAGAGAGAAAGTCTGCACCATATATGAGAGAGGGAGAATCCCGACTGTTGTCGTGGGGGTCGTTTCTCCTTCTTCTTGTGCTAGACCTTTGTTATGCACTACGGTAAGGAGGAGTAACGACCATCACCGACGGTCGAAAAAATAGTGAGGGAGTGTGTCCACCATATATGAGAGTGGACGAAGAATCCCGACTGTTGTCGTGGGGGTAGCTTCTCCTTCGTTCCCGTGTGCTAGAAAATTTGGTGTAATGCACTCGGGAATGAAGGGAGGAGCTACCATCACCAACGGTCGAATATATACACCACATGAGCTGAGAGTTTTCAAGAAAATACTCGACAGAGCGATAGTCAACCTGTGATGAGTAATAATGTTCTAATTTAGTTTTTGTAGTACATATATATTTAATTTTAGAAGTTTAATCTTTAAACTGTGAACATAGGAAATGTCTGTCGGACAAGTGGGTGCACCCTTGCTCTGGCAGAGCAACTTGAAGCCCGTACAATCCTTGTACGTACTGATGACATAAGCAAGCATGACTCCTGCTTCTTTCACTCCCAGGTCTTGAGATAGGATGCATACACATGCTAATTTGTCCACACTAGTGGTTGCAATATGTAGCATTCGACAACAATCCTCACCCTTCGGCACTAGCCCGCACTCAACGCCCACCATGGTACCCATCCCGCTCGCAGAGGGACAAACCCGCTTGTTTCTGGGCAAACCATCGCGCCGGTGAATGGCAAATTGTGAGGGCGTACGGTCTGCGAAACCTAAACCACACGTTGCCACAAGGTAAACAGTAAAACACACAGTGGAGTGAGATTCGTACGTGATGCAAGCGAGAAAGAGAGAGGAAGGTTTGTATCGTACGTGCTGGCTGCTTCCGGCTAGGTGCAGCCGAGGGGGGATGGGGGCTGCTGACGAGGGCAGCCTTGGCGTGGGGGGCGGCGGCGTCATGCTCCTGGGGCGGCGGGGACGATGTCTCTGGTGGTATGACAGCCTCGCCGATGTACATGTGCGATCAAGTTTAGCAGTTTGCAATTGCTTGTACATTTCTCTACTTTTCTAAACTTGGTTACATAGACCTGTGGTGAATTAATATAAAACATTATAACTAATTTATACTAAACAATTTTATTTTATTTATGGTTATCATTATTAATTTTTATATATAACAAAAAATGGCAACATATAGTGCCGCTAAATATTAAGATATATTCACTGAAAAATATTTTAAGACATGTTGTATTCCATACACAATTATATTGAAAATACGCTTGCATTAAGTTGAAACATTTTTTTAGACAAGAAACCATACTTTCTGATAGAGTTTCTTTGAGTATTATTTTCTAAAATACTATTGTTCAAATGCGTCCACTAGATCAAAGAAAAAACTTAAACAAAGTTACATTACTCTCCTCATTATATGTGTTACTTATCTGGTCACACATACTTTGGTATCTTTAAATATCTTGCAAAAAAACACTAGATTAACATTTTGAACAAAGACCTTGATAAACATTTCTTGAGGATATGTAGTTGATTATCGTGGGTTTCATCATATAGAACGCTCAAGAATGTACGAGATACCCTAGTTGTTTGACCTACAGTTACTAGCATTATCAAATTTCTTCATTCATGGTAAACTAGCATGATTAGTGTGCTTTGCTGCAACCATAGATATGCCGTTAGAAATCTGCAGACCATATATTATAATGTCTCGAAATTTCTCTTAGAATGCTCACGAATGCTCAAGCATGTACGAGATACCCCGGGAGGCCGGGATCATGGAATACAATCCCGAGGGCGGAATCCATTCATCATACTCTGCCGGCAAGCACCGATGTGAAGCGCAAAGACGCTCACATGGCTGCCATGCGCGCCTCTCCCTCCTCTACTCCTATCACCATCTAATTCGTACTTATCTTTCTAACATCATCTAGCTCTAATATCAAATCAACATCGTTGTCAGCGGACCGCTGCTAATTCACGTCAGGTGGCCAACAACGAAATGGGAGAGCCACCAACGACATGAGCAATTACATGTACTAGAAGGGTTGTGCGCGCTTTGGTGCGCCATTGATGTTGTTAGGTTTCTTTGTAAAATAATCACTCTATTTCAAAATATAAGGCCTATTACTTTTTGGAAAAGTCAAACCTTTTAAGTTTCATCAAATTTGTAGAGAAACATATGAAAATCCATAATATCAAATCGGTATTTTGAAATTCATCATGAAATGAATTTTCATACTTTTTTAAAAATATTATGGATGTCGATATTTTTCTCTGAATTTCGTCAAAGTTAAAGAAATTTGGCTTTCTACAAAACTAATACCCCTTATATTTTGGAACAGATGAAATATTTTGGTAGGTGGGGGAGATGAAAGAGTGTGTTTTATTTTTATTAATAATGCAGTGATTTGATGGGCGTTTCATGGTGTGATTCTATGTTATTCGCTAACCAACCTATATTTATATAGAAAAAATTGTGTCGCGGGTTGTATGTACTACTATATTGGTGCTACAATATCTCGTGGTGACGGTTATTTTTTTCCAGGTGGTGAGAGGGTGCGCGGGATTGATATGTTTTTATAAGCCGATTCCTGATGATTGATTTGGTTGTCCCGTCGAAAGCGTAAACCAAATTCAAAATTAAATATCTCAATTGAACGGAAATGCATCAAAATTAGGAAACATAGTGAATTAAAGGAATTGAATGGAAGAGCTTGAGGAAGTGTTGACCTGGTCAAAATCAATGGACTCAATTCTAAATTGAATACGTCAATTAATTGTGAGGCCTTAAAGATTAGGAAGCATGATGTATAGTATAAAAGAATTGAATGAGAGATCTTTGAAATATTGTTGACCCGGTCTGAATCGGGTATCCCAATTCTAATTGAAGACTTTAATTGAATGTGAGCACTTTAAAACTAGGGAGCTTTGTGTTATAGAGAAGGTTACAATACTAAAGCGGGGAGGCTTGGTTTTTCTGTTTTTTGAATTTTCTAAGCTTCTACTGTCCATTTACATCGACGTCAATGAATAGTACTAGTGAACAGTATCACGCGTGAACAGCAAACGGCTGTAAAGCAGTACCCCATGCATGAACAGTACCACCAGCAAACAGTACCCCTTTTGAACAGTGCTCCGCGCAATCTATTTTTTTCTCACTTCTTTTAACTTCCACCGGAGAGAAAATACGCACGTTGTTAAAAAAACTGGGATTTTTTACTCATCATTTATCTCCTCCTCCGCCATCGCGTCCTTGTATAGCGGGTTAAGATTATGATTTTTCGATACATCATTTCTTTCCACTTGTGTATCAACGCAGAGTCGTCACAATTGTCTCTTGATCCTTTCCAGTGATGTTGCTGCCCACGCACAAAACTGTAGGCCAGAGCAGTATATTTGCATGGACAGTAATTCGTGGGGAAATAAGTTTCTTGACCGATTACTACTCATTTTTACACCACGACATGAGCAAATAGTTCACTAACAATTATTCGAACAGAAACCGAAACAATATCTGAAACCCGGAACTGCTAACTTAAACAATAACCAAAATAAACCAAAACAGCAACCCCGAATAACCTTGAACAGAAAACCAATGAAATGGAACATCACGTGAACAAACGGAAAACATTAACCCACCAGAACCATAAACCAAATTGTAACTGAGAACAATACACCTGAATAAACTAGAACCACAACTGCTAACCGAAACAATACCCCAAATAAACATAAACAACAATCCCCAATAATACGGAACAGCAAAACCAGTGAAAACGTAACAAAACATGAATAACCCAAAAAATTTAACCCACCCAAACCATAAACCAAAACAGTAACCAAATTATACACTGTAACAATACACCCTAATAAACCAGAACAACATACGAAATAATACTAATAGGCCAGCCATCTTGCTTAATTTGTTAAATCATTTAATGTTGCTTACGTGCCTACGCAAATCATGGGGTAAGGATAGAATTCGCGCTCTCCTCTTCATTTTATTTTATCACGTAGTGCATGTTGTTTTCTTGCTTAATATGGCAAAATACAGCTTCGACGATAGTTACCACTATAGCCGCCAACATTATCCTTTCCTTGAACAAGGCTAATTTCCCTCTCCATTACAAGCTGCGACCACCACTTTGGACCGAGGTAGAGTCAGGGGTCATCATTACGCACAACCCTGCTGGTTACACCATGCATCACGCCCTAAGAATTCAAAAACCCAACATAATAGAGAAATACAATCCTTTTAGTTTGACGTTTGTTTTATGCGAACAAGTGTCGTACATGTTCATTTGTTTCTTGAAGGAAACGGCATGGTGATTTTGTTCACACGCTGTCCCGCGCTAGCTGAAATGTGGCCAGTAATACTTTGTACGGGTGAAAACGATCTTTTGGCAAAAAAGAAGGTTCATCGACGCCCCACAAGAGGTTAAAACCTTGATCGTCACTTGCGAAAGTCAAAAGCGTCCTCGAACATGCACGAGTACAACAAGTTAGTTTTCTACTCCTTCCGTTCCTAAATACTTGTCTTTCTAGAGATTTCAACAAGTGACTACATGCGGTGCAAAATGAATGAATCTACACTTTAAAATATGTCTACATACATCCGCATGTTGATTCCATTTGAAATGCCTAGAAAGACAAGTATTTGGGAACGGAGGGAGTACATGCGAACATCGTTGGTCGCTGACATGAGGGAGTCACGAACGAATGCGTATATTACATGGGCCGAATTGGTTTGATTCGTTGGTGTGAATCCAGCCGGGCCGGTTCCTGGATGCATCATATCAGCCTTTCACTCTAACCACTGGAACACCGGCTGGCTGCCCAGCCACACAAGTCTAACTGGTTGACCGCTAGGCGCTAAGCTATCTGCCCGTGGGTGCGTACGTGCCATGTCCGTTGAGAGAGGGCACACGCGGCGCTGGGCAGGCTGGTATCCAGAGAAAGGCCCACAACAACAAGCAAAGGTCAACAGGATTCGCCAGATCCATCACATGCAGCAAGTAGCCAATTAAGTTCACGCATCGACCTTGCAAATGCGTTTACTGTACTGATATCTACTCCCTCCGTTCGGAATTACTTGTCACAAAAATGGATGCATCTACAACTAAAATACATCTAGATACATTCATCTCTTCGACGAGTAATTCCGAACGGAGGGAGTACTACACTGCATCTTAAACAGAAAGAAAGCCAGGGCAGTGATCTATCTGCACCAGCAGTTGTGCCACGTCAGCACAGAAAAGGAATATGTGCTAGTTGGCCATTTGTCAATTGGTCTGAATGGCCGTGGTGGATGCCTCCTGGCCTCCTGGGTCCTGGCTCAGGCTGGTAACAATGGGCAAAAACATAAACTAGTAACTTACACACTTCCCTAGACTATGTTACTATCTTTATAGTGGGTAGAAACATCTATGTAGTGTCATGCAACGATGTATTTATTAGGTTATAGACTCATTGTTTCTTGGAGTGTGTGATGTTCCGGTAACTTAGCTAGTTACCACAAGCACCTCTCTCTTCATTAAATATGTGCCACATAAGCAAAGTTGTATTGAAGTGTGTGATGTTACTCCTAAGTTCCTCCCCATTGTCACCAGCCTCAATGTAATGCAACAACTTGTGGTTGTCAGTATTTACTGGCGTCCCTGTACCACATTGTCCTGCATGCAATGCATATCCAACCCCACTCAACTCGGCCACTTGTTCATGTATGCATGCCCCATTGTTTAGACCAATATAATCTTTTTTAACCTAACTTTTCTTTACCGAAAAAGGTTTCCCCCCGTTTTATATTCCAAAGCAACCAACACCGATACAAGATCGCCGGGGCGAGCAGCACAACAAGCCCCCCAAAAAAAAAGGAACTAATGCCAACAACGGCAGCTCGACAAAGCGCGGATGACCCGCCACCGCTGCGCCCACCGGAGACAAACCACTACAACTCGAGGCTCCAAACCACCGCGTACAAAACAACACCTTCAAGAAGGAAAGCAACGCCGACGACATTGCTGCCCGGATATGTCCTAGGGTTTCCCCGGCATGCGGAGGGAGGTGGGAGATGGATATCAGCGACACCAGGAAGGAATGGTGGCACCCGCAGGTGTCACTGCATCGGAGCCGAAGACTGGCAAGGATTTCTCCCATACTCCAATCCGCACCGCCCAACAGACCAGCCAGACCGCCTCCCACCACCATGCGCCATCACGGTTGCGCCGCCACCCATGCCGCCTCACTGCGAACACCAACACGAGGCCAAGAGGACCGGAGAGAAGCGCCCCGCGGAGGGAGAAGAAGCACCGAAGCCGAACGGGAGGGAACCACCTCCACTGCCGTCGTGCGGGAGGCCAGAGCCTCTGGCACCGTCGCGGTAGCCGGCCGGACGCGGCAGCAGGGCAAGCCAGGCCACCCTTGGCTCGGTCAGGCCCGAAACGGCCCGCTAAGCCCCGCCGCCACGCTGCAGTAAACCGGCGATGGCGCCGCCAGCACCCTGCTGCTCATCGTCTCTCCCCCGCCTCCCGGAAGCCACGAAGCAGACCCACCCCGCCGCCAGCCCGCCCAGGCCTAGATCTGGGCCAAGCGGGCGCCGCCGCGTCGTCCTGCCGCCAACGGGGACGCCGCCGTCCTAAAGTTCGCCCCTTCGCGCCAGAGCCTCGCCGCCGTGCTTGACCGCCGCCGCCAGAAGCACCGCCGGGTCGCCACGCCCCACGCCGCGAACACCGAGAGGAAAGGCCAGGGCCGCCGCCCAGCGTCGCCGGGCGAACTGCGGTGGCGCCGGTGCGGCGGCAGGGAGGAAGGGGGGAGAGGCGCGCGGGGGAGGAGGTTGGTCGCGACCGGCCGCCCGCGGGGGCGACATGGTCGCGGGAGAGGGGGAAGGGGGTCCCATCTTTGTTTAGCTATCCCCCATGCGCCACTTTTCTTTACTGGCAAGTGTCGTGATTTACAGTAGTTTACATGAGCACATGATTTTGTTCACACGCTGTCCAGCGCTAATACGGTGAAATCTGACCTTAGTCCTGGTGAAAACGGTTTTTTCGACCAACAGATGTTTAATCCACACCCAAGTAAAGTGTAGTCAAATGGAGAAAAGGGTGCAAGCTGTCGTTGAATGAACTAATTTACCGCGTTAAACTATTATACTAGATTACTGTCATCAACGTGGACGGACGTCGACGGCATGGCATGAAGCATGCTGATTAATTAAACTAGTACTTTTGGCAAATCTATCTCAAAGTCGTTTTTCCTTTCCGGCAGACGAGGCGATGAGTTAAGGGAGTCACGGCGCCGCCGATGGCCTCATTAGCGGCCGGATGGCGACCGGAAAAGATGGCTGGTTAGAACTAAAGTGGATATGAATCCATGATGCGACGCGACCGAGCGATCACTGTCTGTCATGTTGGCGTGTGTTAAAGCAAGCTGGCGTCCGTCGGATAAGCTAACCCTGAATCTACGTATTCGCATATTAGTGGTCGTACGTTGCTTCAGAAAAGGAAGCACAAACCTATGACTCCGGGCTCATCTTGTATGTACGCCGATCCCATGGGTGGTTGTGGTTGGCCGGACGGCGGCCGGAAAAGGTGGCTGCACGTACAGTGGATATGTATTGCACATGTGCCATGCATGGATCCATTAATCTCTCTGTCACTGTCATGGCCGATGAACATGATAACCTAGGTAACGTTCCTTGCACGGATCCTGATGGATCGAGCTAAGCCAAGCCAGCGCCGACATCAATCTCTACGTGTTCGCATCTCTGAGTTGACGTCCGTTGCTTCAGAAAGGGAAGCACGCAGGAGAAACCTGGTACAGATCGAACAGCGTGCAATAGTAGTCCCGTGTGTAGGGTCGCAAACTTTTTGGTCATGATGCCTCTCGATGGATTCGGATGAAGAGAAAGAATTGCTACGTAACTAAAATGCGATCGGCTAACTCGATCGTGGCTGTCAGCATTTCTTAATTTTGTTTATAAACGGCCATTGATTCAGCAATACGCTGTGGATTAATCAACACGGGAATGAAGAACAAGAACCACGGCCACACGCACGCACGTCATCGGTCCATGGCATGACGCAGTCGTCACGAACGTTTACGGGTTAAGTGTCTATTCCCTTTGACTATAACTACTACTGGTACACCGGCTGCCAGGCCACAAAGTCCAACTGGTTGACCAGCGAGCTACTAACGCCGGTGTACGTGCCATGTCCGTTGAGAGAGGTCTCTTCTTCTGATCCAAAAGGGCAGAGGCAGAGCAGGTGATGGATCGGGCTGGTGGTCGCTATCAAGAGAAGGCCGATCGAGCAAGCCAAGGTCAACTGCCTGGATGATGCGCCGGATAGCATGGCGGATAGACACCAGCTTAGATACATGCCGTCTTGGATGGGAGCACCTGGGCCAAGGTAGAGCTAGGGGACCTTTATTTTATTATAAGCCCCTCAATAATACAAAACTCCGACATTGTAGCAAAATCTAATCTTCTTGGTTTGACGTCTGTTTTATGCGTGCAAGTGTTGTACGTGTTGGTTTTGTTTGACATGACATGGTGTTTTTGTTCACACGCTGTTCGGCGCTGATATCTGACTGGCCGGTATAGTGGTATTAGTACGGGGTGAAAATGATTTGTTGGAGCAACAGAAGTTCCATCATGCACACCCCAAAAGTAGTACTCCCTCCGTTCCTAAATAATTGTTTTTCTAGCCATCTCAAATGGACTACAATATACGGATGTATGTAGACATGTTTTAGAGTGTAGATTCACTCATTTTGCTACGTATGTAGTCACTTGTTGAAATATCTAGAAAGACAATTATTTTGGAACGGAGGGAGTAGTACTGTAATAAAATTGCCAACTGGAAAAGATAAAAGTTGTCATTAAATGAATTAGCTAATTTAGCGTGCATTGACTAATTGGCCGCTCCTGATCAAATCTGCATTATAATTATCCCAACTGGTTATGCATAATTAACTAAGAGCATCTTCAATAGCTCTCGTATGCCAAAAATTCAATTAAGGGTAGTATAGCCAAAAATAGCCTTTTAACACCTTGCGTAAGTGAGAATCCTTTTTTATGGGACTCATATATTTTTTCAAACTACCTTCACGTTTACAGGAAGATGATCCTTTCTGTATAATCTGGCAAGCTGAAAACCACCTCAAATTTCACAGGAGACTCCCACAGCACCCGCACCACCATGCCAGCCCACCTCACCGCATACACGCACCCGTGCACGCATGCCCCCCAACACACACATGCGCACGGGCGTGCCCCTTCCTGTGCTAAGCTTGCCAAGTGCCTGGCCGCCATGGCCATTGCCGCCTCAGGCGAGCTTGCCCAGTCCTCCGCACTGTTGTGTGCACAGCCACCCCCTAGCGGTGCTCCTAACTGCCGGTTGGGCTCGCTCCGGCGAAGTCCGATGCCGCAGTCATGCTCAGCCTAGGTCGTCTGTCGTCCGTGTCTAAATTTCCCAAAGGTCGTGATTAATGAAAAATATAATAGAAAACATTTTAGTAAAAGATGTTTATGAAAACCGAGAACATAATTTAATACACAATTTTTCTTAAATTATACTGACAAGACTTTTACATGAGCTATTGGAGATGCTCTAACGGAGGTTCATATCTCGGCCGGTCAGTTAATTAAGGCTATCTTGATCGAACATGGATTAAGTCTTTTTTTTCTCTCTGACATGCGACGGGTTTAGGGAGTGACGGCGCCGACGATCGTCTTATTAGTGGGTGGTGGTTGGCCAGACGGCGACCAGAAAAGATGGCTGGCTGGAGCTACAGTGGACATGAGTTCTCGATGCGATGCAACCGATCAATCACTGTCAGTCATTCTCGCCTGTTAAAGGCAACATAATCCATAGTATATATAGACCTTTGTGCTGGATGGATCGATACCATGTGCAGTGCACGTCCCATAAGTCAAGGGCATCAACCATTCTTCCATATATTCTACTCCATCTTAAACATCTGCATTGGAAGCTTCTGCATGCGTGCATGGTCATGGTGGCTGCCTCCATCACCATTATTGTAACAAGTTGTAGTAGCACGCTGTAGTGCACCCAACTCAACTTGCTGTACATGCATGCATGTGTGAGTCACACCCATCCATATGATAAGCTCGACCCAGAGACAACCGCTGTGTTCTTATCCATGCCATCGTCCATCACAAGATTTTAGTAAAACCCTAGTATTGTTCTGACCACAAATTGACCAGCCTAACACGACAATGTCTACTTCGTTTTCTTTTAGAGAAAATCCAGCACGCAACTTTTTTTTATGGGATTCTCATAACACGCAGTCGATCGAGCTGGTAGCAGTCGCCGTCGATAGAGCGGCCAAACAAACAAACAAACAAGCAGAGGTCAACTGGCAGGATCACATGGCGGATGGTCACTATGTTGGTACGTAGTATTTGTTGGAAATATGCCCTAGAGGCAATAATAAAAGTATTATTATATTTCCTTGTTCATGATAATTGTCTATTATTCATGCTATAACTGTATTATCCGGAAATCGTAATACACGTGTAAATACATAGACCACAATATGTCCCTAGTAAGCCTCTAGTTGACTAGCTCGTTGTGATCAACAGATAGTCATGGTTTCCTGGCTATGGACATTGGATGTCATTGATAACGGGATCACATCATTAGGAGAATGATGTGATGGACAAGACCCAATACTAAGCATAGCACAAAGATCGTGTAGTTCGTTTGCTAGAGCTTTTCTAATGTCAAGTATCTCTTCCTTAGACCATGAGATCGTGTAACTCCCGGATACCGTAGGAGTGCTTTGGGTGTATCAAACATCACAACGTGGCGGGTGACTATAAAGGTGCACTACGGTATCTCCGAAAGTGTCATTGGGTTGACACGGATCGAGGCTGGATTTGTCACTCCGCAAACGGAGAGGTATCTCTGGGCCCACTCGGTAGGACATCATCATAATGTGCACAATGTGACCAAGGGGTTGATCACGGATGATGTGTTGCGGAACGAGTAAAGAGACTTGCCGGTAACGAGATTGAACAAGGTATCGGTATACCGACGATCGAATCTCGGGCAAGTAAAATACCGCTAGACAAAGGGAATTGTATACGGGATCGATTGAGTCCTTGACATCGTGGTTCATCCGATGAGATCATCGTGGAACATGTGGGAGCCAACATGGGTATCCAGATCCCGCTGTTGGTTATTGACCGGAGAACGTCTCGGTCATGTCTACATGTCTCCCGAACCCGTAGGGTCTACACACTTAAGGTTCGATGACGCTAGGGTTATAAAGGAAGTTTGTATGTGGTTACCGAATGTTGTTCGGAGTCCCGGATGAGATCCCGGACGTCACGAGGAGTTCCGGAATGGTCCGGAGGTAAAGATTTATATATGGGAAGTCCTATTTTGGCCAGGAAAATGTTCGGGATTTTTCGGTATTGTACGGGAAGGTTCTAGAAGGTTCGGAGTGGGGCCCACCTGCATGGGGGACCCACATGAACGTGGGTAGTGGGGAAAGGGCCCACACCCCTGGTCAACAAGACCAAGATCCCCCTTAGAAGGAATAAGATCATATCCGAAGGATAAGATCAAGATCCCTAAAAGGGGATAACAATCGATGGGGAAGGAAATGATGGGATTTCTTTCCTCCCACCTTGGCCAACGCCCAATGGACTTGGAGGGCAAGAAACCAGCCCCTCCACCCCTATATATAGTGGGGAGGCGCATGGGAGCTACACACAAGTTCTGGCGCAGCCCTCCCCCTCTCCCAAGTACTCCTCCTCTCTTGCGGTGCTTGGCGAAGCCCTGCAGGATTGCCACGCTCCTCCACCACCACCACGCCGTCGTGCTGCTGCTGGATGGAGTATTCCTCAACCTCTCCCTATCTCCTTGCTGGATCAAGGCATGGGAGACGCCACCGAGCTGTCGCGTGTGTTGAACGCGGAGGTGCCGTCCGTTCGGCACTAGGATCTCCGGTGATTTGGATCACGACGAGTACGACTCCTTCAACCCCGTTCTCTTGAACGCTTCCGCTTAGCGATCTACAAGGGTATGTAGATGCACTCTCCTTCCCCTCGTTGCTGGTTTCTCCATAGATAGATCTTGGTGACACGAGGAAAATTTTGAATTTTCGCCACGTTCCCCAACAAATGGCATCATGAGCTAGGTCTATTGCGTAGATTCTTTGCACGAGTAGAACACAAAGTAGTTGTGGGCGTTGATTTTGTTCAATATGCTTACCGTTACTAGTCCAATCTTGTTTCAACGGTATTGTGGGATGAAGCGGCCTGGACCGACCTTACACGCATTTCCACGTGAGACAGTTCCTCCGATTGACATGCACTTGGTGCATAAGGTGGCTAGCGGGTGCCGCCTCCCACTTTAGTCGGAACGGATTCGATGAAAAGGGTCCTTATGAAGGGTAAATAGCAATTGGCATATCACGTTGTGGTTTTGCGTAGGTAAGAAACGTTCTTGCTAGAAACCCGTAGCAGCCACGGAAAACATGCAACAACAATTAGAGGTCGTCTAACTTGTTTTTGCAGGGTATGCTATGTGATGTGATATGGCCAAGAAGAATGTGATGAATGATATGTGATGTATGAGATTGATCATGTTCTTGTAATAGGAATCACGACTTGCATGTCGATGAGTATGACAACCGGCAGGAGCCATAGGAGTTGTCTTTATTTATTGTATGACCTGCGTGTCATTGAACAACGCCATGTAATTACTTTACTTTATTGCTAACTGGTAGCCATAGTAGTAGAAGTAATAAGTTGGCAAGACAACTTCATGGAGACACGATGATGGAGATCATGATGATGGAGATCATGGTGTCATGCCGGTGACAATGATGATCATGGAGCCCCGAAGATGGAGATCAAAAGGAGCAAAATGATATTGGCCATATCATGTCACTATTTGATTGCATGTGATGTTTCTCATGTTTATGCATCTTGTTTACTTAGAACGACGGTAGTAAATAAGATGATCCTTTACAAAAATTTCAAGAAGTGTTCTCCCCTAACTGTGCACCGTTGCTAAAGTTCGTCGCTTCTAAGCACCACGTGATGATCGGGTGTGATGGATTCTTACGTTCACATACAACGGGTGTAAGACAGATTTACACACGCGAAACACTTAGGGTTAACTTGACGAGCCTAGCATGTACAGACATGGCCTCGGAACACAGAGACCGAAAGGTCGAGCATGAGTCGTATAGTAGATACGATCAACATGAAGATGTTCACCGATGATGACTAGTCCGTCTCACGTGATGATCGGACACGGCCTAGTTGACTCGGATCATGTAATCACTTAGATGACTAGAGGGATGTCTATCTGAGTGGGAGTTCATAAGATGAACTTAATTATCCTGAACATAGTCAAAAGATCTTTGCAAATTATGTCGCAAGCTCGCGCTTTAGTTCCACTTTTAGATATGTTCCTAGAGAAAATATAGTTGAAAGTTGACAGTAGCGATTATGCGGACAGTAGAAAGCTTATGTCCTTAATGCACCGCTCAGTGTGCTGAACCCGAAACGTCGTTTGTAGATGTTGCAAACATCAGACATACACGTTTTGATAACTACGTGATAGTTCAGTTAAACGGTTTAGAGTTGAGGCACCAAAGACGTTTTCAAACGTCATGAACATATGAGATGTTTCGAGGGCTGAAATTGAGATTTCAGGCTCGTGCCCACGTCAAGAGGTATGAGACCTCCGACGATTTTCTTAGCCTACAAACTAAGGTAGAAATGCTCAATCGTTGAGCTTGTGCTCAGATTGTCTGAGTGCAACAATCACTTGAATCGAGTGGGATTTGATCTTCCATATGAGATAGTGATGTTTCTCCAAAGTCATTGCCACCAAGCTGCTAGAGCTTCGTGATGAACTATAACATATCAGGGATAGATATGATGATCCTTGAGGTATTCACGATGTTTGACACCGCGAAAGTAGAAATCAAGAAGAAGCGTCAATTGTTGATGGTTGGTGAAACCACTAGTTTCAAGAAGGGCAAGGGCAAGAAGGGATACTTCATGAAATGGCAAATCAGCTGCTGCTCCAGTGAAGAAACCCAAGGTTGAACCCAAACCCGAGACTAAGTGCTTCTGTAATAAGGGGAACAACCACTGGAGCGGAATTACCCTAGATACTTGGTAGATGAGAAGGCTGGCAAGGTCGATAGAAGTATATTGGATATACATTATGTTAATGTGTACTTTACTAGTACTCCTAGTAGCACCAGGGTATTAGATACCGATTCGGTTGCTAAGTGTTAGTAACTCGAAATAAAAGCTACGAAATATACGGAGACTAGCTAAAGGTGAGCTGACGATATATGTTGGAAGTGTTTCCGAGGTTGATGTGATCAAAGCATCGCACGCTCCCTCTACCATCGAGATTTGGTGTTTGCGTTGAGCATAGACATGATTGGATTATTTCTATCGCAATACGGTTATTCATTTAAGGAGAATAATGGTTGCTCTGTTTATTTGAATAATACCTTCAATGGTCTTGCACCTAAAGGAATGGTTTATTGAATCTCGATCGTAGTGATACACATTTTCATGCCAAAAAGATATGAGATAGTAATGATAGTACCAGTTACTTGTGGCACTGCCATGTAAGTCATATTGGTGTAAAACGCATGAAGAAGCTCCATGTTGATGGATCTTTGGACTCACTCTTTTTGAATAGTTTGAGACATGCGAACCATGTCTATTGGTGTATACGCATGAAGAAACTCCATGTAGATGGATCGTTTGGACTCACTTGATTTTGAATCACTTGAGATATGCAAATCATACCACATGGGCAAGATGACTAAAAAGCCTCGTTTTTCAAGAAATGGAACAAAATAGCAACTTGTTGGAAGTAACACATTTTGATGTGTGCAGTCCAATGAGTCTTTGAGGCATGCTGATGAATATCGTTATGTTCTTACTTCACGGTGATTCGAGTAGATGTAGAGTATATTTACTTGATGAAACACAAGTCTGAATTATTGAATGGTTCAAGTAATTTTAGAGTGAAGTTGAAGATCATCGTGACAAGAGGATGAAATGTCTATGATATGATCATAAAGATGAGTATCTGAGTTACGAGTTTGGCACACAATTAAGACATTGTGGAAATGTTTCACAATTAATACCGCCTGGAACACCATAGTTTGATGGTGTGTCTGAACATCATAGTTACACCCTATTGGATATGGTGCGTACCATGAAGTCTCTTATCGAATTACCACTATCGTTTATGGGTTAGGCATTAGAGACAACCACATTCACTTTAAATAGGGCACCACGTAATTCCGTTGAGATGACACCGTATGAACTATGGTTTAGACAAACCTAAGCTGTCATTTCTTAAAGGTTTGGGGCTGCGACGCTTATGTGAAAAAAATTTCAGGTTGATAAGCTCGAACCCAAAGCGGATAAAATGCATCTTCATAGGACACCCAAAACAGTTGGGTATACCTCCTAATTCAGATCCGAAAGCAATAGGGATTGTTTCTTGAATCGTTTGCTTTCTCGAGGAAAAGTTTGTCTCGAAAAGTTGAGTGGGAGGATGGTGGAGACTTGATATGGTTATTGAACCGTCACTACAACTAGTGTGTTGCAGGGCACAGGAAGTTGTTCCTGTGGCACCTACACCAATTAAAGTAGAAGCTTATGATAGTGATCATGAAACTTCAGACCAAGTCACTACCGTACCTCGTAGGGTGACAAGGATGCGTACTGCTTCAGAGTGGTACAGTAATCCTGTCTTGAAGGTCATGTTGCTAGACAACAATGAACCTACGAGCTATGGAGAAGCAATGGTGGGCCCAAATTCCGACAAATGGTTAGAAGCCATGAAATCCGAGATAGGATCCATGTATCAGAACAAAGCATGGACTTTGGTGGACTTGCCCGATGATCGGCAAGCCATTGAGATAAATGGATCTTTAAGAAGAAGACGGACATGGACGGTAATGTCACCGTCTATGAAGCTCGACTTGTGGCGAAGAGTTTTTTCACAAGTTCAAGGAGTTGACTACGATGAGATTTTCTCATCCGTAGCGATGCTTAAGTCCGTCGAAATCATGTTAGCATTAGCTGCATTTATGAAATCTGGCAGATGGATGTAAAAACGAGTTTCCTTACCAGTTTTTGTAAGGAAAGGTTGTATGTGATACAATCAGAAAGGTTTTGTCGATCCTAAGGATGCTAAAAGGTATGCTACCTCCAGCAATCCTTCTAAGGACTGGAGTAAGCATCTCGGAGTTGGAATATGTACTTTGATAAGATGATCAAAGATTTTGGGTTTATACAAATTTATGAGAAACTTGTATTCCCAAAGAAGTGAGTGGGAGCACTATAGAATTTCTGATGAGTATATGTTGTTGACATATTGTTGATCAGAAATGATATAGAATTTCTAGAAAGCATATAGGGTTATTTGAAAGTGTTTTTCAATGGAAAACCTAGATGAAGCTACTTGAACATTGAGCATTAAGATCTATAATGATAGATCAAAAACGCTTAATGGTACTTTCAAAATGAGCACATACCTTGACATGATCTTGAAGGTGTTCAAGATGGATCAGTCAAAGAAAGAGTTCTTGCCTGAGTTGTAATGTATGAAGTTAAGACTTAAAGCTCGACCACAGCAGAAAAGAGAGAAAGGACGAAGGTCGCCCCTATGTTTCGACGTAGGCTCTACGGTATGCTATCTTTGTGTACCGCACCGAAGTGTGCCTTGCCATAGTCAAGGGGTACAAGAATGATCCAGGAATGGATCATTGGACAGCGGTCAAAATTGTCCTTGGAGTAAATAAGGACATGTTTCTCGATTATGGAGGTGATAAAGAGTTCGGCGTAAAGGATTACGCCGATGCAAGCTTTAACACCTATCCGAGTGACTCTGAGTAGCAAACCGGATACGTATAGTGGAGCAACCATTTGGAATAGCTCCAAGTGGAGCGTGGAAGCAGCATTTACAGAATGACCTAGAGATTTGCAAAGTGCATACGGATCTGAATGTTGCAGACCCGTTGACTAAAACCTCTCTCACAAGCAAAACATGATCAAACCCCAGAACTCATTGAGTCTTAATCACATGATGATGTGAACTAGTTTAAAGACACTAGTAAACTCTTTGGATGTTGGTCACATGGCGATGTGACCTGTCAATGTTAATCACATGGCGATGTGAACTAGATTATTGACTCTAGTGCAAGTGGGAGACTGTTGGAAATATGCCCTAGAGGCAATAATAAAAGTATTATTATATTTCCTTGTTCATGATAATTGTCTATTATTCATGCTATAACTGTATTATCCGGAAATCGTAATACACGTGTGAATACATAGACCACAATATGTCCCTAGTAAGCCTCTAGTTGACTAGCTCGTTGTGATCAACAGATAGTCATGGTTTCCTGGCTATGGACATTGGATGTCATTGATAACGGGATCACATCATTAGGAGAATGATGTGATGGACAAGACCCAATACTAAGCATAGCACAAAGATCGTGTAGTTCGTTTGCTAGAGCTTTTCTAATGTCAAGTATCTCTTCCTTAGACCATGAGATCGTGTAACTCCCGGATACCGTAGGAGTGCTTTGGGTGTATCAAACATCACAACGTAACTGGGTGACTATAAAGGTGCACTACAGGTATCTCCGAAAGTGTCTGTTGGGTTGACACGGATCGAGACTGGGATTTGTCACTCCGTGCAAACGGAGAGGTATCTCTGGGCCCACTCGGTAGGACATCATCATAATGTGCACAATGTGACCAAGGGGTTGATCACGGGATGATGTGTTGCGGAACGAGTAAAGAGACTTGCCGGTAACGAGATTGAACAAGGTATCGGTATACCGACGATCGAATCTCGGGCAAGTAAAATACCGCTAGACAAAGGGAATTGTATACGGGATCGATTGAGTCCTTGACATCGTGGTTCATCCGATGAGATCATCGTGGAACATGTGGGAGCCAACATGGGTATCCAGATCCCGCTGTTGGTTATTGACCGGAGAACGTCTCGGTCATGTCTACATGTCTCCGAACCCGTAGGGTCTACACACTTAAGGTTCGATGGCGCTAGGGTTATAAAGGAAGTTTGTATGTGGTTACCGAATGTTGTTGAGTCCGGATGAGATCCCGGACGTCACGAGGAGTTCGGAATGGTCGGAGGTAAAGATTTATATATGGAAGTCCTATTTTGGCCACCGGAAAATGTTCGGGATTTTTCGGTATTGTACGGGAAGGTTCTAGAAGGTTCGGAGTGGGGCCCACCTGCATGGGGGACCCACATGAACGTGGGTAGTGGGGAAAGGGCCCACACCCCTGGTCAAGCGACCAAGATCCCCCTTAGAAGGAATAAGATCATATCCCGAAGGGATAAGATCAAGATCCCTAAAAAGGGGGATTGTTGGGAACGAGTAATTTCAAAAATTTTCCCACGCACACGCAAGATCATGGTGATGTATAGCAACGAGAGGGAGAGTGTTGTCCACATACCCTTGTAGACCCGGCGGAAGCGATCACAACGTAGAGGAAGTAGTCGACGTTCTCCTCGCGATCCGACCGATCCGGCGCCGTTACTCCGGCGCCCGAGTTCTTGACACACGTACAGCTCGATGGCGTCCCTCGTACTCGATCCAGCCGAGTGTCGAGGAGAGTTCCGTCAAGACGACGGCGTGGTGACGATCTTGATGTTTCACGGCGCAGGGCTTCGCCTAAGCAGCGACAGTATAACCGAGGTGGAATATGGTGGAGGGGCACCGACACGGCTAAGGAACGATCTCACGATCAACTTGTGTGTTCCAAGGTGCCCCCTGCCCCGTATATAAAGGAGCAAGGGGAGGGGCGGCGGCCAAGGGAGGCGCGCTGGGAGTCCTACTCCTCGGGAGTAGGATTCCCCCAATCCTAGTTGGACTAGGATTCCTGAGGGGAAGAGAGAGAGGGGGCGGCCCCTTCTCCTAGTCCTAGTAGGACTAGGGAAGGGGGGCGCGCCCACCTAGGGCTGGCCCTTCTCCTTTCCACTAAGGCCCATCGAGGCCCATTTACCTCCCGGGGTTCCGTAACCTCCGGTACTCGAATAAATTCCGTTTTCGCGGAACCATTCCGAACTCCAAATATAGGCTTCCAATATATCAATCTTTATGTCTCGACCATTCCGAGACTCCTCGTCATGTCCGTGATCACATCCGGGACTCGAACTCCTTGGTACATCAAAATACATAAACTCATAATAACCGCATCATCGAAACCTTAAGCGTGCGGACCTGCGGTTCGAGAACAATGTAGACATGACCTAGAACTATTCACGGTCAATAACCAACAGCGGGACCTGGATGCCCATATTGGTTCCTACATATTCTACGAAGATCTTTGTCGGTCAGACCGCATAACAACATCGTTGTTCCCTTTGTCATCGGTATGTTACTTGCCCGAGATTCGATCGTCGGTATCCAATACCTAGTTCAATCTCGTTACGGCAAGTCTCTTTACTCGTTCCGTAATACATCATCTCACAACTAACTCATTAGTTGTAGTGCTTGCAAGGCTTTGATGATGTGCATTACCGAGAGGGCCCAGAGATACCTCTCCGACTATCGGAGTGACAAAACCTAATCTCGAAATACGCCAACCCAACATCGCCTTTGGAGACACCTGTAGTACTCCTTTATAATCACCCGATTACGTTGTGACGTTTGGTAGCACCAAAGTGTTCCTCCGTAAACGGAGTTGCATAATCTCATAGTTACGAGGAACATGTATAAGTCATGGATAAAAGCGGTAGCAACATACTAAGCGATCGTGTGCTAAGCTAAGGGAATGGGTCATGTCAATCAGATCATTCTACTAATGATGTGACCTCATTAATCAAATAACAACTCCTTTGTTCATGGTTAGGAAACATAACCATCTTTGATTAACAAGCTAGTCTAGTAGAGGCATACTAGTGACATGTTGTTTTGTCTATGCATTCACACATGTATCATGTTTCCGGTTAATACAATTCTAGCATGAATGATAAACATTTATCATGAAATAAGGAAATAAATAATAACTTTATTATTGCCTCTAGGGCATATTTCCTTGATCTCCCACTTGCACTAGAGTCAATAATCTAGATTACACAAGAATGATTCTAACACCCATGGAGTCTTGGTGCTGATCATGTTTTGCTCGTGGAAGAGGCTTAGTCAACGGTCGCAACATTCAGATCCGTATGTATCTTGCAAATCTCTATGTCTCCATCTGGACTAAGTCCGGATGGAATTGAAGCGTCTCTTGATGTGCTTGGTCCTCTTGTGAAATCTGGATTCCTTTGCTAAGGCAATTGCTCGAGATTGTCACGAAGATTTTCATTGGACCCGAGGCACTAGGTATGACACCTAGATCGGATATGAACTCCTTCATCCAGACTCCTTCATTAGCTGCTTCCGAAGCTGCTATGTATTCCGCTTCACATGTAGATCCCGCTACGACGCTTTGTTTAGAACTGCACCAACTGACAGCTCCTCCGTTTAGTGTAAATACGTATCCGGTCTGCGATTTAGAATCGTCCGGATCAGTGTCAAAGCTTGCATCAACGTAACCGCCACGATGAGCTCTTTGTCACCTCCATATCGAGAAACATATCCTTCGTCCTTTTCGGTATTTCGGGATGTTCTTGACCGCTGTCCGATGATCCACTCTGGATTACTTTGGTACCTCCTGCTAGGCTTATAGCAAGGCACACATCAGTCTGGTACAGCATTGCATACATGATAGAGCCTATGGCTGAAGCATAGGAACATCTTTCATTTCTCTCTATCTTCTGCGGTGGTCGGGCATTGAGTCGACTCAACTTCACACCTTGTAACACGTGCAAGAACCCTTTCTTTGCTTGATCCATTTTGAACTTCTTCAAAACTTTGTCAAGGTATGTGCTTTGTGAAAGTCCAATTAAGCGCCTTGATCTATCTCTATAGATCTTAATGCCCAATATGTAAGCAGCTTCACCGAGGTCTTTCATTGAAAAACTCTTATTCAAGTATCCCTTTATGCTATCCAGAAATTCTATATCATTTCCGATCAGCAATATGTCATCCACATATAAGATCGAAATGCTCTGAGCTCCCACTCACTTTCTTGTAAATCTGAGCTTCTCCAAAAGTCAGTACAAACCCAAATGCTTTGATCACACTATCAAAGCGTTTATTCCAACTCCGAGATGCTTGCACCAGTCCATATATGGATCATTGGAGCTTGCACACTTTGTTAGCTCCTTTGGATCGATAAAACCTTCGGTTGCATCATATACAACTCTTCTTCCGTAAATCCATTCAGAATGCGTCTTTACATCCATTTGCCAAATTTCATAATCATAAAATGCGGCAATTGCTAACATGATTCGGACGGACTTAAGCATCGCTACGGGTGAGAAGGTCTCATCGTAGTCAATCCCTTGAACTTGTCGAAAACCTTTTGCGACAAGTCGAGCTTTATAAACGATAACATTACCGTCGTCGTCGGTCTTCTTCTTGAAGATCCACTTGTTTTCTATTGCTTGCCTACCCTCGGGCAAGTCAACCAAAGTCCATACTTTGTTTTCATACATGGATCCCATCTCGATTTCATGGCCTCAAGCCATTTTGCGGAATCTGGGCTCACCATCGCTTCTTCATAGTTCGTAGGTTCATCATGATCTAGTAGCATGACTTCCGAACAGGATTACCGTACCACTCAGTGCGGATCTTATTCTGGTTGATCTACGGTTCTGCGATAACTTGATCTGAAGTTTCATGATCAACATCATCAACTTCCTCACTACTTGGCGAGGTGTCTCGTAAACTGGTTTCTGATTTAACTACTTTCAAGTAAGGGAGAAGGTACTATTACCTCATCAAGTTCCACTTTCCTCCCACTCACTTCTTTCGAGAGAAACTCCTTCTCTAGAAAGGATCCATTCTTAGCAACGAATGTCTTGCCTTCGGATCTGTGATAGAAGGTGTACCCAACTGTCTCCTTTGGGTATCCTATGAAGACACATTTCTCCGATTTGGGTTCGAGCTTATCAGGTTGAAGTTTTTTCACATAAGCATCGCATCCCCAAACTTTAAGAAGCGACAACTTTGGTTTCTTGCTAAACCATAGTTCATAAGGTGTCGTCTCAACGGATTTCGACGGTGTTCTATTCAGTGTGAATGCGGAAGTCTCTAGAGCATAACCCCAAAACGATAGCGGTAAATCTGTAAGAGACATCATAGATCGCACCATATCTAGTAAAGTACGATTCTGACGTTCGGACACACCATTACGTTGTGGTGTTCGGGTGGCGTGAGTTGCGAAACTATTCCGCATTGTTTCAAATGTAGACCAAACTCGTAACTCAAATATTCACCTCCACGATCAGATCGTAGAAACTTAATTTTCTTGTTACGATGATTTTCAACTTCACTCTGAAATTCTTTGAACTTTTCAAACATTTCAGACTTATGTTTCATTAAGTAGATATACCCATATCTGCTTAAGTCATCTGTGAAGGTGAGAAAATAACGATATCCGCCACGAGCCTCAATATTCATCGGACCACATACATCTGTATGTATGATTTCCAACAAATCTGTTGCTCTCTCCATAGTACCGAGAACGGTGTTCTAGTCATCTTGCCCATGAGGCACGGTTCATAAGTGCCAAGTGATTCATAATCAAGTGACTCCAAAAGTCCATCGGCATGGAGTTTCTTCATGCGCTTTACACCGATATGACCTAAACGGCAGTGCCACAAATAAGTTGCACTATCATTATCAACTCTGCATCTTTTGGTTTCAACATTATGAATATGTGTATCACTACTATCGAGATTCATAAGAAATAGACCACTCCTCAAGGGTGCATGACCATAAAAGATATTACTCATATAAATAGAACAACCATTATTCTCGATTTAAATGAATAACCGTCTCGCATCAAACAAGATCCAGATATAATGTTCATGCTCAACGCAGGCACCAAATAACAATTATTTAGGTCTAAAACTAATCCCGAAGGTAGATGTAGAGGTAGCGTGCCGACCGCGATCACATCGACTTTGGAACCATTTCCCACGCGCAAGATCGTCACCTCGTCCTTTGCGAGTTAAGCAATCAGTAGTCCTGCTTTGAGTTGCAAATATTAGCAACAGAAACCAGTATCAAATACCAGTGCTACTACGAGCTCTAGTAAGGTACACATCAATAACATGTATATCACATATACCTTTGTTCACCTTGCCATCCTTCTTATCCGCCAAATACTTGGGGCAGTTCCGCTTCAAAGGACGACCGCTTGCAGAGAAGCACTCGATTTCAGGTTTAGGGCCGACTTGGGTTTCTTCTCTGAGCAGACAACTTGCTTGCTGTTCTTCTTGAGATTCCTTCTTCTTCCCTTTGCCTTTCTTCTTGAAACTAGTGGTCTTATTGACCATCAACACTTGATGCTCCTTCTTGATTTCTACCTCCGCAGCCTTTAGCATTGCGAAGAGCTCGAGCATAGTCTTTACTAA
Organism: Aegilops speltoides; assembly: GCA_021437245.1. Lineage (NCBI taxonomy): Eukaryota > Viridiplantae > Streptophyta > Magnoliopsida > Poales > Poaceae > Aegilops > Aegilops speltoides. Next base: position 573,646,493 of record CM038143.1, read on the forward strand.
CCCTTGCATATTATAGTTCATCACGAAGCCTTTGTAGCTTGGTGGCGTGATTGGAGAATTCATCAATGACACAATCATCCGGAAGATTAACTCCCAATTGTGTCAAATGATTGTAGTACCCGGACATTACGAGTATATGCTCACTAATGTAACTGTTCTCCTCCATCTTGCAGCTATAGAACTTATTGGAGACTTCATATCTCTCAATCCGGGCATTACGATGGAATATTAACTTCAACTCTGGAACATCTCATATGCTCCATGACGCTCAAAACGTCGTTGAAGTCCCGGTTCTAAGCCGTAAAGCATGGCACCTTGAACTATAGAGTAGTCATCGCTTTGCTTTGCCAGACGTTCATAACATCTGGCGTTGCTCAAAGAAGAGTTCTGTCACCTAGCGGTGCATCGGGACGTAGCTCTTACGTGCAGCAATGAGGATGATCCTCGTTACGGACCCAATCCGTGTAATTGCTACCATCATCTTTCAACTTTGCTTTCTCAAGGAACGCATTAAAATTCAACGGAACAACAAAGACGAGCCATCTATCTATAATCAAACATAAACAAGCAAGATACTATCGGTACTAAGTTCATGATAAATTTAAGTTCAATTAATCATATTACTTAAGAACTCCCACTTAGAAAAACATCTCTCTAGTCATCTAAGTGATCACGTGATCCAAATCAACTAAACCATAACCGATCATCACGTGAAATGGAGTAGTTTTCAATGGTGAACATCTTATGTTGATCATATCTACTATATGATTCACGCTCGACCTTTCGGTCTCCGTGTTCGAGGCCATATCTGCATATGCTAGGCTCGTCAAGTATAACCCGAGTATTCTGCGTGTGCAAAACTGGCTTGCACCCGTTGTAGATGGACGAGAGCTTATCACACCCGATCATCACGTGGTGTGCGGGCACGACGAACTTTGGCAACGGTGCATACTCGGGAGAACACTTCTTGATAATTTAGTGAGAGATCATCTTATAATGCTACCGTCAATCAAAGCAAGATAAGATGCATAAAAGGATAAACATCACATGCAAATCAATATAAGTGATATGATATGGTCATCATCATCTTGTGCTTCACGATCTCCATCTTGCGGCACCACCATGATCACCATCGTCACCGGCGCGACACCTTGATCTCCATCGCAGCATCGTTGTCGTCTCGCCAAACTTATGCTACTACGACTATCGCTACCGCTTAGTGATAAAGTAAAGCATTATGTAGGCATTGCATTGCATACAATAAAGCGACAACCATATGGCTCTGCCGATTGCCGATAACCGGTTACAAAACATGATCATCTCATACAATAAAATATAGCATCACGTCTTGACCATATCACATCACAACATGCCCTGCAAAAACAAGTTAGACGTCCTCTACTTTGTTGTTGCAAATTTTACGTGGCTGCTACGGGCTTAAGCAAGAACCAGTCTCACCTACGCATCAAAACCACAACGATATTTCGTCAAATAGACTCCGTTTAACCTTCTCAAGGACCGGCGTAGCCACACTCAGTTCAACTAAAGTGAGAGAGACAGACACCCACCGGTCACCTTTAAGCAACGAGTGCTCGTGGCGGTGAAACCAGTCTCGCGTAAGCGTCACGCGTAATGTCGGTGCAGGCCGCTTCATCTCACAATACCGCTGAATCAAAGTATGACATGCTGGTAGGTAGTATGACTTGTATCGCCCACAACTCACTTGTGTTCTACTCGTGCAAAACATCAAACCATAGAAAAAAACCTAGGCTCGATACCTTTGTTGGGGAACGTAGTAATTTCAAAAATTTTCCTACGCACACGCAAGATCATGGTGATGTATAGCAACGAGAGGGAGAGTGTTGTCCACATACCCTTGTAGACCCGGCGAAGCGATCTGGCGTAGAGGAAGTAGTCGACGTTCTCCTCGCGATCCGACCGATCCGGCGCCGTTACTCGACGCCCGAGTTCTTGACACACGACAGCTCGATGACGCCCTCGACTCGATCCAGCCGAGTGTCGAGGAGAGTTCCACAAGACGACGGCGTGGTGACGATCTTGATGTTTCACGGCGCAGGCTTCGCCTAAGCTTCGCGACAGTATAACCGAGGTGGAATATGGTGGAGGGGCACCGACACGGCTAAGGAACGATCTCACGATCAACTTGTGTGTTCCAAGGTGCCCCCTGCCCCGTATATAAAGGAGCAAGGGGAGGGGGCGGCCAAGGGAGGCGCATACAGGAGTCCTACTCCTCCGGGAGTAGGATTCCCCAATCCTAGTTGGACTAGGATTCCGGAGGGAAAGAGAGAGGGGGCGGCCCCTTCTCCTAGTCCTAGTAGGACTAGGGAAGGGGAGGCGCGCGCCACCCAGGGCTGGCCCTTCTCCTTTCCACTAAGGCCCATCGAGGCCCATTTACCTCCCGGGGTTCCGTAACCTCCGGTACTCGATAAATTCCGTTTTCGCCGGAACCATTCGAACTCCAAATATAGGCTTCCAATATATCAATCTTTATGTCTCGACCATTCCGAGACTCCTCGTCATGTCCGTGATCACATCCGGGACTCGAACTCCTTCGGTACATCAAAATACATAAACTCATAATAACCGCCATCGAAACCTTAAGCGTGCGGACCTGCGGTTCGAGAACAATGTAGACATGACCTAGAACTATTCACGGTCAATAACCAACAGCGGGACCTGGATGCCCATATTGGTTCCTACATATTCTACGAAGATCTTTGTCGGTCGGACCGCATAACAACATCGTTGTTCCTTTGTCATCGGTATGTTACTTGCCGAGATTCGATCGTCGGTATCCAATACCTAGTTCAATCTCGTTACGGCAAGTCTCTTTACTCGTTCAGTAATACATCATCTCACAACTAACTCATTAGTTGTAGTGCTTGCAAGGCTTGATGATGTGCATTACCGAGAGGGCCAGAGATACCTCTCCGACTATCGGAGTGACAAAACCTAATCTCAAATCGCCAACCCAACATCGCCTTTGGAGACACTGTAGTACTCCTTTATAATCACCCGATTACGTTGTGACGTTTGGTAGCACCAAAGTGTTCCTCCGTAAACGGAGTTGCATAATCTCATAGTTACGGGAACATGTATAAGTCATGGATAAAAGCAGTAGCAACATACTAAACGATCGTGTGCTAAGCTAAGGGAATGGGTCATGTCAATCAGATCATTCTACTAATGATGTGACCTCATTAATCAAATAACAACTCCTTTGTTCATGGTTAGGAAACATAACCATCTTTGATTAACAAGCTAGTCTAGTAGAGGCATACTAGTGACATGTTGTTTTGTCTATGCATTCACACATGTATCATGTTTCCGGTTAATACAATTCTAGCATGAATGATAAACATTTATCATGAAATAAGGAAATAAATAATAACTTTATTATTGCCTCTAGGGCATATTTCCTTCAGGGATAACAATCGGTGGGGAAGGAAATGATGGGATTTCTTTCCTCCCACCTTGGCCAACGCCCCAATGGACTTGGAGGGCAAGAAACCAGCCCCTCCACCCCTATATATAGTGGGGAGGCGCATGGGAGCTACACACGAAGTTCTGGCGCAGCCCTCCCCCTCTCCCAAGTACTCCTCCTCTCTTGCGGTGCTTGGCGAAGCCCTGCAGGATTGCCACGCTCCTCCACCACCACCACGCCGTCGTTCTGCTGCTGGATGGAGTATTCCTCAACCTCTCCCTATCTCCTTGCTGGATCAAGGCATGGGAGACGTCACCGAGCTGTACGTGTGTTGAACGCGGAGGTGCCGTCCGTTCGGCACTAGGATCTCCGGTGATTTGGATCACGACGAGTACGACTCCTTCAACCCCGTTCTCTTGAACGCTTCCGCTTAGCGATCTACAAGGGTATGTAGATGCACTCTCCTTCCCCTCGTTGCTGGTTTCTCCATAGATAGATCTTGGTGACACGTAGGAAAATTTTGAATTTCTGCTACGTTCCCCAACAGTATTTGCCGTCTCGTACAGTGCAGTGGGTAGCACGGTGCCATCAGTAGCAAGTAAACGACCGGTGCTCTGTTCCCACTTCATTAGTTCACCCTGGACAACTAATTCAGCAGCAGTAGGCAGCGGTCGGCAATAGAAAATAGTACTATAGCTATGTTGGAGTTGTATTATTCTTGCATATACCTCTGTGCTGGTTGGTTCGAACCTGTCCCATAAGTCAAGGGCACCGACCATGCATGCATGTATATATGTCCATGTGATTGATCCAGCTAGCTAGCTACCTGACCTTGGATCCGCCTGCTCGTGTCTTGAACGCTTCTGCATGCGTGCATGGTCATGAACTCGGCTGCCTCCATCATTGCAACAAGTTGTGTAGTCGTTAGCTAACAGCAGCGTGCAAGCTCGACCAAAGAGAGAGTCACGCGTACATATGTGCATGTGACAAACGAGTGACCGATCTGTTGCAATCCACCGGCCGACATGTACCATCACATCGATCGTCCACAACAATTCATTAATAGTCATCAAATTTGGATATAGTCTTGAAAACACATGGTTAGTGTAAAACAAACAAGCATGCACGTATCGATCGGTCGGTACGTCGAAGCCGTGGTCATGCATGGAAAAGTTTCATTACCTTTGATCGTCAGCTTATCACGTGTGTTCCCGATCGGTCGGTCGACCGTCGTGCTCTTAATTCGACACCCGCTGCCGGCTAAGATGATCTACTCCTGCCGAAAATCCTGGTGTGAATCCGGCCGGGCGGCGTGGTTGCTGGGTCGATGTTGCATGGTCGTCGCTCCTTGTGCTCGTGGCCCCCCTTTGCCTTGGAGCTACGTACGTACACCGGCCGGCTGCCCAGTGGCCACAAAGTCCAACCAGTTGATGCAAAGGAAAGGCCAGGCCAAATCAACAAACAAACGAACGTAAGTCACGTGCATGCATGCGCCGGATCACACGCCGGTGCCGTCTTGTACAGTGCAGTGGGTGTCAGTACTATGGCAAGTAGGTGCAGGGTCCTCACTTAACTTGTTAACCCTGATCAACTACAATCACCACTCTTTTTTATACACGAGTTCAGCAGCAGTGCGACTGGCACTGGTGCGATATAGAAAATCATAGCTACATTGTACTACCCATAAGTCAAGGGCATCATAGACCCTGTTTGGATCATGGGGTTAGAGCTAGTTTGGGTTAGTTGGGGGCTCAAATAACCCAAAAGTATCCAAACAGAAAGGGTTAGAGTGGGTTAGTTCCATCTAACCCAACTATCCCGATGGAGAGGTGCTTATTTGGGTTAGAGTGGGTTAAAAAATAACTCTAACTCTAACTGTGTTAGAGTACCCAAACAGGGCCATAGGCCTCCGTGCTGGATGGGTCGATATGTCCCATAAAGTCAAGGGCATCAACCATATATGCGTATGTTTAGTTGCATACATCTATGTACTCCATCTAAAGCGGACGGCCAATCACCTGTGTGCAGTTCTACCATAGATTCGTCGATATGAAGAAGAAAGGAATCTCTGCGCCGATCCAAAATTGAATGGATCGAGCTACCAGACACTTCTTACTCGACAGATCTGCCCCGCCAGGGCCGTGCCTTGGAAGCTTCTATATGCACGGTCGTAGTACTCCACTAGTCAAGGAATGGTGGCTGGCTGCAGTTTGCTCTGGACCCATCAATTTCAACAAGTTGTACTGTCTTGTTGCGTTGTGCTGCACAACTCATGCTTGCGTGCCCTGTACCCATCCATCCATTAACTCAATCGTCTGAGCGTGGATTTAAAAGTGTGATATATCAAACAGGCATCCACATAATTAAATTCTGCAATTTGAGATCCTTATGCATGCATGCATGCATGCATGCCTTCTTTTATTATTATATCAGCAGGGGAATGGAATTTTTTTGAATTGCCCAAACTAGTCTTGCAACGGTCGATCGGCCACTTATGCTACCGTCTGAATTTTATTATATGTGCGTTCTCTGACTGTTGTTACATAATTGTCCAGAAGTTGAAGAAAAAACACCGTCGATTTTTTAGTTGAAAAATAAAGTTACAGTGTGTTGTTGGCTCGTGTGAGAGATACTCATGGAGACCAGCACTAAGAACCAACCAAGTCGCTGGATGGTTTTCCTTCAATCTAGCACACTAAGCTAGCTTGCACTAGGCAACTACACTCAAGTACGTACACCGGCCGCCTTTTAGTAATAAATCGCTCGCTAATTTTGGAACTCTCAGAATACACGGACGCGCGAGTTCGTGGCAAGCAGGTGTGTGTTGCACCTACTTACTTTGCATTGATCTCAGTTGCAAAGTACATGGGGTTACATACGTGTGTGATTTAGCTCTAAGCTCTTATACAAATCCTATTCGGTGATTGACTCCGTGCCCAATAAGAAGCGCAGGATGCAGCTAGCATCTGCGCCACGTCTAGCTCACGATCCCTCCTAACCACCGCCTCCTAGCCGCCCACCAGTGCTGGCTAGACGATGACCTCGCCATCTGCTGCAACTCAACGACTACCTCATTGCTGCCAACTTCAAGTACTGATCTTGCAACCAAACTGAAGACACCGCACTATTTACTGCAATTCCTTTACAAGTTTGGGCCTTTGAAGTTTATGAGAACTAACCACACGCTGCACTCATCTATCATTTGCATCGAAATTCCTATCAGCAAGGTACATAATAACTCGTAATCTTCCCTTATCTAATTCCCTATATGTTACTATTCTGAAGCACACTAATCGAATGGATTCTCTTTCGTAGTTATCTCGTGCATAGATCAAGCATAATTGATTCCATTGGTGGCATTTATAGATCTTTATGTGTTTGCAACACCATATACTAGCATAACATGTGACGAAGCTCACTTTCATTGCACGGCGGCATTGACGCAAATTTTCTCGGCCGTGCCCTGCATTGCATGCATGGAGATGAAAGAACCGGTGCCAGCCTTTAATATCCAGGATGTACCGGACTCCAGGCGTTCTATATTGTCGAGCACTATACACAAGGTACGGTCCGGGATCCAAGTTTGTGGGACTATCCTGCCGCTCCTACTTGTACCTTTGTGGTGGGATCCGATGCCAACCTCGGCACAAGTCCAAGTTCTTGTGTTAGAGCATCTCCAACAGCCGTGCGAAAAGACGCGTGCGCGGTAAACTGGCTTTTTAGCGCGCATCGCTTCCGGCGTGCCTATAAATTGCGGTGCTCGTCAGGCGGCTATCCATACCGCCTCCCCCGCTTCCTCGTAGCTCCCTTTGCTCCAGCGCCCCGCCACCGACGTGTCACCATGCCGCCGCGCCACCGAGGAGTGTCGGGCTACCGTGGCGTCCGCCAGAGCCCAACGGCTGGTTCTATGCCGAGATCCGGTCCGGCGACGTCTGGCTCGGCCTTGGCACGTTCCGGACTACGCACGAGGCCGCCCGCGCGTACGACGCGGCAGCGTGGCGCCTAGACAGGCCACGCACGCAGATGAATTTTCAGGACATCTACACGCGCCAGCAGGCGTAGGACGTCGCCCCTCCGCCTCGTCTTATCATGGACCAGGACCGTGCGGAGCACACTCCGCCTCCTCATCACCGAGGAGGACGAGCGAGGCATGGCGGAGTGGTGCCGGCGCCACCCGGAGGACATCGCCAACGAGCAAGCCTACTGGGCGGAGAGGACGGCAAAGCGCCGCACGGAGCGGTTGAACAGGCGTCCGCGGAAGGCCCTAGCGATATCGCAGTGCGATATCGTTGAAGCAGGTGGGGAGTCGATCTTTACGGCTAATGATCCTCGTTGGGACGACATGTGGCTCGATACCTCGGACCAGACCAGCGAGGATGATGAGAAGGACGACGACAACTGGGAGTAGGTTGTAGTTGCACTATGAAACTATGTAAAATATCTATCTATCATTTTTATCTATGAATTTATTATTATGTATCATTTTTATTAAAAATATGTACGCAATGTTCTTGCGATAGCGCGCGCTGCTGGAGCTACGCGCGCGCTAAATTTTAGCACTGCTGCTGGAACCAGCGCTGCCTGCCGCGCTTTTCCAGGCGATGGGCGCGCTGCAAAGTACTTTTTAGCGCGTTGGGCGGCTGATGGAGATGCTCTTAGGCTCCTAATCCTGAATATGTGCCTGACAACTGGTGTATGTGCATGGCGTTAGGCTAGCTCCTACTCGTTCCACGTGAACAGTACGGGATGTAAATTGTGCATGTTGCAGAGGTGCACGTGGGCGAGATCGATTTATTAACGCAAAACCGTGAGCGTCTGTGTAAACAAAACGATAATGACAATTACCATTGATGACTGACTACATGAATGCTTGCGTGGGTGATGCGAACAAAACAGAAATGAAAAATAAAATGCAAAACCATGATTAGCACATGTCAAGGTGATTAGCACAGTGTCAAAAAGGATTAGCACGTGAAGATGATTATTAGCGCACACGTCAGGGTTAAAATGTGAGGTTCTAGTATTTCGACAGGGTAAGTAAAATCAGACATCAGATATAAATAGGCTTTTGATCCGATGGAGCGTCAAGAGTGCTGGCCTATCATGACGCATCGATGACTTGTACCGACCTTGGTATTGCATGCAACCAGGGCCAGTTTGCGGCCTATTATTGTGCTAGAGTGGGCATCGACTCGTCTGGCTACTAGGGGATTCCAGGGCCAACAATTCCACAATACAAGGCATCGGGTGTGAAATACTTCCTACTGTAACTGAGAGAACATTGCTATACACAAACTCATAGATGCGGTTTGTTGATTCACCTCCAAATATATGGTGGAGATAAGCATACAAGTGGACGTCTTGCACTAAACGATCTTTTCGAACATGTGATTACTAATTTGCGGCTTGGGAATTTAATTTGCAAATAACGACATGAGAACAAAAAGTGAAACTTAAGTATTTATGTATCAATTTCAATGTTTTTAAAAGGTGAAGCATCAAAATATTTTTGTTATTCCCATGTAATATGAGATGCTTTAAATTTCATTTTGTTTCACTAATTTAATGTATATGTTTTCAAAAGGTGCTTCGGCTAATGAATATAAGAATTACAAGTGAGAAACCCTATCATGCTTTATTGCTAATAACCAAAATTAATATATACAATCTTATGAACACTAAGCTGTCAATCAACGCCGTTGAGTTTGTCACACAAAAATGCATCTACACTGTGAATTCAATTTATATAAAATATATATGCCCCAATTAGAATATATTATATTTATTGTTTTTCTTAATACCACATTTTTATAAAACTAGTTGTGTTGTTAAAAATCCATGTTGCCAATGTTTGACGTCGCCTGTATACATAATGTGCATAATGTTGAAATGTGTTAATACCCTTTTGGCAATAACTCAACCCGATAAAACTCACATAGTCACGCATCTACTACTTTAAAATCTATTAAGATGTCGGTCCTATATCGTGCTGGATCAACTCTTTAGCGGATCAAGTCGAGTTAAAGCGTTATCAACAATTTATAATAAACCTTTTTATTTAGGAAAAAAATAGATTTTGTTTAAGATATACTCATATTAATGGTACCATTTTGTAATGCTATGTTAAATTCTTTTTGGAAATATTAGCATGATTAATTATCTAAGCATCAACAGTACAATGAGGTACAAATATTCAAGTCATTCTAATAATTACTATTAAATATGAGGTTATATTGTTGACGTGAGTCTATTTTCATAAAACAATATGTCTAATAAACTCTCTTGCTATAACAGACATCGCTACGAATCGAGAAAAACATTATTATCATGTTGCACACTTGTATATGCAATTTCTATAAAATCATTAAATATCTAGCAAACTTGGTAGAGATTTTTACATTGTAAGTAGGAGCATGTTGTGTCAGCACACTAGGTGAAGTTTCTAGAGTACAACTATTGAGAACACGGTCAAGAGCAACAACATATTTGATTCAAATGAATTTCATAGGGATCATGAAGGGTTGGAATATTTTAAACACTCTTATATTTCTTTACAGAGAGAATACTGGGCTAGCCACATACTCACTGTAAATACAGAGGGAGTATATAGGAGTACCATCGATCATCCACTACAATTAATAGTCATCGTAGCACAAGATTTGGTGATCTATTTTCCGCCGTTGTTTAATTAAAGTGACAACAAGTCAGCATCCATATCCACTGCACGTGCATGTATGGAGCATGCAGTCACGAAGTGCATCACGGTGACTGCAACTGTCGATCGGCCACGTCATGCATGCATCGTCTATCTAACCTTATAGTATGCATGCATCGTGTATCTAACTATTGTTAGACGATTTCTTTTACAGAAATTAGAAAGCATATCGTTGTTGTTAGACTAGCCACAATGGGAGTAACTTCAGCAGTAACATCGAGTCCAACTCAGCAAAATTGCTTATGTGGCAATGAGTTAACGAGGAGAGATATAGTTACAGTAACTTAGCTAGTTACTGTAACATCACATGTCCCAATGCAATATGAGTCTATAACCTAATAAATAAAGCTTTGCATGTTACCACACTTATGTTACTACCTACTATGAAGTTAGTAACATAGTCTAGAGATATGTGTATGTTACTAGTGTATGTTACTATGCACTGTGGCTAGTCTTAGCTCAGCGGTCCGTTTTCTTGTTAGGAAACGCGATAGATCCAAGTGTTAAATGTGTGGGATGCCCTGATTTAGTCATCACATTTTCGGCGCGTGTTTCGACCAGTGATGCGCGGGCAGTCATTATCCCTTTCTGGCAGCGATCTTGTTTTCGGCGCGTGTTTCGGCGGCTCACTCAGTTTTTTCAATGGAGTCACGCCAATCGGCTTGGTGGTTTGGCCGGGAAAGATGGTTTTGACGTGTGTTAGGCTTGGATTGGATTGCATTGGATCGGATCGGATGGATATCAACATGTGCATGATAGATCTATGCCAGTCCCTGTAATGGATCATGGAAGAGTGAAAGCAAGCATGCATGCTTGTTGTCGGCGTTCGAGTATTCTCCTTTGCTGTTGGTGTTAGTTTCTTAAGATGTGCGTGGTAATCAATTCAACGATGGAGAGAAGAAGCACGCACCTGTGGATTAGTTAAGTTCGTTACTTGGCTCCCTGTGGATTAGTTAGTCCGTTAGCTATTAGTCTTTTTTTTTTTGCAGGCAAATCAGAGAGCGTTTTATTCAACAAAAGAGTTGTCCAGTTCTGCACTAGTGTCCCGACAGTCAGCGAGAAGGCTGCTTACCAAGAAACTAGGAGTCTCGTCAAGCCAACAGTCGGTCACATTCAAAGTGCATGCACGTTTTGCACAGAGATGCGCCGGCAAGTTTGCTGACCTGTTTACATGCTGAATCTCGAAGACTGAAAAATCAAAAGCTAGCTCTCCTATTTCATCTAAAATAGGAGCCACAATCGAACGCGGATTGTGGCGAGTGTTCCAGAGTTTCACCAACTCCTGGCAATCTGTCTTCATTATCACTTGCGAGAGGCCTCGAAATTTTGCAAATAGAACTCCTTCCCGCATCGATATAGCTTCCATTAAAAATGGATCTGAGATCACACCGAATGGCTTGCACCATGCTCCCAACAGCGTGGACGTGGAACGGGCTATGCCACCCGCCCCTCCTCTACCTTCCGCGACATTAAGTGCACCATCCGTCGTGATCGTCACCATACCTGACTCGGGCGGCCGCCAGCCATGTCCTGGTAACAGGATGGGAGCGGTCCGAGGCAGTTCCAGCAGTGCAAGAGCCTCTCTCGTCGCCCTGATGGCGGCTGTTGGGTCCCTTCCCTCTTCACCATGTTTGATCCGATTTCGAGAATGCCAAATCGTCCACATGATGGTGATAACCTTTGCTCGATCTTCATCCTTGACTCGGTCTCCACATAGGATGTCTCTGGCCCAAGAACGTGGGTGTAAGCGAGGAAGCCGAAGACCGAACCACGCACACGCTTCATCCCAGAAGCGGCGTGCATGCGAGCATTAAATTTGGGCATGCATAAGATCCTCCTCCTTGGCCAGACATACCTTGCAAGTGTCTAAAACTGCAATATGACAGTATTTGAGAGTGCATTCATCCGGTAGAATCCCTCGTAGTACCCTCCACCAGAACACTCGTACCTTTGGGATCACTTTGAGTTTCCACAGAGCAGACCACATCTGTTTGTCATCTCTTGAAGCACCGGTAACCGCCCCTTCCTCTAGAGCATTGCGCTCGTTCTGAGTCACTAGAGCACGGTACGCCGACTTAACAGTGTAGTTGCCTGATCTTTCAAAGGCCCAAGCATAGGAATCCTCACCTCCACCCCTCCTGATTGGGATGTTTAGTCTGGCCGCCGTTAGTTATTAGTCTCGCCGCGTACGTATATTTCATTACCTTGGTTGCTTGCTAGCTTTTCAAGTGTGTCATCGATTGTTGCAAGAGAATACGACTTCCCTACCCTAGCCGCCGCCACGCAAGATGACTAGGGAGGCAATTTTCTTCCTCCGATCTCAGCCGGCCAGGGCGTTGGCCCCCTCTCCCTCTGGCTGCTCCGGCGGCACGAGGGAGGGGGGACCCGTTCATCCGTTCTGTAGTTAGGTTTTGGATTTGTAGGTCGTGGTGCGCCGTTGGGGTGGTGGGAGCGGCACCCGGACGAATAAATCTGCCTCAGCTTCACTCCCACACCGGCGGTGCCGTTCATGGCGGCGTCTCGAAGTTGATGGCATCGTGTGATTGCTCGGCTGTGTTAGGGTTCATGGATGATGTCAGCGAGGCGACGGCGGCGACTTCATCAGGTGTGTCTCTCCTTCTGCTCTGTCCCCGTTGTTGTGGCGTTGTCTCCAACGTCATGGTGGAGCAGGGAGCTTTTGTCATCCAGGAGTACGCGCAGACGGTTGTCTGCGCAAGTGGCAGCTGGAAGATGGTGCCTCCCGTGCTGGGTTCGTGGTTGGTGGCTGACAGTTCTGATTTCCTCCTTCGACGTCATTGTCATGCGGGGATGTCAGATCTATAGTTCGATGGTGTGTCCGGGGACATGTTGTCCCAGTCTGATTCTTCCAGCGGTAATGGTTTTGCTTCTGGCAAACTACTTTCGAGGTTCGTAAAGCTGTTGATCAGCGATGGAGCCGCGTCGAGCTCGGGTGAAGAGGTAATCTGTTTTCTTTTCCTTTGGTGGCCGCTTCGGTGGTGCCGGAGGAGAGGAACAAGCGCTGGTATTTTGCATAGGATTATTCTATCTTTTCAGTCTTGTAATGTCGGTGCTTACGTGCCTTGTAACCGGATCTTTATTTTATAATGAGACACGTATTACCATGCAAAAAAAAAACGTGTCCTCGATTGGTCGATCTGTCGTCTTCTCATTCATTCCATAACTGTTATCGTCGTCCCAATCATTCCCTCCTTTTTTATTAGTTTTGCATATAAAATTTGTTTGAAGTCAAAGTTCATAAAGCTGGATCAATTTTAGAGAAAAAACATCAATATTCGTATTACAAAATCAATATCATTAGATTTTTTCTTTTTTGAGAATGTAATATCATTAGATTTTTGCTTAGATACATGCCGTCTCGATCATCGATTGATGCCCGGTTCGCACTTAGCGGCAACTCTCACGGAGTGCATCACGGTGACGATGGGCCACCTCATGCATGCATCGTCTCACTTTTCTTGTAGTCCGACCGTTGTTAGACGATTTTTTTTTCAAAAGATTTAGTAAGTCTGCTTACGTTAAAAAAAACCATTTTGCTTTGTCATTAGCAAACACGATAAAGAGCGGAATCTGGTTTCGTTATCTCGTTTCCACTCGCTTTCCAGCGGCGAGCCGGCGGCCAGGCTGCGAAAAAAATGGAGTCGAGTCACACAGATCGACCATCCCGGTGGTTGGCCGGGAAATAACATGGCCGTAAAGTGTGTTTTGGCCTGGATCGGATGGGTATCTCTATTCTTTCCACATGCGCATGTATGATTTTTTTCTCTTGATGACTTGGGAGAAACCATGTGAAGCTGCATAGAGTTTGATGCTTTCATATTATGTTGTAGGATAGTTCTCTAGTGGTGACGTGTGTATGTCAATTGCATGTCACTTCACCAATATGGTCCTAGAGGAGCGCATAATGTAATATGTTTATCTAGTAGTGGAGGTCGGAGTGACTGATAATAATGAACCCTAAGTTTATAAACTGATGCATCATGAGTAATGCATCAACCTAGAATTTAGTGTTATGGTTCGATGTTATCGTAATCATTCTTGGTGTTTGTGGTTGCTCGCAAAAGGATATAAACGTAAGTGTATGAGTCCAAGCAAGGGCTTTACATTACTGTAGGCTCCACCAGACTATTTATCAAAGCAGCGAAAGTTATTGTGAATGAACTAGCTGGAAACAACAAGGTAAAATACATGTTGTCCTCGACAATGATAAGATTCTTATAAGAAACACAAGCTTATCATCGATTGATCCCGGTTCACGCTTAAGGGCAACTCCCAGAGAGTGCACCACGGTGACGCTGGGGCACCTCATGCATGCATCGTCTCACTTTTCTTGTAGTCCGACCGTTGTTGGACGATTTTTTTTTCTTCAAAAGATTTAGTAAGTCTACTTACATTTAAAAAAACCATTTTGCTTTGTCACTAGCAAACACGATAAAAAGAGCGGAATCTGGTTTTTTTTTTTCCTTGATGACTTGGGAGAAACGATGGTTGGCCGTAAAGTGTGTTTTGGCCTGGATCGGATGGATATCTCTATTCTTTCCACATGTGCATGATATGTTTTTTTTCTTGATGACTTGGGAGAAACGATGTTGTTAGTAGCCATGTGAAGTTGCATAAAGTTTGATGCTTTCATATTATGTTGTAGTATAGTTCTCTAGTGGTGATGTGTGGATGTCAATTGCATCTCACGTCACCAATATGGTCCTAGAGGGGTGCATAATGTAATAAATTCATCTAGTAGTGGAGGTCGGAGTGACAGATAATAACAAACCCTAAGTTTATAAACTGATGCATCATGAGTAAAGACGCATGCACCCGAGGCATGTTCGCTGGCCTGCCTGACCAGATGCACCAATTCCATGCATGCATACATGGACAATTTGGCCGCGTACGTACGTACCTTTAATTACCTTTCATCGCTAGCTTCCTGTTGACGTATAATGTGCTGCCTAGTCTCTTTCATGAGATCGGTCTTTTGGTTGCATTGGTTAGAGCATGCACTTCTATATGGTATCAGAGCCAAGAGGTCTTGAGTTCAAGACCCGGCTGGCGCAATTAAATTGCAGCCCACTTTCGGTCCACGTTTAGGCCTGAGGGAGCCACATGTGAGGGAGAGTGTTGACGTATAACGTGCTGCCTAGTCTCTTCCATGAGATCGGTCTTTTGATTGCATTGGCTAGAGCATCCACTTCTACACTTTCCACGCGTGTGTCCTCGATCGGTCGATCGACCGTCGCCCTGTTGAACTCTACACCCCCTGCCGCCGTCTAATATGATCCAAAACCCAAGTGTGAATCCGGCCGGGCTGCATGGATGTTGGGTCAATATATTTTATACAGTTTTGTAAGTATTGCACATACAAATCATATGTCATTGATCTTACACGAAGATTTATGTGGATATTTTTTTTCTTTTTTCCCCTCTTTATGCTTGATTCACTCATTTAGATATGTAATAACTACGACACATCTAGATGTGCCCTAGACAAACCCTATATGGTCCTTCCCTCCTTCATGTTCTCATGGGCCTTTGACTTCCCGGTGGTTACAAAGTCCAACAAGTTGATGCATAGCATCCAAAAGCGGCTGTCGAGCTGGAGGCAGCAGCCATTCAAGGGCCTCAACCATCGATCCATCGACGGGTCGGCTGTGTGCTAGATCGAGCTACTTGACCTCTCTTAATCCATTGATCTACCCGCCCGTGGCAGCCTGGAAGCTTTGGCATGCACAAGGTCGAGTAATGGTTGCTGCCTGCCTCAAATCAATTGGCAACCAGTTGTACTCATGCATACGCATGTGCACCTCGATCGATCGTCCATGATAAGATGCCGGAGCCAATTTGCAGGTGAGCGTTGGAGATGCCCTAATATCTCAGTACACGATGGGAATTTGCGATCAACTGAGGGAAAGAAATTACCCAAAGGGTTGGGTACACTACCTTCATGCTCATATATAGGAAAAGATATAATTCGATTTAGATTCATTATTAATATTAAATCTATGTTCGATGCCAAAATCTGAATATTTTACTTTACATGAACAGTAGCAGATAGGTAAAAAACTGGGCATATAGCAAGGTAACGGATAATAACATCTGATTGTAATAATGATTTCATTGGTCAAAGTATTTGTGGGGTCAAAGGTAGTAGATGTGAAATAGTTAGACAATGGCGGAAATTATTCTTGCAGGAAGGAAATAGTTTCTTACTAGAATAAGTTTTGCCCATGATTGTTGTTTAGTAAGCATATTCGTAATGCATGAACATCAATGTTTATGTTACTAGTGACGAGTGGCTGCTTAAGCTACTCAGGATATAATCATTATGATAATGTGGAGGATCTGGAGCCTCTGGAATGATTTGGTGCACGGTAAACTTATTCCTCCTACGAAATGTTTTCAAAATAAATTCTCTGTAGATATTTGGATTCATTTCGTCGAGTGAGGCATCAGTCCATTGAGTAAAATTTGAAAGGGAATTCGCTGACAGAGACGTTCCCTACAGTTCAGAGTCCGGTGGTGCGACTTCCGGTGCTAACTTGGGAGCCGCTGCTGACGGACAGACTAGCGTTATCAGTGGATGGATCATTCTCGCCTGAAAGGAGGTACTGCAGGTACTTGAATGATTCTTAGAGACAGCCATGGAGTGGTGATTTTTGCATCATGCCATGTCCTATTTTTATGTAATGATGCACTTGAAACTAAACTACATGCAATGATGAAAGGGATGCCACTAGCTCTCCAGTCAGTGGCGGAGGCAGCGTGTAGGCACGGTGGGCCGTGGAGTTAGTCAAATTGTTGAGCATACATATATCTCATGATCAATCAAAATGTTGGTTTTATCTAACAATTAATTGGATTTATAAAACAATCATACATTGTCCAGTGTTGACAAAAATTATGCAAAAGATGGCTAGGGACCCATTTTATAAAGTACAAACTTTTAGATGATCTTTTACCAAGATTTCAACACTTAGCACGACAGAACATAAAAGTGTTGCCTGCGCAATTGTGCAGGCCACTCTGCTAGTTTGACATAAAAACATACATTACCTAACATTAATTTTCTCTATGTGGAGCAGCTGGTCATCTACTTTCCTTTATCTGCAATCTTCCTACAGCCTCTTCCCATGCGTCGCCTTCTCCTTCTTGCATCTGCCTTTCCACTGGAACATGAGAGGAAAATGCCCGGATTCAGCAACGAAAGAAAAATCACAACTAACACCCATATATCAATCAACAATGATAAGAGAAGCAACACTTAATCAACCTACAAGAAATAAAGACACATATATAATCATAAATCGTTGCTAGATATATATACCTACCTGGCGGTACCAAGACGTGAAACAAAGAACGCCGGCCAATCCATCTCCAAGAGCACGGCGTCCAGAGGGCTGTTGGGGCGTACGTGAGGCCGATCCACTACCTCCTTCATTGCTCTAGTCTCGAGATCGGCGGTGTACACGCGCCCACGCCCGTCCATGACAAGCAATTTGCCACACTTCTCTCCTACTCCCTCCGTCCGGGTTTATTAGGCCTAAAGATAATTTCTCTTAGACCAAGACGCATAGTAATTTGCTCACATTAATTCTTCTATTTCATTCCCAATGCACTCTCTTACATTCATGCAGCCAATAAAAAAGCACGCATGAAGTGTATTAATTTTCCAGCCATGACACCAACAACAATGGCTTTCAATGCAACCAATGAAATGGTTGCATGCATGCACCTTTCCAAAGCGGGGCCTTATAAAAGAGGACATGCTTGTGATGCTGAGAGGCCTAATAAACCCGGACGGAGCGAGTAGTATGTAAAGCATGTCTTTTCCTTGCTGGGTCCTCTTTGTCCTGGGTTGTATCAGCTCGATCGTCTGAGTGCAGAGCCACTCTGAGACATCATCCCTCCTCGGTTGGTCCTCTTTTTGTCTCCATATCTCTAGCCGGGAACCTGTCTCCTGCATCTGTAACATCGAGAGTGTGCCATCACTGGCCAGCCTAAGGCATCGCCGGTGATCTTGGTCACGCATACTTGGGGCCGGCAGCCACCTGCATATGAGAAAGCCGTTCTGGCCATTAAGTTTAACAAGGTAGAAAGACCGTATCGCGTCTATACGGAATGGGAAACGTTTCTGGCCGGTCTGCCGGCTAACGCTCGCGCCGGTCTGTCGCTGGCCATCGATCAACAACGCACTGCTCGCTCCTGAGCCGTCCGATCGAACACCACACCAGGTCCCGCGTCGCTCGCTAGCCACCACATAATGAGCCCACGCGTCCCTTATCTCGTTCTTTCTCTCCCGAAGCTTCTCAGCCATACGTTTCCTTATCTCCTACACGTCTCTCGCACAGTGACTAATCCCTGCTTCCCCAATCTCTCTCTTCGAGCAGCGCGCCGCTTGAAGCCCGATGAGCCGCCTGCTGTTAGCCGCCATCGTTGGCGGTCGCGGTGTGCTACTAACCAACAGGCAGCGGAGTTACAACGCGATGCGCGATGCTTCAACCAGCGGGCGGCTGGGTAGCGGAGCGGAAGACGCGCATCTGCGGAGGAGAACACCTAGCCGTTCCAGCTTTGCCGCTCGCCGATTGCAACTCTACTATGGCCGGTTGCAGCTCTGCCACTAGCCGGTTCCAGCTCCGACCCAAAAGGATGCAACTCTGCTATCTTGGTTTTGTTGACTAGCCACAATTTTTGCTACCACCGCTTTCAATTTTTGTTGGAACCAGCAATCTTTTTGCTTCCACCGACTTTTGTTTTTGTTGGAACCAGCCTCAATTTTGCTTCCACCGGCTTCGTTTTTTGCTGGAACCAGCCCCAATTTTGCTTCCACCGGCTTCGATTTTTGCTGGAACCAGCCCCAATTTTGCTTCCACCGGCTTCGATTTTTGCTGGAATCAGCCCCAGTTTTGCTTCCACCGGCTTCGATTTTTGCTGGAACCAGCAATCCTTTTTTTTGCTACCATCGGCTTTGTATGCAAGCGACGCCGCCGTCACCATTGATGCTGCAACCTGCGGTGGGCAGCACCGGCGAGGGACGGTGTTGCGGTCGGCGCCGCAGAGCTACCATGGATGCAACACAGGGCAAGAGAAAAAGCTGCTTCGGTCAACAGCTTATTTGTTGCGGCGGCGGCAGCGGGCATCGGCGGTGAGCATCTGCGGCGAGGCAAGCGGGCGAGGTCGGCGGCGTGGTCGGCGGCGGCCGAGGACGAGCGGCGCTGGTCTCTTTCCTTTCATTTTCCCTGCTTTTTTTTGCTGCAACGTTTTCTGTAAGGTTAACGAAGGAATCGTACGGTCTACAAAAGCTAGATCGTGCGGCCCACGTGGGACCGGCCGAAATTTACAGCCGGTGCGCCGGCGCCTATCAGTCGCCATACGGAATAGCCAGTATGCCATGCCGTGGCACACGACGGCATCTGTTTGACAGAATGAACCCGGGTTGTTGGCGCCCATGGTTTCAGGGGAGCGCTCTGTACTCCAGCTCCGTATGTTCGACGAGAAGGTGTAGACATCCAACCTCAGCTGGGTCTCACGTCCGGCCGTGATGACTAGCACTTTGTAGAAGGACGAGATGCCCGGTGGCCGTTCGCTGTCGTCGTCACCGGATAGAACGGCGCAACAGTGACACCCATAGTCATTGTAGCCAACGGAGCTACAGACTAGAGGAGGGAGCGTGTCGCACGTGCCGAGGAGCAGGTTGCACACGGCCAGATGAAGGACCGTCTGATCCATGTCGGCCTCACGGGGCGGGACAAGGCGCACGAGGAGGAGGCCGCGGCGCGAGGCCAGCGGCACCGAGTGGGGCACGGTGGGCACGAACGAGCCGAGGGTGCGGCACCGACGCCCCAACGCCGAGAGTGGCGTCGGGACGAGCACCTTAGCCCCTTGATCACGGCCTGGGTTCTTGATGAAGAAGCCGGCGAGGGAGGGGCACGAGTTCTCCGTCCACCGGCGGGCGGCGGCGGAGGAAGGTAGGGTCGATGACGAGGTCGCGCCACCGCCAGCACACAGTGGCACATCGGAAGAGCGTGGCCGCGTCGTTTAGAAGGAGCAGGATCTCGCGAAGGACGTCGTCAGAGAGGGAGGACGCCATGGCCGCCGCAGTGTCATCCGTCGATCGATATCAGGATGCGCCTCCAAGTTGTCTGCGTAGGGTTTCGAAACATTATATACTACTACTTGGATTGGAAGTTGTAAGATGCGCCTCCAAGTTGTCTACCCGATGCCGTATCCATATCGTGTCCGTAGTGCTAGACGCTAATTCCCTTTCCACTTACCAGCCGGCGTGCGAACCAAGTCATGACAATTAACATGATTTCTAGTGTTCGTTATATTATCATAATTGAAGATGAATAGATCGAAAGTTCTTCCCGCAAAAAAATATTAACATAATTTCATATAGGTAGGTGTGTGTAGGGCACATCTAAATGATTCAGTCACGCATAAAAAGGAAAAGAAAAACAAATATGAAAATACCTACACGGATCTCCGCGTAAGATCAATGGCATATGACTTAGATGTGCAATACTTATGGCACATCTTAATGTGCTTTAGCAAAACTAATTTTGGTTTTAGTGAGAGGCACTACTGCAGAAATGGCTACCAGTGGCAAGGGCAGAGGATACATGGGCTGCAGCCAAAACGGTGGCATAGTCCAAGGCGCTTAGGTGGAGCAGCAGATGTCTGGCAAGGACTGGGTAGCAACAGAGGTGGTCCATAAGCGGCGGCAGTATTCGACGGTAAACATATTCGAGGGGCGGAGGGGGAAGGGGGTTCTGGGTTCTTGGGCAGGCAAGGGGTGTCGGAGTCCGACTGTCGGACGTCCTGACTCCATGAAACCTCCCATAAGTTTGGTTCCGGTAAAAAAAAAAAAGCACGCAAGAACCAGAACCCACCACAAGCACATGATGATTTTAAATCATAGGAGCCAATATAGTAGATTCACATAACCCAGAGGTGTTTAACAATGATCAAGTTTCACAACATCAAGTGCACTTTAGTTTAGGCAACAAAAGAAAACTCATTACATCTCCACATGGCTAGGCAAAGAACAAAAGCAGTATACTAAGAAGGCAACAGTACATCATTTTTTTTAGTTAGTATGCAAATTAGAACTTCCATAAAATTTCCATGCATCTCTAAGGCCTGATGTATTGTTGTTTGAACTGTCAACAAGCCATGTGGTGTAAATTTGAATACCACAACAGTCTACAGAAGTGACCCTGCCGGATCTTTTCGAGCATTTGTTACCGCATTTCATTTAATTTTACTTACTGAAATGTGATTCAGAAACACTGCAGAGTGTCATTTTCCTCTGTATATGTTCACTGGTCAAGACTTGATAACATGAGTATCAAACAATTAAAGCACTCAAATTTCTCCTCTAAACTACACACGATAAGGTCCAACAAATCTTTAGCAACAAAACTAGGCATTAAAAGTGGAAAAAGAAACAGGCCTCTCTCAGAATCATCGATACGCCACAAACTAGACATGTCGGGAACTATACTACCAATGAAATCAACCACAACAACTAAATCCAGCACAAAATCAAAACGATAAAGCCCACAGATCCGTAGAGCCATGCATGAAGAGGCGTAGGGGAGGGAGGGATCCATAGGGTCAAACATGTGTTTGTTTGACAGGATTATACCTGGACAGCACCTGCAGGGGCAGAGGATACCTGTGCTTCCACAAGTTTGCTTCCGATAAGAACACGCAAAGAACCAGAACCCACCACAGGCACATGCTGATTTCAAATCATATAGGATCCAAGATAGACGATCCACAATTCACATTACCAAGAGGTGCGCAACAATGATCAAGTCTCACAACATCAAGTGCACTTTAGTTTAGGCAACAGAACAAAACTCATTACACCTCCAGATAGCTAGGCAAAGAACGAAAGCAGTAGACTAAGAAGGCAACAGTACATCATTCTTCTTCCCAAGACAGACAGGTATAAAGGAAGAAATTTCTTAGCGCAGCCTCCTGGCCTCCCGCTCAGACTCGAGGAGGGTGAGGATGTCGCCCTCACGGACGGGCCCCTTGACGTTCCTCATGATGAGACGGTTCTGGTCATCCAGGAACTTGACTCTCACCTGGGTCACCTGACCCCTCGACCCCGTGCGGCCCATCACCTTGACAACCACTGCAAGCTTCACCTGTGTGTCCATGCTGCACAAACATTGCAAGGGATTGCATTAGGCAAAAGCCACCAGAAACAACTAAGCAATGCACTCTTCTAGGCACACAAATGTTCCTACAGATCAGACAGGAGACAAAAAAGAGCACAAAATTCCATTGCACTTGAGATAGATCATACAGGAGAGCACACAAATGTTCCTTCTTACTATTTGGAACATGTCTACTGTGTATTTGCCAGACCAGACTGCATGATAACAGAAACCATAGTCTAAAAACAGCTGTTAAAACCACAGATAAATCTACTGGTCCAAGCACTCATTCGAACGACCGACAATTATTAAATTGTTTCTTCCTTCCAACGTTATTTCCACAGCTCGTACTAAACCACTACTTGTTTGCAGAAAAAGATACTTGTGGGAGGCAGTTCAAGAACCGTCAGCTCCACCATTACCGCAACATTTCTCTAGCGCTCTAGCACTGTGAGGAGTTCATTCTGACAACAAGGATCTGCATCTGATCGAGGAGAAGATCAGGGACCTTGAGCGAGCCAGGAACACGTTCAAGATCAGGAACATGAAGAATGAGCTCACTGCAGCCAAGGCTGAGCTTAAACAATCAAGGGAAGTGATCAGCAACAGTAAGAAGGCCCTGCTAGATGGTGCTCTGAGCCAGCTGGACACATACAAGAAACTAGAAAGACTCAGTCAGATCACTATGTGGCTGAGCCTCTTCAGTCCATGGTTTCACTGTTATACTCTACAGTATGATTATTGTTGGCGTAAACATTTTTGTTTGCTAATTTGCAAATTAAAACTTTCATAAAGTTTTGGCAGGCCTGATGTATTGTTGTTTTACTTGTCAACAAGCCATGTGGTGTCAATTGCCATGACACTGCAGTCTACAGCAATGACCCTGGCGGATATTTCGGTGCATTTGTTACTGCATTTCATTTAATTTTACTTGCTGAAATGTGATTCAGAAACACAGCAGAGTTGCCTCAGTTTAGATGCAGGTTAAGTTCAGAAACAGAAACACTGCAGAGTTGCCTCTGTTTAGATGTAAGTTTAAGTTTCAGAGACATCATTTTCCAATAGGCAAAGCAGGAGCACCGTCAGAAACAACGAACTAATGCACCATTCAAATGCACTAACAGTTCTAGGCAAAGCAGAACCACCGCCGGAACAGCTAGTGTACAAATTCCATCGCACTTGAGATCACACAGGAGAGCACACAAATGTCCATGTATGCAATTGCAGACCAAAATAAACTGCAATTAACAGCCCCTGTTTTATTGCAAGTAAATTTGCTATCTTATACCCCCTCCTCTCTGGTTTATAGATCCTGCGTGTAAATCTAGCTTGTCTATTTTACCAACATAACAATACATATCACAAAAGTTATACCATTAGTAGAAAGTACAATAAATCTTCAGCAAGAACCAATAAGGTCCAAATAGGGCTCTGGCTCCAGCCATATTACGTTTTACACACAGTATGTTTCAATTCCTCCTCTACACAAATCTTGGGCAAGAACAGGGATATATATCAACGATTTTGCAAGGAAGAACCCCGAGGCTTACTTGAGATCCGAAGAGTAGCTACCGGACTAGAGATATCGGGAACTAAACTATCAACGAAATCAACCACAGCAACTAGATTAGCAACTAAATCCAGCACAAAAACGAAACGAGAAAGATCACCGATCCGTAGAGCCACGCGTGAGGGGGCGAAGGGGAGGGAGGGAGGGAGGGGATAGGAACCTTTCTTGGGCTGCTGGCGATGGGGATTGCTGCTTCTGCTACGACGACGAAGGCGGCGGCGCAAGCTGCTTCTCCTACAGCGGACGGAGGCGGAGGCGCGGGGAGGGAGGAAATAATTCAGGGGGAAACCCTAGCGCTCGTCCAATTCTTATTTATACGCTGCCGGCGGCCTTGCACAAGATTGGCCTCGTGTCGCTCGTGTGCTAGCTGCTAATGGGCCTAAACCAGCGCGCGAGCCAACTTTCGACTGGAAAAGAGCGAGCCTCTCCAGCGAGCGAGCGTACATCAGCTTTTTTTCGAGTCGTTTGGATTTTTCATCTATTTAAAAATCATGAATTTGATAAAATAAATATATTAACAAATTTGAAAATTGCACACCAATTCAAAAAGATGGTTCACGAATTCTAATTTCTCTGAGAGTATGAAAAAATGTTCATCAATTGAAACAATGATCACAGATTTGAAAAAAATGTTCGTCAATTCAATTTTAAAAGAAAAACTAAAATTGTTTGCAGATTTCCAAAAATGTACATGAAAACTAAATACTACTCGTAAATTTGAAAAATGTTCGTGGATCCAAAAAAAGTCCCGGGATATGAAAAATGTTCACGAAATCGCAAAATTTATGCAATTGTTTTTGTAAAATGTGAACTTTTCTGAATTTTTAAACATTATTTTAAATTGTAAGTAAATGTTGCGAATTCCGAACCATTTTTGGAAAATGCACACATTTTTTGAAGAAACGTGACCATTGTTTTAAATTGTAAATTATTACTGAAATTTCAAGTAATTTAAAAATACTGAAGATTGAAAAACCATGGACAATTTTTTAAACACAAGTTTTTTGGGAAAAGAAAACATTTGTCAATCTTGGACATTTTTTGGATATTTTGAAAAAAAATGAATTTTAAAATATTTGTCAAAAAAGAAAACAAAATCAAAAAACAAGAAATGAATCAAATAAAACGAAAAATTAAAACCACAAAAAGAACATGTAAAGAAATGAAAAAACTGGGTAGGAACCGTCTAGAAGATTCAACCGATAAAACCGGCTTGGACCCCAAACAGTTCCAGCTAATCCCTCCCATTTGCCTCTTAATTGGCCAGCCCAACTTGGACGATGAACAGGTGATTGGACGGATATCTATCACTATACATAAGAAATCACTAGTTAAGGATTATCCATTGCAAATGTCACTCTCCACCTTCTCCGTTGCTGACAAGTGACACACAACATAAGCACCATTTGATCAGAATAAACATATGCCATGACATTTACAGCTTAATGCAATCAGAACAAGGGGTGTGATACACCCATCCTGAAATCATATAGAAGTACATCAATTTGGCAACTTGTACCACAAATAAAACCCAATGTCCCTAATTCCCTATGATTATAAATGTTGGAAAGAGAATATGAACTATGACATATCTTTTCTATCCTTTTTTTAACGGATATCTTTTTGTCCTAATACAAGGCGATACTCATGCGAACGTTTCAGAAGTGGATACCAAAGGTAAAAAAAGGTGAGTTTCCTTGAGAAATTGGCACATCAGGAAGAAGCTACGAATTATGTTCCAATGATTTACAGATGTAGGTATCTCACATGAAATTTGTTCTAACAACCAAATAATTTGTTTAAAGTTCAGGTTGAGGACTATCTTCCCCTTCTCCCCCTTCTAGCTTGGTTCTCATACTACTTTTCACTAAAACAATACTTCCAAATTGGAGTACCAAATACCAACAACAATATCACACATCAGCAAATCTAAATTCTAAAAATGCATCATTGACGCATTAGCATATTTGACACGAATAAGTAAAAGAAAAAATTATAGAGATGCAACATCAATATACAAGCTAATACATTTAGCATGTATATTTGCGTGAAGAACGAACCACCATACATCCTTTTTCGCAAAAGTTATCCAGATCTATTATCAAAGTTCACTGGAAGTACAAAGCACCTCAAACATATGAAAAATACGTTGTGATTCCGAGACCACCAAATAACCACTACCACCACAGCCGCCGACGCTCCACTGTCGCCGCTCCACTATTGGAGGTAGCTTGACCTTGTCGATGATAGCCGCGAAGTCTGCGTATGCATGCCCCTAAGGACTCCATGCGTCCTTTAGACCCCCCCCCCCCCATCCCCACTATGCCTACCCGATGAGTACCTTAATCATGATTCATCTAATTACTATATCATAGCCTTGAACCCAGTGGCATATATAGTGCCTTTGGTTGCAACACAAGTTCCACGGAGCAAACCAAGAAATCAAGAACAAGGATATTTGCGTATGCACTCAGGAGTTAAAATTTTCCCAACATGCACATAGGGCGAGACTATTCTGGCTCCATCGTGAAAGGGGGACCAAGAGGAGATGATTACCAAGCTACATGTTCAGCTCCGGCAGACGCGGGAGGCTCAGGCTTTTGTTCACTGTAAGTGAACTCCAGGTATGATTTACTACATAGTATGGTGCCAATTTTGTTTCCCGAAATACTTGTGTGACTGGCTATGAGTATCTAGTTACAATTATCTTGAACTACTCAATTTACAAAAATAACAGTAATACAAAACTACTCTTCTCTAGAATTATAGCAATAGATTAGTATCATTTTTTTACATTTCACTACATATAGCTAGATGAACCCAGTGGTATTTGTCTAATATGATGAAAGGTTTCAACGGTCATATATCTAGCAGCAGAGGATGGAGTCCAAGGGGTTCCTAGTGGGAGTCCCAGCGAGTTGTGTTGGGAACATGCCTCTATGTCCTCCTCCTTGTCGGCATTACCACCACACTGGCGAACGAGTACTCATTAATGACCATGTATAAGAAGTTTGGCTCCCAAGCATGTTGAATAAATTTACTACGCTTTGCTACGCGAGCTGTCCAGTACACCTCCTTGTTTTTTTTCTTTAAAAGAAGAATTAAAGAAAAGAAAGAAGCGAGGAAGAAAATGAAGAATAGGGGGGCATAGCCCCCCTCCCCCCTCCTTAAACCATGATTCATGTAATTATTCAAATTTAGCGATGAAAGACCTCTCGTGTTAGAAGTATGCAGGGTCGAATTTGTTATATAATTATTCTCTACCTTTAAGAGAGGTATATTGGGTCTAAGCACCTGGCTAAATCCCAGTTTCACTTCTAGGATTGGTGATGCATGATACATCTTCAATGTATCTATAATTTTTTATTGTTCCATGCTGTTATATTATCATTCTTGAATGTTTTACAATCATTTTATAGCAACTTTATATCATTTTTTGGGATTAACCTATTGACATAGTGCCCAGCGCCTAGAGCGCTCTGGTTTGTTCAAAAAATAAAGTCAATTTAACGGAGTTTGGATATGCAGGTCTAGACAACGTATATTAAAATAGTTAATCCTAACGTGAAACTAAAGATTTCTGATTTAGAGCATTTCCAATAAGCCCCCCATTCAAGTACTCCATCCGTCTCATATTAGGTGTCGCTCAACACCTAAGATGGGACAAAGGGAGTATTATTTCTTGTGTGTGTGTGTGTGGGGGGCGTCGGCGAAACAAGTTGCTCCAACAAGTCTCATAAACATGAAAGTTTCTAGGGATCCCGTATAAACTGCCCGACCTTCCCTCCATCTTGGGAAAGAAAGCCTTGTCGTAAATTGTACGCCGAAACTGGCGAGAGGCAACTAGTGAAATTTCACGCGGCCTTCATGCCTGCCTCAACACATGTTAGTGAGGTGCGGCTCCGCTAGCGACCCACACCATCACTGGCAGTGGCCCGCCATCCCTCGCATCAATGTGTGCTCCAACAATGTTGGTTGTGTTATTTTTTTTGATAATTGTCTCCTTCTTTATTCAATCATAGTTGCCTCATTTACAATGAAGGAAACCTCTGCCTATGAGGGTGATTCCAACCAGACACCTGGAGGAGAGAACCTAGCTAACTTTGCTAATTCATGAGCTAGCTGATTGCATTTTCTAATACAATGATCAAAGATAACATGATAAAATATATCGTCATATAGAAGCAATCATCAAAGATGGCTCCAGCAATAGAACTCAATCTACCATCTTGATGGCTGCAACGACCTCCGCATTGTCAGACATAACCTCTATCTTGCTACAGCCTATAGTTCATGCCAGGTTCAAACCTAATCTAACCGCTATCGCCTCTAATGAAAGGAATCAAAACAGAAATTCACGTTTTCACTTGCCGCAGCTATTAACTTGCCGTTGTGGTCTCGGAATATAGCACCAACTGTCCCTTCTAGCAAATCATGATCGAACCCGGCGTCTAATTTAGCTTTATATATTCTGTTCGAGGTTTCACCCATGTAGCAGTTTGAGCCTTTGACACATATGTAGTTAGTTGATGCAGAGTGCCTCACCGATCTCCTTGACGCAGAGTGCCGCGGATTGTCTTTAGACCCGATAGCACGTTGAGCCGCCGCCTCCTCCTTCTCCTCCACAAAAAGCTAGGGTTTTTGCCTCCCGCCGCCGCCGCCGCAGGTCCACCTCCTCTCCAATGGCCTTAGGGCCATGGGGGCGCAGTGGATCTCGGCAAGGGTCGGCGGGAGGGCTCCGTTTTGTCGTTTTTTCAGTTTTGCTAGGGTTTGTGTCCGCTTTCGGGAAGACGAGAGGCGGCGGCTCCTCGAAGATGGAATAAAGGTCTCCCGCCTAGCCCCGTCCGGCGTCGTCTAGCATCGTTGGTGGGCGTGTGGAGGTGTGTCTCCGGCGGATCTATCTTTGGTGGATTTGCTCGGATCTCGTCGTTGTTCGTCACGTTCGTGTGTCTTGGATTGGATTTTTCGATCTCGTTATTCTTCATCTGCGGCGGTTGCTGTTCAGTGCGCTGGTCCCACGGGCCTTAGCACGGCGACTTCCGACTGTCTACTACAACAAGTTGTGCCCGACTCGAGTGATGGAGGGCGATGACGGCGCGCCTTGGCTCGCTTGATCTTTGGTAGTTGTCGCTAGGTGGTCTACAGATCTGGATGTGATTTCTATTATTTCTGGTATTCGTTGTACTGCCATGATTGAAGATGAATAGATCGGAAATTTTCTCGCAAAAAAAAAAACATATGTAGTTAGTTAATTTGATGACCTAATACTCCCTCTGCCCCAGTGCATAGGGCGTGTGCGTAGTTTTAGGTCACCAATTAACTAGCTACATATGTATTATATAACAAAAAAAATAGAAACTACATTCGCATATGTATCCAATGATATGCTTTTAATGACATAATAATACATTTTAGTTAGTTACATTCACAACAACTACACGCATGCCATATGCACCGAGACAGAGGGAGTATTTCTTTTCTAAAATAATCAAGAGGGGAATTCAAACAATGTTTGACAATTGATGTTCCCACTCCATTCACGCATGTCGTTTATATTTTATAAGTAATTAATAATCTTGTACAATAAATCCAGAAATCATACTGTCTCTATTGTAGAATATAAAGTGCATTAATTTTTGTAAAGGTTAATCATATGTATGTTTGAAAAGGATTATATATATATACCTGGACATCGTCGGCAGGGGCAGTCGTGTCATGTTGCACCGGATCACAGCGGGTCCATAGCTCTCATAAAAGTTTCTAAAAACAGCAACTCCCTTGAAAAACATAATGATGCTTGGCTAATCACATCAGCAACGCTCTTTAAAAAGAATCGCACTAACAGATGTCAAAAACAAAAACAGACCAGCAATGAAAAGTGCCGTCGATTGAAATACAATCGTGTCAGCTTTTTTTAGTTATTATATGAAGAAGTTAGCTATCTATCAGTTGCCTGAAACTAAGATTCCAATTTCGGATAAGAACACACTCGCTTCGTACGTGATGTACGCTACAACGAGCAGAGTACCAACCGTTGTTCAAGGCGGTGTGTATGCTGTTGGAGCAAGTGGGCTACGGAGCTTTTTACCCAACATATGAGGATACATGTGTTGCGGCCAAAACGACGGCATATTCCAAGGTGGCTGGATGGAGCAGCAAAATGTCCACCAAGGGTTGGGCAGCGGAGGGGGATGGCTCTGGGACCAGAGGGGGAATCCTCACCCCATTTAGGGGAGAGGCCAGGGAAGGAGGGGGGGGGGGGTCTCCCCCTCTTTCCCGGTGGCGCCGGAGCGCTAGGGGAACCATCATCGGCGACCATCTCCATCAACTTCATCGTCTTCATCAACACCTCCATCACCTTCCTCCCTCTCTATTCAGCAGTCCATTGTTCCCGCAACCCGCTATAATCCTGTACTTGACAATAAGGGAGCCGACTAGTCCCAAAGAATGAAATGAATGAAAGGCTATTGTAATATGTTGACTATCCTGTTTAAATAAGATTTCAGTTTCGAAGGAAGAGAAAATCTAGGCGGTTCTTGTGCTGGCGGATGTGTCGAACGTCCCGACTCCCCGAAACAAAAAAGCACGCAAGAACCACAACCATGGGATCCAATATAGTCGATTCACATTACAAAGGGGTGTGTAACAATCATTAAGCCTCACAACATCAAAGTTCCAAAAAAAAATGTTTCACAACGTCAAGTGCACTTTAATTTAGGCAACAGAACAGAACCAATTACATCACCATATAGCCTAGGCAAAGGACGAAAGCAGTAGAGTAGGAAGGCAACATCACATCATTTTTCTTTCGAAGACAGACAGGTATAAAGAAAGAAATTGTTTTAGCACAGCCTCCTGGCGTCCCGCTCATTCTCAAGGAGGGTGAGGATGCCACCCTCACCGACCAGAACCCACCACAGGCACTTGATGATTTTAAGAGTAGAATCGATCCAGATTTATACTCAAAACATAGGTTTCAATATAGCTGATTCACATTACCCAGAGGTCTGCAACAATGATCAAGTGCACTTTAATGTAGGCAACAGAAGGAAACTCATTACATCTCCATAGCCAAGGCAAAATTCGAAAGCAGTAGAGTAAGAAGGCAACAGCACATCATTTGAGGAGTACTTCCGAAGGCAGACAGGTGAACAAAGAAAGTGCTTAGCGCAGCCTCCTGGCCTCCCGCTCAGACTCGAGCAGGGTGAGGATGTCGCCCTCCCGGACAGGCCCCTTGACGTTCCTCATGATGAGACGGTTCTGGTCATCCAGGAACTTGACTCTCACCTGGGTCACCTGACCCCTCGACCCGGTGCGGCCCATCACCTTGACCACCACTGCGAGCTTCACCTGCGTATCCATGCTGCCTGCACAAACCATCGCAAGGTATTGCATTAGGAAAAAACCATCAGAAAGAAATAACTAATCAACTGTTTGGAACATGTCTACTGTGTGCCCAAAGCAGAAACAGTGCATCAAAAACAGAAACCAGAGAAGTTATTGATCTAAAACCGCTGTTACAAAAACAGATAGATCTACTGGTCCAAACACTGAGTTCGCACGAACGACAGTTATTACCACTCCCAGGGAGTGACTTGTTTCCTGCTTCCAAAGTTATTAACACACTTTGGACTAAACGTCTACTTGTTTGCAGAAAATGCTACTGGTTCTGGGAGGCAGTTCAAGAACCGTCAGCTCCATCGTTACCGCAACAATTCTCCAGCACTCTAGCACCACCAGGAGTTCAGTCTGACCACGAGGATCTGCATCTGATCGAGGAGAAGATCAGGGACCTAGAGAGGGCCAGGGATACGTTGAATATCAGGAACCTGAAGAATGAGCTGACTGCAGCTAACACTGAGCTGACCAACAGTGAGAACAAGGCTCTGCTAGATGGTGCTCTGAGCCAGCTGGATGCGCACAAGAAACTATTGAAATGTGATTCAGAAACACTGCAGAGTTGCCTCTGTTTAGATGCAAGTCAAGTTCAGAAACAGAAGCACTGCAGAGTTGCCTCTGTTTAGATGCAAGTTAAGTTTCAGAAACATATCATCTTCCAATAGCCAAAGCAGGAGCACCATCAGAAACAGCAAACAAATGCACTGTTCTAGGCAAAGCAGAAGCACTACCAGAACAGCTAGTGTACACTTCCATTGCACTTGAGAGCACACAAATGTCCATGTATGCAGATCAAAACAAGACTAAAATTAACAGCCCCTGTTTTCCAAGTAAATGGGCTGTCTTATACTCCCTCCTTTCCAGTTTATAGGTCCTGCGTGTAAATCTAGGTTCTCTATTTGACCAACATAATACTACTACACATCATACACCACAAAAATATATACCATTAGAAACTAGAACAAATGTTCAGCAAGAACCAGTAAGGTCCAAATATGGCCCCAAAACTAAATTATGTTTTACACACAATAATGTCCAATTCATCCTCTGCACAAATCTTGAGCAAGAACAAGGATACATATCAACGATTTTGCAAGTAAGAACCCGGAGGCTTACTTGAGATCTGAAGAGTAGCTGCCAATATCGGTACAAAACTAGGCATTAAAATTGGAAGATGAAGCAAGCATCTCCCAGAACCATCGATACGCCACAAACTAGACATATCGGAAACTAAACTAGCAATGAAATCAATCACAGCAGCTAAATCCAGCACAAAAACGCAACGATAAAGCTCACAGATCCGTAGAGCCACGCGTGAAGAGGCGTAGGGGAGGGAGGGAGGGAGGGATAGGAACCTTTCTTCGGCTGTTGGCGATGGGGGTCGCTGCTTCTCCTACGACGACGGAGGCGACGGCGCGAGCTGCTTCTGCTACAACGGACGGGGGCGGCGGCGCAGGGACAGGGAGGGAGGAAATAATAGTGGGTGGAACCCTAGCGCCCGTCCAATTATTTAGGTTGCGCTACCGGCGGCCTTGGTTGGGCTTCTGGTCCGCATGCGAGCAAATGGTCTGTTGGGCCTAAAGCCCAAACAGGTGCAGCTTTACTTTAGTAGAGACACCTAATTCTTTACCTAATTCTCAAAATAATAATTCTTCTTTGCCTAAAAAAAAGATACACTTTCTTCTTCTGCTCAAAAAAAATACACTTTACTTTTCTTTCTTTCATAGTTCGAGAACCAAGGCGATACCCCTGAAATAGTTCAGGGACCAACAGTACACTTCACTCTATGTGCAATATACTCCTATGCAATAATGTTCAAAACCACAAACATGTGTTACATTTGAACTAGAAGAAATATTACTACAATGCATCACCATGTGAACATTTGTTGGTGTACATGAAAACCAAAGGACCGGGGTTCTGGTTTTTATTTATTTTTAATTTAATATAAGGGCTCGATTTGAAATTGAGGAGCAAAGCTTTTTTTCTTCCAATAACTAATTGAGAAGCACCACTAACACGCTAACAAAATGAACTGTACATTAAATTTTTTCATATTTTTTCTGGGCAAACCTGCACATTGACCGATCCCAGAGAAATAATTGAGAAGCTCATCGTCGGAGTTCATCACAGCTTTAGTTCACGTCACCGTGGAGCCTGGGCACGTGCCCTAGGTGCCCGGACGGTAAAATCGCCCCTGGTCACATGCTTGATGATTCTGCATAATTCATTCATCCTCTGCTACTTTTTGTGTGTGCTACTTGCTGTTGCTCACTCTACAGGATGCGACGCCAACGCGCTCCCTGATTTTCATGCATATTTTTCTAGTTATTACAAGTCTGCCGGCAAACAAAGGCCAGCTCTACGGAAACAACCAACATGTCTGCTGGTAAACTTTATAATCGAATGATGGTCCTAAGGACCAGGTTTCTTTGGGAAAAGCAGATTAAAAAAAAGTGCAACGACCTTATCATCTGACAGTTTGTCAAGAACGTAACAGTTCAAACAAAAACATAATAACACCATTCAGCTCCAGTTCTCTTAATTTGTAGAAAAAATGAGATCCCGTATGATCTGATGCATTCACGCAGACCCTGAAACAGGTTGATGCATAAAGTATAGGAAGCCATTGATCTTCTTCCCATCAGGACCTTCAATTGAAGAGACCATTGGCAACGTCCTCCATCATGCTCTTCTTCATGTCGCTGGTGCTGCTTGTTCTCATTGTCAGGGACCCAATTAAGCATCCTTGATGGAGGCTGCTAGGCAATCTCACTGTTTGGTGGCCTCCCATCTGCTGTTGTCGTTGGAGGAATCACATTGTTTTGATTTTTTAGTTTCAGAAGCCGGACTCCTAGCATCTGTGTATTGGCAGACTGCACTTCTGTTAAGGCCTGAGAACACAAGGGAATATTTGAGTTTCATTGATGAGCAACTGTGACACCAATTTATGCTCCACCAGATTGATTATCCATTTTGTTCCTATGAGTTATTCTGTGTAAATACCAAGAGCAGATTGGAGATAAATCACAATACAAAACTATCATCCTGCACGGTCACACTCTGCATTTTAAAACCGAACCAAAAACAAACCGAACCGAACCGAACCAATTTTACGGTTTTTATGGTTTCTGGTTTAGGTATGGTATGAACTTTCCATACTGTTCTGCAACAAATTGAGTTTTTCTTTGAACTGTCAACAAGTTGAGTTTAGAGAAACAAGTATTTCGACAAAGATCAGCAACGGAACAAAATATTAAATTTCACCGTGTTGTGCAGCCCTGTCAGGGCATGTACAATGCATAGCCTCAAGGTGATGCCTCGCATGCCATGTAGGTTCGGGTATGACGTAAAGTTGGTTCGGATAGGGAAGCGGGATCCTCTTCAGGAGGCGGGTGCTTGAAGAGAAAAAGTGTGGTCCGGTGACAAAAGCTGAAAATGTTGGAGTGAAAAATAGAGATGCATGTGTACTGGAGTCTTTATTTTCTATTTCTTAATTAGGCCCACTAGTGGTAGCTTGCATTGGGAAGAAAAAATAAATGCAGATGCCTCAAATTACTTTTTGTCATGGGGCATATGTATCCATATGCCACCATTGTACATGCCCTCATTGGGATATTGCCATGTAGATGCTTGTACAGTAGAACCTGTGTCATTGTTCAGGGGCACTGCACGGACTGGGCGGCCATTGTTCATGAAGTAATCAGGGGTAAGACCAAAGACCCCTGAGTTCTCCCTCTCGTCAAACTTCTTATACGCAGACTTTTTCCAGTTGTTCACTTTAAGCTGTAACAGAATATATGAAGGTCATTGCCAGCACTATTATTTTAATTAGTGAGTATCAACTGCCTAACTGTGATAGAAGTGGAACAGTATACAATATAATACCTGTGGAAACTGATCGACGTCATTGACACTGTACGGAACATAGTCATCAGTGATCTTACCGACAAGATCATAGAAATCATTGAATAGGATTTCACAGTTATCCTCTTGAACCCAGTAGGAATAGATCTCATCCCCAGGAACACACATGGTGGCATGATTAATCATGGTATTCCAATCCTCTTTCTTCATGTCAACAAGCTAATTGCCATAAATTAAGAGTTATCTTATCAATTAATGAAATGCTATCAGATATTATAGTACATATTAAAGCAGTGCATGTCCAAATAAGTCCTAGATGCTGCATGTCTTATTTCGGTCTAGGACAATGTTTAACTAATAACTAATATCTACTGCAGGTGATTTGAAACATTGAAGACTGCAGAAATATGATTATAACCTTTTGGAGACCAAATTTATCTTTGTGATAATGGCGCAACAAGTGTTTCACATTGGTAATATATTTATCCTCAAGATTTTTCCAATATTTTCCCTTCAAGGCAATTTTCTTCAGTCGATGTACCGCGTCGTCCTTGTATGGAATAGTACTCTTTCCATGTACTGAAATAGGCAAAAGATCAGGTGTGTTCAGACAAGATTGCTAATATGAAATTGTATCATTTTGGCTATACTTGCTGATAGTAATGGTATTTAGTATACCAAAAAACTGAAAGGCTAACTGAATAAACCGAAGTGAAAAATATATTTTATTTCTTGAGGGGAAATGACCATACAAGTAGTCATTTTTCTTGTACAGTAGCCAGATTCTTTGCTAAGCACATCCATTTTTCTTGTAACATAGTCATTTTTCGCTTAAAAAATGCTAAGCACGACCATAACCATCCAGGCATGAATCCATGCATGCATATATAGTTATATACTGTTTGTATAAAAGATTATGAGTTTTGAATCATAAATTTGTAAATTAGTTTTATGTCATTTTCAAATTCACGCAACTTTGGTTATTATAGTATATACCAAAACCATACCAAAATAATTAGGTATGTACGTAACTGAACCATATCTTAATTTACCGTATTTACTAAAGTATTAATACTGTACAAACCAAAAACCCATATAAACCGAACCATGTAATCTGAATAAATTGAATGCATAGAGTTACTGCACCGAAACAAAGACACATCTATCAAAACGCCGGGAATGCATTTATTTTGTTTTGGTAATGCAAATATGTAGACATTGATTACATATTAAGGTTTTAATTTTTCATCAACAAAACTAAATGGCAATCAAATTGACCGCTGGGACGATCTAAGTTCACATCACTAACCATCAGCACCACTCACGGGGCACATTTCAAGCTACTACACATCAGTCATCAAGGAAACAGCCACCAAGTGACTTTACAGCTTCATCACTTATAGATATCTAATGTGCCTCAATGCATCATCAGCAAATTGAGCATCTTGAATGCCCTCAGACATTCTGAAGAGTGTGCATACTAAACTCCTAGCACGAGGACCCTGAAGCTTTGCAATATACCAAGAGACAAGATTTCAAGAAAATTACTTGCATATTCTTAGAGCACAAAGGCATACGTGATTTCCAAATTGTACTTCCAAATTCTACAATCCTAGGCACACTATGTTCAACATACCTCGAATCAGCCATAGCATTGACATCTTTTGCTGAATAACTAATCAATTAGAAATGGATTCCCAGAACAGATCGGACTCCACCTCACTAACACTAGAAGACTAAAATACACGCTCGTCTTTCCCCACTCGACCACAACAATATCATTGCAAGCAAGCAATCAACCATAGAAACCACAAGATCTGCACTGGGAAAGGAGAGAGAACCAATCGTACACAGGACTAATCTACTCTCTCAATAAAGTAACAAAAGGAAGTTAGGAAATTGTGCTAGCAAGCATGCTCCTATTTATGAGTAGATTATGTAACATTTCACATTTAGAAAAGAGTATATCATGTTTTAATACAGAGATTAAATAACTGATAGAATATTCAAAGAAACGATCATTACTTTTTGTCCAAACTTCCTTCACTTTGAAAGGATTTGATACCCCTTCAATAACTCTTATGTCTGTATGCACTGCAATCCTTACTCCAAGTTTAACTTCCATTCGTTGTGAATTGTCCATAATAATGGCACCATGATGATCACGCCTCCCATCAATCAAATCAAATGTACCGTTTTTCACTAGCCTTTTGATTCCTTTTCTTGGTTCTATTATGCTTTCCTCAAACTCCTCTTCAGACCATGAATCTCGCTTTTCTTTGAACCATCTTTCAATGACAACTAGGTCAACCGTTACTGAAGCAAGAGGGTGGTCAAATGCAATTGGCTTGCCACCATCATACATGACAACTTTTATGTGATCTCCACCATCCTTGGTCTTTACAGTACTATTTTTGTAAATTGTACTGCTCACACTATTTTCAATTACTAAACGAAATCTTGTTGATTGGATTACTTGTGATCTGCACTAGCACATAGCAGAAGATACGTTAAATACTGAAAGAACAACAACAGTGAATTGTTCTGATGTTATAAGCCACGTAAGAAAAACCTTAGTTATAAATTTGTGGGCTTGTGGCTCATCTTGTGAACTACGTTTTCTCTTTATATGCAAGTAGATAAGTGCGGTCAATAGCTTAGACCCATCTTACATGCAACACTCATTATTTGGATGCCTATTTCACTTCTGACACGCCCTGCTTCCTAATGTGAGTAGGAAGTGGCACTATTGTAGCAGTTTAGACTGTCATAAGATACTTTAACTGAAGAAGCTCCTAAAATGAAAATTGATTGAGAAAGAACAAGAACACAAACTGAAGAATTTGGTTCAAAATTTCAAACTATGCGCTGTTGTCTACATATATTCAGTACTAGACCTCAATTGTAGTATGAAAGGCTGTTGGATTTCCATGAATTGCACAAGAGAACTTAATACACTAGTATAATTTGGTTCAAAAAGTATGCGTAAGAAAGTAAAAATTTGAAGTGCTCATTTAGATTGTTTGTACCACTTCCCCCGTAAAAAAAGGATTGTTTGTACCACTTATAATAAAGCATCGAAAGTACTACTATATCAACATGTTGGTATTATGAAGTGTCCAGATGTTTTAGCACCTTACGTAAATCTTGAATCATAAACAGATGTTCTCGCCAGAGGACGTTTAGTGCAGGTTTTATTCTTAGATTTTGAAATGGATCCGATCTTCCAGTTCTATAGATGGAGCCCATTTAATACCCACATTAAGCTTGTATACCATCTCTACGATGATAACGCCTGATGTAATAGAATCCACATTCCAACAATGTTGGCTACATGGAATGGTGCAAACCCAGGATCCAAACAGTCACGTTTTGAAGATTAATTTAAAAAAATGTTCCAGTCCTAGATTTACAATTATCTTCATCCTCGTCCAATCATAGATAAAGAGACTCCTCACCTCTGAGATGGAGATAGAATGTGATGATTTACTTCAGCACACCCTTCCTTTCTCATATCTTCGGTTTTTAATGTGATCTCTTTGTGGTCTTCCTTGAGTATTCTGGGATCTTCCTCATATTTGTTCTTATCTTTTTCCCTTTTTAACTTAAGCTTTCCAATTTTTCTTTTGAATTTTTCCTCCGTGCTCACTTTAACCTATGAAAAGATGACACAGTTTATAACCAAACATTATAGAGAAAGCGAGTACAGAGATACCATCTTAATATAAAATGGTTATGCGAAATGTATATATTAGGAGCAATGATTTAAATTGCGGGCAAAACAGCCACGATCGCACCGCAATCGCCACTAGAAAAACAAGGCGGGAGTTGCAGGTAGGCGAAAATCGCATGAGATCGCGGGCAGTTGCGCCAGTCTAGGCTGAGATTTTGCATCCGGAAATCCTGCATCTATTTCCTTTTGTGCGCGCGATTTTAATCAGTAATTGGGAGACAAGGGGGTATAAAAGTCATTACTGTTAATGTGTCGGTGTATTTCCTGGCATCGTACTCCAGCGGGGCAACTTGTTTGCTCACTCTGAGTGATGCTTCAAGAGATGTGATTCGTTGGCAGCTTGATTCTATAGAAATATAGATAAATAATGGTATGTCAACTGGTGATCCATGCAACTACACAAAAATTCGGAATATTGGATGTACATATAATACAAAAGAAGGTGCAACTGGTTTGAGGCTATATTAATTTGATAATTAGCAACCCTCCAATACAAGTACATCTGACACTTGGAAGGCCTTACTGATCACCTGTCCATGCTCAGTTCACCCAAAAATTGAAGCTAAAGAGAAAAAAGACCCATAAGGAACTCTCTTTGGTCAATCAATTCCTCAATTACTGTAAATATTTTTATATTTGAAATGCTAATAAACCACAATGATATGTTTGCAGCAGTTCCAATTATTAAGGGTCGAAGAGTTTCAAATAAACATAATTTACAAAAAGTTGCAATACATTAACTTGAACACTAGTGGGTCTGCAGAGATTACCCCAGTCTATTATTTACTCTTTCTCAGATGTGTACTACATGATGGAAAAAAATTCTTAAGGACTGCAATGTTTTACTATATTTTTTGGAGGTGAATACCCTACTGAAATTGCATGAGAAGTCATGTACGAACAAGATTCATGAAAAAAACTGTACCTTCCCCTTGGCGAACTCTCACAAGAAATGGTCCAGTGATCCTTCTTGAACACTTTCTTCTCTTGCATTTTTAATCTCAACACCCATCTTGAACATTCCAGTTCTGGCATGGAAAGAGGAAGTCTGGAAATACATATTACTAATGCCTGCCTCTCCATTAGTCAATGCCAAGACACCATCACCTCCCAAGGCTGGTAGTTCTTTTACAGATTGTGAATGCACTAGGCAGGCGCTGAACTCCTCTGATGGCCAATAATCTTGACCTTCGGCATTGAAATCACCATGAAGTAGTACGATCTCCACAGAAGCTGAAGACAGCGGACCAGATGTGACTACCAGATTGTTCTCATCATACAAAGCTACCTTTAAAAGATTTCCACCCTCTGATTTAATTTGTTCCCATGTGTAGTAGTCATTGCACACCCTATTGACAAATCTCAATTGATATTTGGCATTTCTTTGCTTCTTAACTGGTGGCCTGAAAATGTTAGGCGCGTGAATAACAGTTAGTAAGATTGTGTCATGATTAGCCAACCAATGTGGTCCTGTCGATTTCCAATAGAAGTGACGATAACTTCTTCTAAACAAAAGAGAAAGCCTTGGATTAGCAAACACACTCATCATGTGAACCATATGGCGCAATGAGCTGAACGAGAACGCCTCTCCTCTGAGGAGTTTGTGTGGCTCGACTTGGAAGACTGGTGATTATCTTCATAATAGAATCGCCTGATGTACTGCCCATTAACTTACGGGCTTTCTCCATGAGGCTCGTAGTGTGGAAACTTTCTCTAAAAAATCCTGATTGTGTGCTATACAGAGGCATGAGCTGATCAAGAAAGTTCCGGTGTTCCTTGAGCTCCACTTGAGGCTTGTACCATTGAAGTAGTACTTGACCACATGTAAATGACGCATCTACATCTACAGAACAGTTACATAAGATAATCACAGTTTCGCTTCACACAAGTCCTTTGATTTACTGTAGTTTAGTTCTAACAAAATTTAGGAACTAAGTAACGTATAGGGTATACTTATTCATGTGCAAATTAAGAAATATAAACAGATGAACATATCAATATTATGATGAATTTCATTAACAACAAGCAGACAAGTCTAAATTTACAAAGATATGCTATCAGAATGACTATTTAAGTTGAAAACAAGCAGTATTTGCCTCTAATTTGAACTTACAATACTCTGCAACTGGTAGCTGGACATTTGAAGGATTCACATCTTCAATAAATATTTCCCCTCCAGGTATGGAATTCCACTGAATAAAGTAAACAAAAGATGTCATAAGAGAATTTACAATCTCCTATGTTATAAAGTAAACCAGTTATGGAATTCCTTAACATGTCATATTTTTATATGGGTTATTGCTCTCTAAGTAATTGCATTTGATATAGTCATTCCAATACTCATGACAGGTAGAACTGCTAACCAACACTTGGACAAATGGTAATGTAGCCAAACATACCCAAAATTCAAAACCATTTCTTGTGTTTGGTAACACCATAACCTACTGTAGAAAAGTTTGGGCATAATGGTCTGTTGCCCCTTAGGATCACACACCCTTTATGTATAGGGAAACGATGGCAACTGGACTAGTGGACTATAATAATACGTACTGTTGTTAGACTACAATTACAGAATAGTAACTCCTCAATGCATATCACAGTTACCTGGCCATCCAACGACCCATACCCTGAAAGGTTCGGAAATGCAACTTGAGAACTTGCATTAGGTAAACTAGGGCACTGGTCTTGTCCAAAAGCAGGTAAAGGTGGATAATATCCTGGAAGTGAATACAAAGTATTATCATCTGCAAGCATTCATTTATTTGGTGGTAGAGGAGGCTTGAAGCACTAACCGTTATCTGCTACTTGCAATGGATTCGGCATGCTAGGTGATGGCACACTACATCCTTGGCCTGTTGGCATGCCGAAAACCAGTCATGTTCATTTACTTTGTGGGGAACAGAGGAATAAACAAAACATATAGCCATTTACCATGTTGCATTGAGTGGGTCCTGGTTGGCTGCCACAAGATTGGCATTGGAATTTGTTGAGAAGATTGCTGACTGTTGCCATTTAGGGCGTGCCCTAAAAGTGAAAAGAAACCAATGGCAGTTTGGCACATGAACTAATGTAATAAACAAGATAAAGGATTGCCGAGGCAGAAGGCTTCACCATTTCCCTCAACCATCAGTGGCACGGTAGCTAGTGGATAACTCAGTCGATTATCCTCTGCGGTACAATCAGTCAGAAATCTTGAATGCTTTCCATGTTCTGTGAAATTTTGAGGCAATAAAAGTAAATAGAATGGAAATTACATTACCAAGCATGGTTCTTACACATGAGAATACATATCACATGTAAAAAGATGGCACACAACAGCGGAGGCTTATCATCTGCAATCATTTACTTTTTGGTGCTAATGGAGGCTTCAAGCAGCGACTTGTTACCTGCTTTGTGCAATAACAGAGGAATAAACAACAATTTCTAGACTTTACCTTGTTGTGTTGCGTGGGTGCTTGTTGGCTGTACCAAGTTCCGCGGTGGAACTGGACGAGATGGTTTTTTGCCCGTTTTGTTTGGTGCTGGCTCTGAAAAGAAAAGAAAAAACGTGTTGGAACCAGTGTAATAAATAAGATAAAGGAAGACAAATGGCAGAAGACAATCAAAGCTGTGATCATTTTTGAGACAATATAGTAACAAAAGGAAATTGTGGTAGTATCAAGCATGCTCCTATTTATGAGAGTACATTATGTAACATATCGCATCTAGAAAAAAGTCAATCATGTTTTAGTACTGAGATTAAACTAACTAATATAATATTCAAGGAAATGGCCATTACTTTTTGTCTTGCCTTCCTGCACTTTGAAAGGATTTGATACTCCTTCAAGAACTCTTGTTTCTGTAGGCACTATGATCCTTACTCCAAGCTTAACTTCCCTTTGCTGTGAATTATCCATAATAATGACACCTTTATGATCACAACTCCCATCAATCAGATTAAATGTACCATTTTCACTAGATTTGCTGATATCGTTGTTCTTCGTGGTTTTATTATGCTTTCCTCAAAGTCCTCTTTAGGCCACGAATCCGCTTTTCATCAAACCATCCTTCAATGACCACTAGCTCAACTCTTACTGAAGCAAGACGGTGGTCACACACAATTGGATTGCCACCATCATACATGACAACTTTTAGGTAACCCCACCATCCTCAGTCTCTAGAGTTTCCTTTTTGTAAATTGTTCTGCTCACGCTATTTTCAATTACTAGTCGAAATCTTGTTGATTGGCTTAGTCGTGATCTGCACTAGCACATAAGAGAAGATACATTAAAATTTGAAAACAGAGCAACAGTGAACAGTTGTTAATCTTATGTTATAAGTCATATAAGAACAACCTTGGTTATAAAGTTGTGGCACATCTTGCGAGCTACACTTTCTATGTATATGTAAGTAGATAGTAAAGTAGCCCATCTTTGGGCAACACTCATTAATTAGAGTCCTATTTCACTTCTGATAGATCATGCTTCCTAATGTTAGTGGTACGGGTACTATTGTAGCAGTTTAGACTATGTCATAAGATAATTAGACTGAAGAAGCTCCTAAATGACATAATTGATTGAGAAAGAGCATGAACACAAGCAAAAGGAATTTGGTTCAAAATTTTCAAATTATACTCTATTGTCTAGGTATTCAGTACTAGAACTTAGATGGTGCAGTATGAACGATTGTTGAATTTCCATGAATTGCATAACCAAACTTAATAAAATTCTATAATATGGTTCAAAGTTTATGACGTAAGCAAGTACAAATTATATCTGCTAATTTAGATTGTTTGTATCACTTATATTATATAAAGCATTGAAAGCACTACGATATCAACATGTGTGGTATGTAGTATGACGTGTCCAGATATTTGATCACCTTCACTCTGTAAATCTTGAATTGTAAATAGATCTGTTTTCGCCAGAGGAAGTTTAGTGCAAGTTATATCCAACCTTCAAATTCTATAAATGGGCCCATTTACCGTCCACATTAAGCTTGTTTACCAGTGTCGCCCTCCTTGGCGGCGGCATGGGAACCCTTGAGCGCACCAGCCGGAGGGCAACCACCTGAGGAGCGGTCAGCAAAGTTTGCGCCGGCTCCCAGGATGGCAGCGGCGGGGCGCCTCATCTGGCTCTGTCATCCGACCTATCCTCCCCTTCAGCTACTGCGCCTTGCACCGGCTTGTCTCCGACTGCCCCCCTGCTTCCCCCTCTGCCCGCGCCCCTTGCCACCGGCTGCCTCCTGCGCCTGGTGCTGGTGCGGCCATTCCTCCCGCATGCCCCGCGTCAGATCTGATGGCGCAGGTTCCCAATGAGATCCTTCCGCTCGCCTATGTCGCTTGCTCTTTCCGGCGCTGGATCCCGAGATGTGGGTGACCGAGCTCCTCGGCTGGTTAGGTCTGCCCTTGGTGGCACCGCCACGACGTTTTTTTCTTCTGCCGTCTACGGCCATGGCTTCAAGGTTTTGGCTTTTTGGTGAGGTTCCTGTCATGTCTCCCCAGCGGCGGCTTCCCCTTGCGGCACGCCAGCTTGGCGTTCGGTAGGCACATGTGCCTTGC
The DNA here is from genome assembly GCA_021437245.1 of Aegilops speltoides. Classification (NCBI taxonomy): domain Eukaryota; kingdom Viridiplantae; phylum Streptophyta; class Magnoliopsida; order Poales; family Poaceae; genus Aegilops; species Aegilops speltoides. Next base: position 573,690,945 of record CM038143.1, read on the forward strand.
GATTGGCCTTTTGTCGGTACGGCTCCGAACCAGGCGGCCCTAGACCTGTACATGGGTTGTCGGTGTTTAGCGCTGAACCCGGCGCTCTAGATGATGCGTCTCCTCCAGCCTCCAAGACTTCTTGGTATCCTGATGGCTTCGGCCATGACATCCTGGATCTGCTCACTACTAGGAAAAGGCATGCTAGTGGCGCACCAGTTTTGCCTTCTAATGGCGCACTACCGGTGCGCCACTAGCATCACGCCATTAGAATATTTTTCTAATGGCGCACAGGTGCGCCATTAGAATCTGGTATTCTAATGGCGCATCGCTGGTGTGCTATTAGAATAGCCCATGGTGCGCCATTAGTAACAATTTCTTTCAATTCTATCCAACCCCAGCAACAGCTCACTTCACAGGCACTTATTGATATATCTAGCATATCAATCCTATTATACCTTGTTGTTGTCTAGGACTTTGTTCATGTTCATGACTATGATGAAATTTTAAAAATTGTTTCAAACTTCCCGGTCATATTACGTATCATTTTTTGAAAAAAAATTCAATTTTTTTTCAAAACCAATTTTTTTTGAATTTTTTTGCCTCTATATCTTGAAAGCCCCGTAACTTTTTTTCTGTTAGGTTTTTGGGGATTTTGAAAATGTTTAACGGGGTTCCGCCCGATTAAATTCGGATGTAACTTTTTGAGTAGATGATTTTTCATATAAAAAACTTTTTAATCCGAGTTCGTATGCAAAAGTTATGCCCATTTTACAAATTTCCAGAGAGATTTTGTAAATAAAGTCGAAATTCATATTTGTAAATTTTCCCAACAACTAGACCATATATCACATGGGAAACTTATTTTCTTTTATTTTTTTGACATTTCCATCATTTTCTTTTATTTTTTTTGAACTGAAAAGGCGGTCCAGGGGGTTGCATTCGGTGTTGGGCCAAGTTAGTAATGGTGCACCATGGGTCTGGTGCGCCATTACTAGTTTTGGTGCGCCATTACTAGTTAAAACTAGTAATGGCGCACCACACCCATGCGCAATTACTAGTTTTGAAAAAAAATAAAAAATTTATTTTTTTTTGAATTTTTTGGAAAAAACATAGTGATGGCGCACCAAACCAATTTTTTTTTTATTTTTTTACTTTTTTTTTTCAAAACTACTAATGGCGCACGGTGGGTTTGGTGCGCCATTACTATGTCAACTAGTAATGGCGCACTATCCCACGGTGCGTTATTAGTAATAATTTTTTTTTATTATTTTTTTCAAAACTTCTAATGGCGCACCACACACCAGGTGCGCCATTAGTAATATATTACTAATGGCGCACCTGTATGTGGTGCGCCATTGCTATATTCTAATGGCGCACCACACATGTGGTGCGCCATTAGTGTCCATTTCATCTATAGCCGTTTTCCTAGTAGTGGCTTTCTCTTTAGTTCCTGGCTTTCGACATCGTCGGTCGTCGCCAAGTCCACTTCATCGAGGCCACCATATTAGCAACATCTGTCGCTACTCCTATCCATTGATGAAGTGGTGCAGAAAATGTGAGCCGAATACCCAGACCTCTCACCTAAGCCTAACATCTAAAACTGGAGGCCCCAACCGCCGTCTTCTATCGATCCATCTTCAGAGCAGATACTGACACATCGACCTTGCCAGGCCTGCTGTCAACGCCACCATGGAGCCAGACAACACCTCCTCCCTGCGCGTGTCCATCATCATACATCCGTTACAGAGACCCTACCGCGCCATGCCCCCAAGATTCCATGCCTATCGTCGATGTGTCACATGGAGCGCCGCTCCACCGCTGATGCCCTCCACTGGTCCCTCGAGCCTATGCATACCTCCAAGAATGACGCCCCCAAGAGGGATACGACACAAGAGCACCGCCGTCATGTGATCGACCGATCTAGAGTCTCCCCGAAGATGGCGGATGGGGGTCTAGAGCTTCTCCACGATGGTGCCTTCAAGAAGGGGACAATGCACAAAAGGCCGCCATTGCCGGCCTTGGCAACGAGCCAAGAGTAGGGTTTTCACCCGGGTCCGCTCGAGGAACCTCTACCCAGCCTCGTGTGCACGGGACCGCCTACGATCACCGCCACCGCGCATGGAGCAGGCCGCATCGGCCAGATCAGATCTGACCGGAGGCCAAACCACACGTACAGCCGATCCATCCACCAGGCCCTCCATGCCGCCGCCATCGATCCGCAATCTGACTGGCCGCTCGCCGCCGTCGTGAGGCAGGGCCGGCCTCCGCGACGCAGGACCCAACCGGCCGCGCCTCCACACACCGGGACCCCCGCCCCATCCCAAGCCACGGGAGAAAAGGAGAGACCCCCGCCACCGCCATCTGCCCCTGGGCTTAGCCCGGCGGCATCACGCGGCGGCGACGGGAGGAGAGAAGGGAGTAGATCGGGACTCGGCGATGGCTAGGCTAGCGGCCAGCCCGAGTCGCCCGATGCGGGAGCGACGCGGGGGGAGGGAGGAGGAGCGGGCTTCTCTCCTTGATTTGGCTGTGCATCTATGATGATAATAAAACCCATATTTCTGACACCTATGACGACAGGGCGCAGTGTAATAATATCCACATGTCTGACGCAGTAAGCTTACCTGGAACGTTATAACGGTGGAAATCTAAAGTATCAAACAATCACTTTTCCAAAACAGTAATTTAAATGAAAAATGTTCCAGTCCTAGTATCCTTGTCCAATCACAGCTAAATGAAAAAAGAGTAATTTAGATGGAGATGGCTTGTAATGATTTACTTCAGCACACGCATCTTTTTGCATCTCTTGGATTTTTGATTCGAGCTCTTCCTTGAGTACTCTGAGATCCTCTTCATGCTTTTTCTTGTCCTCTTTCCTCTTTTCCTTAAGCTTTCGAATTTGTTTTTTGAATTTTTCCTCCATGCGCAATTGAAGCTATGGAGAGAAAGTAAGTACAGTACAGGGAAATTTGAGTTCGGAATAAATTAGCACCCTTTAGCTATTCAGATTCCTTATTTCGTCAACTGCGTAGTAAAGAAAAAAAGCCCGAAGTAGCGAAAACCTAAACACATTTTTTGTAGGAAAAATGAAATGGAAAGAACACACAGTTTTCCGGTGAATCAAGAGATGAGAAGATACCTGCATGACGTCTTTCAATTCGATTACCGCGCGAATGATATCTGATAACCCCTCCCGAGGCGACATCCCATCATTTGGCCTGCTCGTCTCCCTAAGAGTGAAGGATTCAAAGGAAATTAGAGTAGCCAGCATAGCTTTTCTCGCAGAAGGGAGCGGGAAAACTACTAAACTACTAACCCATTCTCCCAGTGGCAAGACCTATGGCGCTTGCCATCAGAAGGGCTGGAGTCATCTTTCCATTGATCTTGTTTCCTCTTCTTGCCCATGGAGACCTCCCAAGCTGTTCTTTGGCTGATTTTTGTAGCTTGGCTCCTCTATTTTATCTTGTGCTCCTCCACTCCCCTTTTGCTCTTCTCTTCTCACACTATGTCATGTGCTCATACACTCCTTGTTTGATAATATCTTCTCACATCAACACAACAACATGATGGGCTGATCCAATACCACATTAGAGGTCAGAATTATGGATGAAAAACAAAAGCAATGCAGATCTGAACAAACAAGCAAATTCTCATATTTGTTCTACATAATAGTACATGTTTGTTTTGATATTTTAGTTTGGCTTTTTTCCTCTGAAACATTGTTGCTTGGAAAATACAAAAAAACATTGTTGCTTGTTTACTTCATAGGAATACTGCAACACCTAGTTGGATACCTCGTCTTCGCATGAAAGTCATGCACTGTAGACGAGTCATGAGATTTTTGGAGTACCATGAGGATGGACGGGACTTAATATCAGAAAGAGTTATACAAATCTAATCAATTTTGATGGTAAAATCACTTGATTTGGATACATTTGCTTCAAAAGGGTTAAAAATTCAACAGATAAAAGACACCATCTTACTAAAAAATTAGGACCGACGAGCAGTTTTAACATGCTCCCTCTTACCTCCTCTTTTCACATTAGAGGTAAGAGTATATATTAGATCGGAGCCGTTGACCTCATTGATTAGTGGTCTGATTAGCTCTTATCTTCTTACCTCACACGTAAAAAGACGGGCAAGAGGGAGCATGTTAAAATTTGCCCCGACCGACGGTAAAGTTTGTATGTCCTTTGCAATAGATCGTGAAATAAGCAATTATGAAGTCGGTAGCAATATTGAAATCAAGCCAAAATGAGTGATATTTAATTTGTGGAACTGAACATAGCAAGGGGATTATGATTTAATTTGATCCCAAACTGAAGAGGGCAAGAGAGCTAACGTGTGTGGGATCCGCAGCTGCGGCAGGCAGGCGCCCGCGTGGGGGTGGCCGTGGAGCGAAGGAGCGACGCCGGCCGGCGCAGAGGCCTCGGGGGAGGGAGGGTGGTGCCGACGGAGCAGTGGTGCCGGTGGAGTTAGTAGGCACGGGAGGGTACGCTGGCCTGTCTCTGCTCTCGCCGTCGTCGGTCGAGGACTGAGCGGGCAGGCGGTTGCTGAGAAGCAGTCGTCGTTGGGTGGCACGAGTCACCTCACCTCTGCTCCTGTAAGTACAGACGAGCCGAGGCAGTTGGACTTGACGATCGGAGGTACCGAGGCACCCAACCAACTCATCCAATCACAGCAGCGCGACGGCTATGGCCCTGTTTGGATGCTCTAACTCAGTTAGAGGTTAGAGTTAGATTCTAACTTTAAACTAACCCTAAACTAACTCTAACCAAAAAGCTGTTTGGATGGTAGGGTTAGATTGACAATAAAATATTCTTTCTCAATTATTTGACTATTTTGGACCTTGTTTGAATGGAAGGGGTAACTTTTTTTTACTATTTTTTCTAGTGGGTCCAAGAGAACTAACCCAAATAAGCTCCTCTAGTGTGGGCTAGTTTTTTGGGGTGGGTTAGATCCAACTAACCCAAACTAACCCATCATGTTTGGATACTTTTGAGTTATTTAAGCCCCAACTAACTAAAACTAACTCTAACATAGGGATCCAAACAGGGCCTATGTCCGCCTCCGGGAAGTTCGTTGGAAGTTCCGCGGAACTCATGATGATGTACGCACGCACGGGCTGGGAAGTTCCTGGGAACTCACATCAAGGGTCATGGACGAGCACCTTGCCGGCGTGCTCTGGTGCGTTCTTGCGCGCTGGTACAACCACGCTGGTTAAGGACCAGTGGAACCCAGGGCCCGCTGTCAGTGTATGTAAGGCGGAAACCAGCCATATGGTGCAGTGCGTTGAGAGCATGATTTTATTTGATGGCGTCCAATTCCCCTTTAAGGATGGGTTTGGTTATCTACATCGTTTTTTGCCCTTTTGCATACTAGTCTCAGTTGGGCCTGGTTATGCATATGCAGACAAAAAATCATCATTTGCATGTTGATTGGTTGCCTGCACCCTCTCTCCCTGCATCGTTGCAACGCCTCTACGCATCAGTGTAGTAGGACGCGAACAATGGTGGAGCTACACCCCAGGCCTGGGGGGCCTGGGTCCGGTTTCACACAGAAAGTCTTTGTTCACTGTAGCATTTTCTGCACTGTTTGATACTGTAGATTACTGTAGCTCTGAAGCAGGCCCGGGGCCTAGTGCTAACCTGGCTCCGCCCCTGGACGCGAAGGAGGAGGCCAAAAAGAACGACAACGGCGTCAGTTTAGTAGGGTGCGGAGGAGGAGGTCAAAAAGAACAATGAGGACGACGACACCAGTGTAGTAGGATGCGAGCGAGGAGGCCGAGATGAACGACGTCAGCGGTGGCTTCAGTGTAGCAGGACATGAGAAAGGAGACCGAGAGGAACGACGACCGTGCGAGTGTAGTAGGACATGGGAGAGCAGGTTGAGAGGAACGACGTCAGCAGTGGCGCTGATGCAACACGCGGAAGAGAACGACGATGGCGACTAATCATTCTATATAACTAGGAACACTGCCAACTAATCGAGCTAACTCAAATTAATGAATAACCAACTGAAATTGCTAAAACTGTCAAGAACTAAAATTGAGAAAAAGCTAGATTTTTTTTCGGCAAGTAGTTTAATCACCCCCTCTCGAGACCTACTTTCCATCCTGCGCACCATGACCGGCCATTGTTTCGCTCTTGAAGTCGCTGCAGCATGGCATTGCCTAGATGTCTCAGGGCGTCACCTTGGTGTTTGATCTTTGTTGACACGTGCACCGTCAAGGCCGCCACAACGCTCCAACTGCAAGGACTCATTTAGCACAAGGAAATGAGCCCACCACTGCCGTCCACCAGTCAGGCTTTGGCCATCGGCTATCTCTAGCAGTGACGAGGTGGACGGAGAGGGGAGGAGAGGGGGCGGCGGCTAGGGTTTCACCTGGCCGCCTCTGGAATAAAGACGAGCTCAAGAATATGTTGTTTGTGGGGTGAATAAATTTTGTACATTCTTTTTACCACTGCAGTAGCGCAACACAAAACGGTAGGATTGGCACATGCACAAACGAAACAAAGGCTACATACACATCCTGACTGAATGCAAGAACGAGGAACACAAGGGTCTGTTTGGTTACATGCAACAATTTTAGAGAGGTTGCATGGAAAAATGGGCCAGGCTCATCGGAGCCTGGCTAAGAGAACGGGCAAAATATGGTGTATGCATATAGTTTGGTTTCCTACATATGAGTTGGCTGCATTGTGGATGCAATTTTTCCTTGGTGTTTGATTACACATGACCAGAGAGGTTACATTAGTCTACACGCACAAGTGACAACACACACACACGTGCGAGCGCACACACACACACATTTACATGAACAACACATGCACACGTGCCAGCACACCCACACGTTTGCATGAAGAACACACGCACACACATGTTCACATGAACAACACATCACACTCGACAACACTCCCACAAGTTTGAAGCATCGTTGTACAGTATACAGTTCACTTGGGAGATTAGAAGAGACTAGTGAAATGTATACATATTTGTCTATGACCACCGATATATAATACATACAACAAGAAAGTCATGTGAAACAGAGAGATGAACCTACTGGTCAAAGGAAATTTCAAACGGTCGACCGTGCACGATGAATTTGTTAAAATTCATCCAAAATAGTGTAAAATATAAACATGAAATTGAACATTTACAGTCAATAAAATCATGGACCAATCACCTGAATGGAAGCGCAACGTCGATGTGCATCATTTTCGTGTACAATTTATTTCCAGTCGAAGCACGGTTGTATAGACTAGAAGAGACTAGTGAACGAGATTGTGGGTGAAGGAGATAGTAGACATGTAGATCTACTTGTCTACGATTTGTGAAACAGAAAACGTACAACACGAAAGTCGTGTCAAACAACAGGTGAAGCTACTCATCAAAGAAAATTTCAAATAGTCGACCATTTGCCATGAATTTGTCAAAATTCGTCAAAAAAGCTCCCAATATGAACATGAAATTCAAGATTTATAGTGAATGAAATTATGATCTGATCGACTGAATGAAATCAGAATACCGAGGTGCATCTTTTTCGTGAACAGATTATCTCGAGTCGAAGCTTGGTTTTGTAGAAGAGAAGAAACTAACTGAGGCCATGTTCGGTTAATCCCCTTGCCACAGGGATTGAAGGGGATTGGGGAGGTTTGAGAAGGATTTTGACTTGCAAGGGATTTAATCCCCTTCAATCCCTTTCAAACCTCTTCAAACCCTCCCAAACCGAACAAGGCCTGAAGGAAATTATGATGTGCTTAGAGGAGAACACCTAAATCAGGTACAGGTACACGCACGCACGTGCGCTCGAGAGCATCGCTCGGGGGTGGCTCGGTGAAAATGTACGTTCGATTCGGCCGCCCCTTCAAATCCAAGCCCAGGGGTGCTTTAAAAAGTGTGCCGCACAGGCTCAAAGTATTTGTATACAACCAGAAAACTCAAGCCCGAAAAAAGCTATATCCAGCAGGTTGGTTGAGGGTAATGACCAAACAGGCTTAAGAAGCGGATCAGACGCTGCTTACAAAACGGACGAGCAGTTCCAAAACGGATCCTGCTTACCGGAGAATTCGATGTGATGTGTGCGTGATATTGCAAAGCGAAATCACACGGATTCAAATCCTCCTGCCTCGGTGTTGTCTCCTCCCTGACCAATACTGCTGTACGTTTGACTGTTGGAAGTATCAGAAGTCGCTATCCCGTTTGATGGATGATGGTTCCTGCACGGCAGTTACCAAGTAAATATAGACAATTAGTGTACTGGTAATGCTGACCGATGTGGAAGGTTTACACTTCCGATTTCAGAAATATTTCAGCAACAATTGAAATCCAGTGAATTGCTGTGCTTTTGGTTTGCATTTCAGCCGATGGCCAAAATTTCAACTCCAATTCAACTAAATATTTAAAATTTCGAAAATATTTGAATTCATGTGTACTGTACTTAATTAAACTGCTGAAATATTTTGATTGAAACGTAAATGTTAGGGTGTGTACTCAAATAGTCAAATTAAGAGATTCATTGAATTACATCAACACCTCGCTGAAAGTGAAAACTCCGCATACATGGATGGGTCGAACATCTTACGTGTTATCAAAAGTATGTGACGCCGTGAGGAGATTGGCGTGCACATAGAGGACGAGCGTGCACAAGCAGTCAAGGCGACTGCGCATGTCCCGGAGCTGCGTCTCCATGCTCCTGCCGGTCCGGACGCGGCGCCAGAGCGTGCTCCCGCGATAGAAGGTCACGAGGCCGGCCGCTTCGGCCAGCGCCCCGGCGACCAGTCCGGCAAGCGCCGGGTTCTTCTGCTGCTTGGCCATGTTCAGTAGCGCGTGGAGCTTGCGCGCGCACTCCTCGAGCTTGGCGCATTCCGTCTCGCACTGCGGAATCCGCAGGAGGTGGGCGGCCAGGGTGATGAGCATGACGGCGTGCAGCCCCGACAGCTGCGCGACATTGGCAATGTCCGACAGGACGCCACACACCCCCATCCTGACGCTGATGCTGAAGCTGATGGAGAGAAAGCTGCTAGGAGCAGGCTATATATATGGGTCTCCATGTGGCAATCAGCTTTGGACTCCGACTGTCTCGTAGTGAAACACAAGGGGTTGAAGAAAGGAGGCAAGGAGCATAGTGAGTGCATCTTCTCGACGGCGGAGTCGCGGAGGGGGCTCTGAGAGGAGAGGAGAGGAGAGAAGAGAAGAGGCCGGAGGTGTTCCATTCCAAGGAAACTCGTGTGACCAGGAGGCTCAAAAGCAAGACGAGGGCCTGCCTTTCCAGTCAGCGTGCGTAGCCGAAGAAGAAGATCCCAGGATGTTCCTAGGAAGTTCCACATCCCGTCCTTCTCCCTCCAGCCGTTGGATCACATCTCCCTCTCCTGGTCCACACATGTGGCTCACAAAATCACAAAGGAAACGTTTCGCGAGCAGTCTTGTAAACATGGCCAAAACGAAACACAAGAACAGCTAGCTAACTATAGTTTTTTTTTTGAAAATTATAGTTTTTGTAATAAGTCTACGCTTACTGGGTTGGACGAGCCTCCTGACTATATTGTAATAAGTCTACGCTTACTGAGTTGGACGAGCCTCCTGACTTTATTGTCGGTATACTTGTAGATGATTTAATAAAGCTAGTCATGATGGCCTTCCTAAAAAAACACAGGAACGACTAAAAAAACACAAGAGTACAAGGCTAGATCCTCTATTCTTTCCCGTATCACTCGGCAGCCGGGGAGCCAACCCTAGCCACCGACAAATCTCCACAACCCACCGGCCCTCCTTCCCACCGCCGCGGGGCAAAGCCCGCGTGGCGGCAGTGGTGGCGAGGCCTTTCTTCTCCCCTGTGAGGTGTCTTTCCGACGCGGTGCGACTCAGCCGAGCAAGGGTGCGGGTGTTCAGTGCGAGAGTGTAGAGCAGCGCGGCTGGCCGCCCTGTGGCACGAGAGCGCAGAACCAGCCAGGGTGCTCGCGGTGACCACGTGCCGCGCAGATCTATCACCCTGGTCCGAGGGTCGGCGAAGTACGTGCGTCAGATGCTGAGCTGGGCATGGCTAGGCGCACTAGTGCATGGCAGAGGTGTGCGGGCGTGAAACCTCTGGTACATTGAGATCGGACGATGGTGCCGTTCTGTGTAATACTTCCCCTTGGGGCATCATTCTTGGAGTGGTCACCGGTTGATGGGACTACTCAATGCGTGAGGATGTGGCGAGTTGTCGCGGTGGCAGTTTGTGGTTGATGGTGATCATGATGTCGAGGTTTCTATGGTAACGATGGTGGTGGTGGGGGGTGGGGGGTGAGCGATGTCGGAGTCGCAACAATGGTTGTGATAGTTGGTTCTTCTCCGACGTGTTTGCGGGATTGTCTCGGGTTGTTTGTTGTGGTGAAGTCGGAATTGCGGTTGGCTTGGCCTTGGTGGCAACAATGGCAGGCAACATGCGGTCTGTACAACGATCTTCTGCGATGCCAACCTTGCAGATTTCTGCTTCGAGGCTCTGCGTCATAATCGGAGCTGCGATATCCCCGTTGTGCTTGGCTGACTGTTCGGCATTGAGCTTCATATGGCTTTTCACGACCTCTTCGGTCTGGGTTGAGTTGATGGTCGTCTATGGTGAAGTCAGAGTCGCTTGCTTGAAGGGAAGGGATGATATGATGCTTGTTCAGGGAGATGTAATGACGATGACGTCAATATACTATATCGACGAGGCTTTCTCCACAGTGGTATGTGTGGGGTATATTATGCATGCCGCTTAACAGATTATGACAACTTTTGCTCGGTTTCCGTTTATTAACCGAGGAACTCTCATCTTCTTAATTAATAGCTGAGGCAAATCTTTTGCCTCCACTTCAGAAAAACAAAATCACAAACCAATTGGCTTTAAAGAGTACACATAGGATCCCTTTCCACTAAAACAGAGTTGGGGCAAGCAAAGTTATTGTCCAGTCCTGTGTATAGGAAATAGAACCCCCATTTTTAAATAATAAAAGAACGGGAAGAGAAGGAAATTTGATCTCCTACAAAAATAACCACAAAAAATATCAGCATATTTTGAAATACGATGAGGTCCAAAACATACAATTACAGAATTCCAAGGGTTTGGAAAAAACAATAAGATTCATTGCAATCACCAGTGTTTCCAATAAATTTGGCAGATATTTGTTTTTTCAAACACATACCAATAATCTTGAAAATAGAAATATTCAAGAAAACTCGACACAACCATATAAAGTTTACTAGTATTCCAATGTGTTCCCTTTGTATCTCAATGTCACCGAATGTTCGTGAGGTCGATGTGAGCCATGTGAGGCCACCAATCACATTGACCTTGTTGTTGCGACGGAATATGAGCGGTGGTCATGTCTGGGAAGGATCATGCTGAAGCCATATATGGTCTTTATTGCTAGGTTAAAAACGATATGCCTCGTCGCACGGAGAGAGGGTATGCCTAAATATTGCATAAAAAATGGGGGTAGTCTATTTTTCAGCCGAGTGGACGAAAAAACCCAGTTCAGTCCATTATGTCGTCGTCGTCTCTACCCTCCTCTGTCGACGTCACCACACCGGCTTATGGCACCCACTACCGGCGTCACTGCCATGCACTTTTTTTTGCGAAAACCCTCCCATGCACCTTGCCCGAGTATCCGCTGGCCCGACTGACCTCTACCCCCGGGTCTGGCAAAGGTGGCACATCCCTCCACCAAACCAGCAACCAAAAGGAGTGGACATGAGTACAAAAAGTTCATGAACTTAAAAATCGCACATATAAAAAATATTCACAAAATTGGAAGATTGTTCATGGATTTGAAAAATCTTTGCAAATTTTATACAAATTAAAAAATATCCAGAAATTTCAAAAATGTTCATTCAATTTAATAATGGTCACGGATTTGTAGAATTATTTGTGGAAAAATTAAAATTGAAAAACTAAAATGGAGATGAAAAGGTGGAAAAAAGGGGATAAAAAGAGAAAGAAAAAACTTAAAATAAACAAACTGAAAAACCAATGACGAAAAACAAGAAAAACCTTCTGTAACCTTCCCATATAAGGTTCTACATGTTTTAGAAAACCAGCTCTTGTACTCAAGCTTGCCCCCGATCAATGGGACGCCCGCTTGACACATGTTGCAGGCTATGGGTGCGGCCATATCTCGATTTATGCGAGGCAGTAGCTAGTGGGTCGGCCTAGTAGCCATGTCGGTTCTTCACACTGTCGTCACACACATGTTTTGTTTTCTTGTTTTTACTCTTATTCATATTTTGAAAAAAATTAAACACATATATCACAAAACATAATTTTGTTTATTTTTAACAAGTGATTATCACAAATTCTAAAAATGCTCATGCAGTGTAAAATCTATATTCGCTCAACCTATAGAAAATTTATACTATCCGAAAAAAAATGTATGTGTCATTCTCATAATGTTCGCACATTTAAAACTATGTATGTGATATTTTTTGAAAAATGTTATACTATATAAAAATGTTTGTGTAACTAAAAAAATCTTATTATTCTCAAAAAATGTATGTTATATTTAGCCAAATGTTCACGAGTTTCAAAATATGTTTTATAAAATATCATTTAAAAATAATCGCATGTTTAAAATATATCTTGTATCATTCAGAAAAATGTTCATTGTCTGTTTCAAAAAAAATTCACCCATATTCAGGAAACAATATGTTCCAAATCAGTTATTTCCAAAAATATTTAGCATGTACTTGGACAACGTTAAATGTGTATTAAAAATATTTTAGATGTATACAAAATTGTACAATGTATATGAAAAAAAAATAGACAACAAAATTTATGTTTAGAAAAAATGTCAATTAGGTCTTGAAAATGTTAAATATGTGTAGAAAAGCTCATGATGTATAGAAAAACTATACAATGTGTACGGAAAAAATCCAATATTTAAAAAAGAAAAAGTGAAACAGGAAAGCCAAAACATTTGGATAACCAATGAAAATCAAACAAAGAAATAAAGAGAATCAAAATAACGGAGGGAAAAAGCAATATAAAGCCAATGCAAAATAGTGAGTAACTGATAAAGAAAACCGTAGGGAAAAATAAACGTCACATCTACAGTACCTGGCTGGGCCAGTGGCGTTGCTGCAGAGGCGAGAGCTACTTACGTCTTGCACCGGCCCAGAAATAGCTTCGCCAGAGGGCTATCATTATGTTCACACATTGGAAAACAAATTCGCAAGTTTGCAAAATGTTCATGGATTTCGAAAAAGTTTGCGCATTTGTTTTATTTCTTCACAGATATGGAAAAACTCGCGGGTTTAAATAGACTCTTCAATTTTGAAAAGGTATTGATGGATTAAAGAAAGTAAATGAATTTAAAAAATGTTCATGAATTTGAAAAATACTTCAGGGATTTCAAAAAGATCATGAATTGGAGAAAGTTTGGTCGGTTCAAAAAAGTTCACATGTTTGTGGATATCTTCAGGAATTTGAAAGAACTTCATGGATTTGAAAAAAATTGCTAATTCATTAAAAGTACTTTGTTTTGAATAAATATTTGCGGGTTTGTCAAAAAGTATTGGAATTTTTTTCCAGATTTGAAAATTTCCCCAAATTTTAGAACAATATCGATTTTGCCATAAAATTTCACAAAAATGTAAAAACTGCTCGCGAATTTGAAAAAGGTTCATGAATTTGAGAGAAACACACTGATTTAAAAAAAAGTATATGAATTCTAAAAAACTTCCTAAATTTCAAAAAATTCATGCATTGGAAACAAAAACACAAATTTAGAAAAAGTCCATGGATTTAGAATTTTTTTATGAATTTGGAAAAGTTCAAGTATTTGATAAAATTGATGGATCTGAAGAATTTCATGATTTTTTCAAAAAGTTAGGTGTTTAAAAGTGTATATATAGATAGTTGAAAAATATACAAAAAGAAAAAAAAACAAAAACGATACAAAACCGGTAACAAGCCAAAGAAAAAAAAATCATGAAAGAACTTGTATCTTTTCAATTGATGCTACGGGCGCCATTTACCATTTTGCCTTTAAGTCCAGCAATGGGCGTTAAATAGGATTCTAGGACATGCCGGGTATAATATAATCGTTGTGTCCAATGCCGCCCCCAGTACCCCTGCTGGATACATGGAATGGCCCACTATGTTCACAATGCTCAAGCGGCGGCTAGGAAAGATGTTGAGAGGGCATTTGAGATTTTTCAATCCCAGTTTTCTATTTTGCAAGGGCCGTCTAGATTTTGGGATTAAAAAAACCATTGGTACATCATGACTGTTTGTGTGATCATGCATAACTTGATCATTGAGAATGAGCGTGGACAGAATTTGGATTACACCTTCTATGATCTCATGGCATACGCGTTATGCCAATGAGAAAAGAGTAGCGTTTCATGAAGGTGTACCATAAAATTAGAGATGATGATACACACGAACTTTAGAAAGATTTGATGGAGGAGTACTGGAAATTGCATGGCGAAAAACCTCCTAGTTTCATTCTTTGTTTGTTGTACTGTGCAAGAAATTTGTTGTATTTGTGTTGCATTTGACGTTGTGATGAATTATGTAATAATTTAATATCATGGACAAATGACATTTTATGTTTTAGTTCAGGATGTCTTTTATTTCAAATTGTGCCACTGTTGTGCGGTTGGAGTGCGACTGAACTGCTACTGTAGAGCGGCTGCTGCACGCCGCTGCACAGCCGTTAGCCACTTTACATCATCTCTAGTAGTAGTAGTAGTTTTATATCTACAAATATACATCATCTATTGAGGTTGGATCTTTTTTGATGATGTAAAATGCATTTTTTTTATGATGTAAATTATCGTCACCACCTTTTACATCTTTAAATATACATTTTCTATTGGAGATGCTCTAATCTTTCAGACGTTGGGACCTGCCGGCACCGGGTGGGTGCAAACTCGGTCACAATAAGCGCCCGCGTTGCAACACTAAAATCAAAACAATGATCTCATGGTTGTGGCAGAACTGATGTATGGTTGTGGCTGAACTGAACGGTCGCAATTAAGATGCAGCTTCGGGAGAACAAGAGGTTGAAGACGACTTTGCTAACACTCGACCCATCTCTCTATCTCGTAGAACCACCACCAGGTACCCCATCTACGTGGAGGAGCATAGCTCAGGCTGTCGGGGAAACCGGTGATGACAACCTCGATGTGAATGCCCGAGATCTAGACAAGCTTGGGGTGGCCAGATAGGGCAGTGCTTGGGGATAAAGGGGCGACGTCCAAAGCAGCGGGGAGTCGATGGCTTGGGCGAAGGCTGGGGCAGAGCACTGAGCGGCGACGAGGTCAGACCGGAGAGTCTGGATCCTAGTGCCGGGGCAATGCAGGGGCCGGGGAGGCCGTGGCTGCCGAGATCGGGCCCGGGTCTTTGGGGCGGCGCGCGATGGTAGGGGCTACTGGCGCACGATGTTGGGTGGCGATTGACGCGAGGGGAGGACAAACGGCGGAGGGTTGGAGGTGGGGAAACTTCTGTGGGGCAGTTGGCTTTTGCGTGACTAAGAGTTTGTTTTGTCGCAGCAGGTAGAGGCGCTGCAAATATGCGGCACTTAGACCAAAAAATTTGGGCTGTCCAATTTTTATTCATCACCATTTGGAGATACATATTCCGTTGGAGCACTTATTTTGAAGCAAATTAAAATGCCCTAAACTACAATGTTTTATGCATGGTCACATTTTTTCATCAACTGTTGGAGATGTTCTCAGGCCATCTTCAATAATAAACACTTGTTGAGGTGCATACGCAACAAAATAAAAGGGGTTTTCTCATGGTTTTAAATAGCCCGCTATAGCTCCGCTATAGCACGCTATAGCGTTTGAAATAGGTCCTACGCTAAGGGTCTTTTATCCAAACACATGAGAAAACATTTTAAATAGCGCGCTATAGCATCGCTATAGCATCGCTATAGAAGAGGTCCGCCGCTAAGAGGCTTAGCGCGCTATTTAAAACTTTGGGTTTTCTACCTCGCGGCTGGGTAGGAGTCTATCCCTCCAATGCCAATAGCAATCTATAGGCCCCCGAGAAAAAATAGCAATCTGTAGATGTCCCATGATTCAAAAACATGGAAAAGAAACCAGAAGCGTTCGTTCTTCTCAACGTTGGGAATGGGGCGCCCGTATGGAAAACAGAAGTAGGCTCATACTAATTCCATTAGAATTCATCTTTTTCCTCTACCGCAGACCGCTAGTTAGTTTGCATCGAGTGAAAGAGAACTGGAGCGCTCGACGACATGCGACGGCATCGACGCAAGGCAGATTCCCCGTCTCAGGTGGGAATAAGACGACATAAGCAACCACCCGGTCCCACGACGCACCCCGCACGCCTGTCACGAGAGCCATTCCTCCGTTGCCGCCGCTAGCCTCCCTTCCGCCTCCTCCTTCGCGCCGCCGTCCTGGAGGGCATTCGCCCGACAAAGCCCGTGCGACGCTGGCGGTGGAGGGGCCTAGTCCTCCCTCTCCCCTGGTCGAGATCTCGGTGGCATGGGTCAACTGCTCGTGGGGGTGCAGAGTTTGGTGGGTTCCTGTCGGTGGGGGCGTGTGTATCCAATGACCGATGGGCTGGGGAGGCGGTTGTCCGTCCTCACAGCGGCGCCAGTAGGGGCTAGGTCGTGGTCGTCCAATCTGAATCCTGTCGGGCTGCTCATGGTGTAGGCGGCGATGCCTAGTGGTGGTTCGTGCATGAAGTTCTTAGAGTGGTGGCGGCTACTTTTGGCAAGGGATCCTCCTTTCCGACGATGGGGTAGATAGAGCCGACATTGTAGGGTGTCGTTCTTGGTCGCGCGCGGCGGGGGGGGGGGGGGAGATGGCGGTGGGCATGGATCTCAGACATGGGCTGCTCCGTTAGCCCATGGTGCCGATGTGAAGACGGTGACCCTCGGTGTCCTTTGTCCTTCCACACCGGCCCGAGATGCCGGCAACCTCTGTGCGGCCGGATCTGGTTGTGGGTTGGGGTGTTGGGGTTGGTGGTTCTAGATCAAGGGAAACCCTTGACCGGCAGCGGCGGTCACGATGCCGAAGGTGCTCCCGGCGTCGTTCTACTTATAGATGCGGACCACTAAAAAATAATTTATGGATGCGGATCGCATTCTACCCCACACCCTCCAGCTCCTGGTCGTCCAGGGTGAATGCCCAACATCTCATGGATTAGGCGGCAAATATGCCACGACGACATTTTCTTCCTGAAGATGCCGCCTTTGGATTGAGGAGTGGTGGTCGAGTCTTTCTGGTGGTCTGTTGGTGGCTCTTCAGTAGTGTTCCTACTCGGCAACTTACGGTAGGCGTCTTGATCTTGGCCGGAGGCGGTGGCGATGTAGGAGCGCCCATAGTCAGGCCCCGGGGATGTAGCCATGATGGTGAACCTCGTTACCAAATCTCAATGTCGTGCTCGTGTGATTGCTTGATCCTCGGATGATCAACGACGGCCTCGGATTTATTCTAACATCGATGATTGGCCTACATTTTCCTTGGCATCGCACTTCAATCCTCTGCAGATTTGTTCATGCAATTCTATTCTCACACTAGGCATTTTTTTTGAAATGGTCAAGGGAGGTGGGGGGGGGGGGGGTGGGGGGGGACTCCCAACCTGAATATATTTCAAAAGTCAGTAGATGTTACAGGGTTCACAAGTGATGTGAGGAGAGGAGCTCACGCCACAAGCCGACATGGGCCTTGAAGGTACCAGACTTAAGCCGATGAGACCAAATAACTAAATCATCCATTATAGCTCTAACAGAAACAGAAGCATCAATATCAAGCCCTTGGTAAACTTTCTTGTTTCTGGCATCCCAAATTTTCCAAAGGATGAGAAGGAACATGAAGGGACAAACCGAAGTGGGCAATTGCGCAGGAATGGGAGTATTGAAGAGCTCTCTAATGGGCGCGGCCATAGGCCGAATGCCCGTTGCACTCCAAATCCCTTGGGCTGCTGGACAGGAAAAGAAGAGATGGTCGCAATCCTCCACCAAGTGACTACATCTTGGGCAAACTTCAGTATCCATAATGTTTTTCTTGTGCGGGTTGTGCCTTGTATTAAGGCGGTCAAGGTAGAACAACCAACCAAAAATCATAACCTTTTTTGGCACTTTTGAATCCCAAATTTCAGCGAGCATTGGCTCAGCAAGCTGAACCAAGAGAGCAGCATACACGCCATGAGTGGAGAAGGCAACACCGATCGCCAGATCGATCGACCGAGGCCAAACCACCGCATACCGATCCATCCACAGTGCCCTCCATGCCGCCATCGATCCGCAATCACTGGCCGTCACGCCGTCAGTGGAGGGCCGCCTCCGCGACAAGAGACCCAACCGCCGCGCCCACACCGGGACCCCGCCCATCCTGCCACGGGAGAAAGGGAGATTCCCGCCACCGCCATCGCCTGGCTTAGCCCGGGCATCACGCGCGGCGACGGAGGAGAGAAGGGAGTAGATCGACTCGGCGATGGCTAGGTTACGGCCAGCCCGAGTCGCCCGATGCGGAGCGACGCGAGGGAGGGGAGGAGCGGCTTCTCCTTGATTTGGCTGTGCATCTATGATGATAATAAAACCCACATTTCTAACACCTATGATGATAACGCCTAATAAAATCCACATTTCAACACCATAAGCTACCTAAGTACAATGAGAACGGTGGAAATCCTGAGTTCCAATCACTTTTCCAAGAGAATTTAAAATGAAATGCTCCAGCCCAAATATCCTTGTCCAATTATAGCTAAAGAAACTCCTCACCTCTGAGATGGAGATGCCTTGTAATGATTTATTTCAGCACACTCTTCTTTTTGCATCTCTTGGATTTTTGATTCGAGCTCTTGCTTAAGTACTAGGAGATCCTCTTCGTGCCTTTTCTTGTCTTTTTTCCTCTTTTCCTTAAGCTTTCGAATTTGTTTTTTGAAATTTTCCTCCATGCGCAATTGAAGCTATGGAGAGAAAGTACAGTACAGGGAAATTTGAGTTCGGAACAAAATAGCACCCTTTAGCTATTCAGATTCCTTATTTCCTCAAATGGGTAGTAAAGAAGAAAAGCCTGAAGTAGCGAAAGCCTAAACACATTTTTTTGTAGGAAAAATGAAATAGAAAGAACACACAGTTTTCCGGTGAATCAAGAGATGAGAAGATACCTGCATGACGTCTTTCAATTCGATTAACGCTTAATGATATCCGATAACCCTCCCGAGGCGATATCCCATCATTTGGCCTGCTCTCCCCTAAGAGTGAAGGATTCAAAGGAAATTAGAGTAGCCAGCATAGCCTTTCTCGCAGAAGGAGCGGAAAACTACTAAACTACTAACCCATTCTCCCAGTGGCAAGACCTATGGCGCTTGCCATCGAAGGCTGAGTCATCTTTCCATTGATCTTGTTTCTTTCTTGCCCATGGAGACCTCCTGCTGTTCTTGGCTGATTTTTGTAGCTTGGCTCTCTATTTTATCTTGTGCTCCTCCACCCCTTTTGCTCTTCTCTTCACACTATGTCATGTGCTCATACACTCTTGTTTGATAATATCTTTCACATCAACACAACAACATGATGGGCTGATCCAATACCACATTAGAGGTCAGAATTATGGATGAAAACAAAAGCAATGCAGATCTGAACAAACAAGCAAATTCTCATATTTGTTCTACATAATAGTACATGTTTGTTTTGATATTTTAGTTTGGCTTTTTTTTCTCTCAAACATTGTTGCTTGAAAATACAAAAAAACATTGTTGCTTGTTTACTTTATAGGAATACTGCGCACCTAGTTGGATACTCGCTCGCATGAAAGTCATGCAATGTAGACGAGTCATGAGATTTTTGGAGTACCATGAGGATGGACGGGACTTAATATCGAAGAGTTATACAAATCTAATCAATTTTGATGGTAAAATCACTTGATTTGGATACATTTGCTTCAAAAGGGTTAAAATTCAATGATAAAAGACACCATCTTACTAAAAATTAGGACCGATTTAGCAGTTTTAATGATTGCTCCTCTCTTACCTCCTCTTTTTCACATTAGAGGTAAGAGTATATATTAGATCGGAGCCGCTGACCTCATTGATTAGTGGTCTGATTAGCTCTTATCTTCTTACCTCACACGTAAAAAAGACGGGCAAGAGGGAGCATGTTAAAATTTGCTCCGACCGACGGTAAAGTTTGTATGTCCTTTGCAATAGATCGTGAAATAAGCAATTATGAAGTCGGTAGCAATATTGAAATCAAGCCAAAATGAGTGATATTTAATTTGTGGAACTGAACATAGCAAGGATTATGATTTAATTTGATCCCAAACCGAAGAGGGCAAGAGAGCTAACGCGTGGGATCCGCAGCTGCAGCAGTGGCGCGCTCGTGGGGGGTGGCCGTGGAGCGAAGGAGCGACGCCTGCGGGCGCAGAGGCCTCGGGAGGGAGGGGTGGTGCCGACGGGAGCAAAGCAGTGTGGAGTTAGTAGGCACGGAGGGCACGCTGCCTGTCTCGCCTCGCCGCTGCCGGGTCGAGCGAGGAGCGGAAGGAGGGGTTGCTGAGAAGCGCTGTCAGCTGGTGGCACGAAGTCACCTCACTGCCTCTCGTGGCATGCATTTGAGCCGAGGCAGTTGGACTTGACGATCGGAGGTACCGAGGCACCTCCAACCAACTCATCCAATCACAGCAGCAGGACGGCTATGGCCCTGCTTGGATGCTCTAACTCAGTTAGAGGTTAGAGTTAGATTCTAACTTTAAACTAACCCTAAACTAACTCTAACCAAAAAGCTGTTTGGATGGTAGGGTTAGATTGACAATAAAATATTCTTTCTCAATTATTTGACTATTTTGGACCTTGTTTGAATGGAAGGGGTAACTTTTTTTTACTATTTTTTCTAGTGGGTCCAAGAGAACTAACCCAAATAAGCTCCTCTAGTGTGGGCTAGTTTTTTGGGGTGGGTTAGATCCAACTAACCCAAACTAACCCATCATGTTTGGATACTTTTGAGTTATTTAAGCCCCAACTAACTAAAACTAACTCTAACATAGGGATCCAAACAGGGCCTATGTCCGCCTCCGAAGTTCGCTGGAAGTTCCATGAACTCATGATGATGTACGGACGCACGGCTGGAAGTTCCCGAACTCACATCAAGGGTCATGGACTAGCACCTTGCCGGGCGTGTTTCGGTGCGTTTGCGCGCTGGTACAACCACGCTGGTTAGGACCGTGGAACCTGTGGCCCGCTGTCAGGTATGTAAGGCGGAAACCAGCCATATGGTGCAAAGGCGTTGAGAGCATGATTTTATTTGATGGCGCCCAATTCCCCTTTAAGGATGGGTTTGGTTATCTACATCGCTTTTTTGCCCTTTGCATACTAGTCTCAGCTTGGGCCTGGTTATGCATATGCGATAAAAATCATCATTTGCATGTTGATTGGTTGCTCGCACCTCTCTCCCCGCATCGCTGTAACGCCCACGAACGATAGTAGGACGCGAACAATGGTGGAGCTACACCCTCACCTCGGGGCTGGGTCCGCCTGGCACACGTAAAGTCTTTGTTCACTGTAGCATTTTCTGCACTGTTTGATATCGTAGATTATAGCTCAAGCAGGCCCGGCCTAGTGCTAACCTGGCTCCGCCCCGACGCCGGGGAGGAGGCCAAAAGAACGACAACGCGCCGCTTAGTAGGGTGCGGAGGAGGAGGTCAAAAGAACAATGAGGACGACGACACAAGGTAGTAGGATGCGAGCGAGGAGGCCGAGATGAACGACGCCGCCGTGGCTTCAGTAGCAGGACATGAGAAAGGAGACCGAGAGGAACGCAACGACCGCGCTGGAGTGTAGTAGGACATGGGAGAGCAGGTTGAGAGGAACGACGCAAGAAGGGCGCTGATGCAACACGCGGAAGAGAACGATTTATGGCGACTAATCATTCTATATAACTAGGAACACTGCCAACTAATCGAGCTAACTCAAATTAATGAATAACCAACTGAAATTGCTAAAACTGTCAAGAACTAAAATTGAGAAAAGCTAGATTTTTTGGCAAGTAGTTTAATCACCCTCTCGAGACCTACTTTCCATCCTGCGCGACTATGACCGCCATTGTTTCGCTTCTTGAAGTCGCTGCAGCATGGCATTGCCTAGATGTCTCAGGGGCGTCCCTTGGTGTTTGATCTTTGTGACACGTGCACCGTCAAGGCCGCCACAACGCTCCAACTGCAAGGACTCATTTAGCACAAGGAAATGAGCTGACACCGCCGCCCACCAGTCAGGCTTTGGCCATCGGCTATCTCTAGCAGTGACGAGGTGGACGGAGAGGGAGGAGACGGGCGGCGGCTAGGGTTTCACCTGGCCGCCTCGAATAAAGACGAGCTCAAGAATATGTTGTTTGTGGGTGAATAAATTTTGTACATCTCTTTTACCACTGCAGTAGCGCAACACAAAACGGTAGGATTGGCACATGCACAAACGTAAACAAAGGCTACATACACATCCTGACTGAATGCAAGAACGAGGAACACAAGGGTCTCTGTTTGGTTACATGCAACGATTTTTAGAGAGGTTGCATGGGAAAATGGGTCAGGCTCATCGGAGCCTGGCTAAGAGAACGGGCAAAATATGGTGTATGCATATAGTTTGGTTTCCTACATATGAGTTGGCTGCATTGTGAATGCAATTTTTCCTTGGTGTTTGATTACACGTGACCAGAGAGGTTACATTAGTCTACACGCACAAGTGACAACACACACACGTGCGAGCGCGCGCGCACACACACACACACATTTACATGAACAACACATGCACACGTGCCAGCACACCCACACGTTTGCATGAAGAACACACGCACACACATGTTCACATGAACAACACATCACACGCGACAGCACTCCCACAAGTTCGAAGCTCGTTGTACAGTATATAGTTCACTTGGGAGATTAGAAGAGACTAGTGAAATGTATACATATTCGTCTATGACCACCGATATAGAATACATACAACACGAAAGTCATGTGAAACAGAGAGATGAACCTACTGGTTAAAGGAAATTTCAAACGGTCGACCGTGCGCGATGAATTTGTTAAAATTCATCCAAAATAGTGTAAAATATAAACATGAAATTGAACATTTACAGTCAATAAAATCATGGACCGATCGCCTGAATGGAAGCGCAACGTCGATGTGCATCCTTTTCGTGTACAATTTATTTCCAATAAGCACGGTTGTATAGACTAGAAGAGACTAGTGAACGAGATTGTGGTGAAGGAGATAGTAGACATGTAGATCTACTTGTCTACGATTTGTGAAACAGAAAACGCACAACACGAAAAGTCGTGTCAAACAACAGGTGAAGCTACTCATCAAAGAAAATTTCAAATAGTCGACCATTTGCCATGAATTTGTCAAAATTGCCAAAAAGCTCCCAATATGAACATGAAATTCAAGATTTATAGTGAATGAAATTATGATCTGATCGACTGAATGAAATCAGAATACCGAGGTGCATCTTTTTCGTGAACAGATTATCTCGAGTAAGCTTGGTTTTGTAGAAGAGAAGAAACTAACCGAGGCCATGTTCGTTAATCCCTTGCCACAGGGATTGAAGGGGATTGGGAGGTTTGAGAAGGATTTTGACTTGCAAGGGATTTAATCCCCTTCAATCCCTTTCAAACCTCTTCAAACCCTCCCAAACCGAACAAGGCCTGAAGGAAATTATGATGTGCTTAGAGGAGAACACCTAAATCAGGTACAGGTACACGCACGCACGTGCGCTCGAGAGCATCGCTCGGGGGTGGCTCGGTGAAAATGTACGTTCGATTCGGCCGCCCCTTCAAATCCAAGCCCAGGGGTGCTTTAAAAAGTGTGCCGCACAGGCTCAAAGTATTTGTATACAACCAGAAAACTCAAGCCCGAAAAAAGCTATATCCAGCAGGTTGGTTGAGGGTAATGACCAAACAGGCTTAAGAAGCGGATCAGACGCTGCTTACAAAACGGACGAGCAGTTCCAAAACGGATCCTGCTTACCGGAGAATTGATGTGATGTGCGTGATATTGCAAAGCGAAATCACACGGATTCAAATCCGCCTGCCTCGGTGTTGTCTCCTCCCTGAGCAATACTGCTGTACGTTTGACTGTTGGAAGTATCAGAAGTCGCTATCCCGTTTAATGGATGATGGTTCCTGCACCAGTTACCAAGTAAATATAGACAATTAGTGTACTGGTAATGCTGACCGATGTGGAAGGTTTACACTTTCGATTTCAGAA
Organism: Aegilops speltoides; assembly: GCA_021437245.1. Taxonomy (NCBI): domain Eukaryota; kingdom Viridiplantae; phylum Streptophyta; class Magnoliopsida; order Poales; family Poaceae; genus Aegilops; species Aegilops speltoides. The sequence goes on from CM038143.1 coordinate 573,715,117, forward strand.
ATATTTCAGCCACAATTGAAATCCAGTGAATTTCTGTGCTTTTGGTTTGCATTTCAGCCGATGGCCAAAATATCAACTTCCAATTCAACTGAATAATTAAAATTTCGAAAATATTTGAATTCATGTGTACTGTACTTAATTAAACTGCTGAAATATTTTGATTGAAACGTAAATGTTAGGGTGTGTACTCAAATAGTCAAATTATTGAGAGATTCATTGAATTACATCAACACCTCGCTGAAAGTGAAAACCAGGTCTAGACTCCGCGTACATGGATGGGTCGAACATCTTACGTGTTATCAAAAGTATGTGACGCCGTAAGGAGATTGACGTGCACGCAAAGCACGAGCGTGCACAAGCAGTCGAGGCGACTGCGCATGTCCCGGAGCTGCGTCTCCATGCTCCTGCCGGTCCGGACGCGGCGCCAGAGCGTGCTCCCGCGATAGAAGGTCACGAGGCCGGCCGCTTCGGCCAGCGCCCCGGCGACCAGTCCGGCAAGCGCCGGGTTCTTCTGCTGCTTGGCCATGTTCAGTAGCGCGTGGAGCTTGCGCGCGCACTCCTCGAGCTTGGCGCATTCCGTCTCGCACTGCGGAATCCGCAGGAGGTGGGCGGCCAGGGTGATGAGCATGACGGCGTGCAGCCCCGACAGCTGCGCGACATTGGCAATGTCCGACAGGACGCCACACACCCCCATCCTGACGCTGATGCTGAAGCTGATGGAGAGAAAGCTGCTAGGAGCAGGCTATATATATGGGTCTCCATGTGGCAATCAGCTTTGACCTGACTGTCTCGTAGTGAAACACAAGGTTGAAGAAAGGAGGCAAGGAGCATAGTGAGTGCATCTTCTCGACGGCGGAGTCGCGGAGGGGCTCTGAGAGGAGAGGAGAGGAGAGAAGAGAAGAGGCCGGAGGTGTTCCATTCCAAGGAAACCTGTGTGACCAGGAGGCTCAAAAGCAAGACGAGGGCCTGCCTTTCCAGTCAGCGTGTAGCCGAAGAAGAAGATCCCAGGATGTTCCTAGGAAGTTCCACATCCCGTCCTTCTCCCTCCAGCCGTTGGATCACATCTCCTCTCCTGGTCCACACATGTGGCTCACAAAATCACAAAGGAAACGTTTCATGAGCAGTCTTGTAAACATGGCCAAAACGAAACACAAGAACAGCTAGCTAACTATAGTTTTTTTTTTGAAAATTATAGTTTTTGTAATAAGTCTACGCCATCGGGTTGGACGAGCCTCCCGACTATATTGTAATAAGTCTACGCCATCGAAGTTGGACGAGCCTCCCGACTTATTGTCAGTCTACTAGATGATTTAATAAAGCTAGTCATGATGGCCTTCCTAAAAAAAACACAGAACGACTAAAAACACAAGAGTACAAGGCTAGATCCTCTATTTTTCCAGATCACCGCGGCAGCCGGGAGCCAACCCTAGCCACCGACAAATCTCCACAACCCACTGCCCTTCTTCCCACCGCCGCTGGGCAAAGCTCGCGTGGCTATAAAGGGTGGCGAGGCCTTTCTTTCCCCGGAGGTGTTCTTCGCGAAGGTGCGACTCAAATTGAGCAAGGGTGCGGTGTTCAGCGAGAGTGTAGAGCAAGCGCCGGTACGCCCGCGGCACGAGAGCAGTAAATCGCCAGGTGTTTCGCGCGACCACGCGTCCGCAGATCTATCACCCGGTCCGAGGGTCGGCGGGCACGCGCGCCGATGCCGAGCTGGCATGGCTAGGCGCACTAGTGCATGGCGCGTAGTGCGGGCGTGAAACCTTCGTACATTGAGATCGGACGATGGTGCCGCTCGGTAATACTTCCCTTGGGGCATCATTCTGGAGTGGTCACCGCTGATGGGACTACTCAATGCGTGAGGATGTGGGCGAGTTGTCGCGGTGGCGTTTGTGGTTGATGGTGATCATGATGTCGAGGTTTCTATGGTAACGATGCGGTGGTGCGGGGGGGGGGTGAGCGGCGTCGGAGTCGCAACAATGGTTGTGATAGTTGGTTCTTCTCCGACGGTTTTGCGGGATTGTCTCGGTTGTTTGTTGTGGTGAAGTCGGAATTGCGGTTGGCTTGGCCTTGGTGGCAACAATGGCGGCAACATGCGGTCTGATAACGATCTTTCGCGATGCCAACCTTGCAGATTTCGCCGAGGCTCAGGCCATAATCGAGCTGCGATATCCCCGTTGTGCTTGGCTGACTGTTCGGCATTGAGCTTCATATGGCTTTTCACGACCTCTTCGGTCTGGGTTGAGTTGATGGTCGTCTATGGTGAAGTCAGAGTCGCTTGCTTGAAGGGAAGGGATGATATGATGCTTGTTCAGGAGATGTAATGACGATGACGCCAATATACTATATCGACGAGGCTTTCTCCACAGTGGTATGTGGGGTATATTATGCATGCCGCTAACAGATTATGACAACTTTTGCTCGGTTTCCGTTTATTAACCGAGGAACTCTCATCTTCTTAATTAATAGCTGAGGCAAATCTTTTGCCTCCACTTCAGAAAAACAAAATCACAAACCAATTGGCTTTAAAGAGTACACATAGGATCCCTTTCCACTAAAACAGAGTTGGGGCAAGCAAAGTTATTGTCCAGTCCCTGTATAGGAAATAGAACCCCATTTTTAAATAATAAAAGAACGGAAGAGAAGGAAATTTGATCTCCTACAAAAATAACCACAAAAAATATCAGCATATTTTGAAATACGATGAGGTCCAAAACATACAATTACAGAATTCCAAGGGTTTGGAAAAAACAATAAGATTCATTGCAATCACCAGTGTTTCCAATAAATTTGGCAGATATTTGTTTTTTCAAACACATACCAATAATCTTGAAAATAGAAATATTCAAGAAAACTCGACACAACCATATAAAGTTTACTAGTATTCCAATGTGTTCCCTTTGTATCTCAATGTCACCGAATGTTCTGTGAGGTCGATGTGAGCCATGTGAGGCCACCAATCACATTGACCTTGTTGCATGCGACTAATATGAGCGGTGGTCATGTCCGAAGGATCATGCTCAAGCCATATATGGTCTTTATTGCTAGGTTAAAACGATATGCCCCTGTCAGACGGAGAGAGGGTATGCCTAAATATTGCATAAAAATGGGGTAGTCTATTTTTCACCGAGTGGACGAAAAACCCGCCAGTCCATTATGTCGTCAGCTGCCTCTACTCCTCCTTCCGACGCCACCACACCGGCTTATGGCACCCACTACCGCGCACATGCGCTTTTGCACTTTTTTTAAAACCTCCCATGCACCTTGCCCGAGTATCCACGTCCGACCGACTTCCACTTCGGTCGCCGCAAAGGTGGCACATCCCTCCACCAAACCAGCAACCAAAAGGAGGGACATGAGTACAAAAAGTTCATGAACTTAAAAATCGCACATATAAAAAAATATTCACAAAATTGAAGATTGTTCATGGATTTGAAAAATCTTTGCAAATTTTATACAAATTAAAAATATCCAGAAATTTCAAAAATGTTCATTCAATTTAATAATGGTCACGGATTTGTAGAATTATTTGTGAAAAATTAAAATTGAAAAACTAAAATGGAGATGAAAAGGTGGAAAAAGGATAAAAGAGAAAGAAAAAACTTAAAATAAACAAACTGAAAACCAATGACGAAAAACAAGAAAACCTTCTGTAACCTTCCCATATAAGGTTCTACATGTTTTAGAAAACCAGCTCTTGTACTCAAGCTTGCCCCCGATCAATGGGACGCCCGCTTGACACATGTTGCAGGCTATGGGTGCGGCCATATCTCGATTTATGCGAGGCAGTAGCTAGTGGGTCGGCCTAGTAGCCATGTCGGTTCTTCACACTGTCGTCACACACATGTTTTGTTTTCTTGTTTTTACTCTTATTCATATTTTGAAAAAATTAAACACATATATCACAAAACATAATTTTGTTTATTTTAACAAGTGATTATCACAAATTCTAAAATGCTCATGCAGTGTAAAATCTATATTCGCCAACCTATAGAAAATTTATACTATCCGAAAAAAATGTATGTGTCATTCTCATAATGTTCGCACATTTAAAACTATGTATGTGATATTTTTGAAAAATGTTATACTATATAAAAATGTTTGTGTAACTAAAAAATCTTATTATTCTCAAAAATGTATGTTATATTTAGCCAAATGTTCACGAGTTTCAAAATATGTTTTATAAAATATCATTTAAAAATAATCGCATGTTTAAAATATATCTTGTATCATTCAGAAAAATGTTCATTGTCTGTTTCAAAAAATTCACCCATATTCAGGAAACAATATGTTCCAAATCAGTTATTTCCAAAAATATTTAGCATGTACTTGGACAACGTTAAATGTGTATTAAAAATATTTTAGATGTATACAAAATTGTACAATGTATATGAAAAAAATAGACAACAAAATTTATGTTTAGAAAAATGTCAATTAGGTCTTGAAAATGTTAAATATGTGTAGAAAAGCTCATGATGTATAGAAAACTATACAATGTGTACGGAAAAAATCCAATATTTAAAAAGAAAAAGTGAAACAGGAAAGCCAAAACATTTGGATAACCAATGAAAATCAAACAAAGAAATAAAGAGAATCAAAATAACGGAGGAAAAAGCAATATAAAGCCAATGCAAAATAGTGAGTAACTGATAAAGAAAACCGTAGGGAAAAATAAACGTCACATCTACAGTACCTGGCTGGGCCAGTGGTGCGTTGCAGAGGCGAGAGCTACTTACGCCTTGCACCGCCCAGAAATAGCTTCGCCAGAGGGCTATCATTATGTTCATTACATTGGAAAACAAATTCGCAAGTTTGCAAAATGTTCATGGATTTCGAAAAAGTTTATGATTTGTTTTATTTCTTCACAGATATGGAAAAATCTCGCGGGTTTAAATAGACTCTTCAATTTTGAAAAGGTATTGATGGATTAAAGAAAGTAAATGAATTTAAAAATGTTCATGAATTTGAAAAATACTTCAGGGATTTCAAAAGATCATGAATTGGAGAAAGTTTGGTCGGTTCAAAAAGTTCACATGTTTGTGGATATCTTCAGGAATTTGAAAGAACTTCATGGATTTGAAAAAATTGCTAATTCATTAAAAAAGCTTTGTTTTGAATAAATATTTATGGTTTGTCAAAAGTATTGGAATTTTTTCCAGATTTGAAAATTTCCCCAAATTTTAGAACAATATCGATTTTGCCATAAAATTTCACAAAATGTAAAAACTGCTCATGAATTTGAAAAAGGTTCATGAATTTGAGAGAAACACACTGATTTAAAAAAGTATATGAATTCTAAAAACTTCCTAAATTTCAAAAAATTCATGCATTGGAAACAAAAACACAAATTTAGAAAAGTCCATGGATTTAGAATTTTTTATGAATTTGGAAAAGTTCAAGTATTTGATAAAATTGATGGATCTGAAGAATTTCATGATTTTTCAAAAAGTTAGGTGTTTAAAAGTGTATATATAGATAGTTGAAAAATATACAAAAGAAAAAAAACAAAAACGATACAAAACCGTAACAAGCCAAAGAAAAAAATCATGAAAGAACTTGTATCTTTTCAATTGATGCTACGGGCGCCATTTACCATTTTGCCTTTAAGTCCAGCAATGGGCGCAATAGGATTCTAGGACATGCCGGGTATAATATAATCATTGTGTCCAATGTCGCCCCCAGTACTTCTGCGATGGATACATGGAATGGCCCACTATGTTCACAATGCTCAAGCGGGCGCTAGGAAAGATGTTGAGAGGGTATTTGAGATTTTTCAATCCCAGTTTTCTATTTTGCAAGGGCCGCCTAGATTTTGGGATTAAAAAACCATTGGTACATCATGATGTTTGTGTGATCATGCATAACTTGATCATTGAGAATGAGCGTGACAGAATTTGGATTACACCTTCTATGATCTCATGGCATACGCTATATGCCAATGAGAAAAGAGAGAGCGTTCATGAAGGTGTACCATAAAATTAGAGATGATGATACACACTTAACTTTAGAAAGATTTGATGGAGGAGTACTGGAAATTGCATGGCTTAAAAACCTCCTAGTTTCATTCTTTGTTTGTTGTACTGCAAGAAATTTGTTGTATTTGTGTTGCATTTGACGTTGTGATGAATTATGTAATAATTTAATATCATGGACAAATGACATTTTATGTTTTAGTTCAGGATGTCTTTTATTTCAAACTGTTACACTTGTGCGTTGGAGTGCGATTGAACTGTTACTGTAGAGCGGCTGCTGCACGCCGCTGCACAGCCGTAGCCACTTTACATCATCTCTAGTAGTAGTAGTAGTTTTATATCTACAAATATACATCATCTATTGAGGTTGATCTTTTTGATGATGTAAATGCATTTTTTATGATGTAAATTATCGCCACCACTTTTTACATCTTTAAATATACATTTTCTATTGAGATGCTCTAACCTTTCAGACGCTGGGACCGGCATCGGTGGGTGCAAACTCGGTCACAATAAGCGCCCGCTGTAAACACTAAAATCAAAACAATGATCTCATGGTTGTGGCAGAACTGATGTATGGTTGTGGCTGAACTGAACGGTCGCAATTAAGATGCAGCTTCGGGAGAACAAGAGGTTGAAGACGACTTGCTAACACTCGACCCATCTCTATCTCGTAGAACCACCACCAGGTACCCCATCTACGTGGAGGAGCATAGCTCAGGCTGTCGGGGAAACCGGTGATGACAACCTCGATGTGAATGCCCGAGATCTAGACAAGCTTGGGGTGGCCAGATAGGGCAGTGCTTGGGGATAAAGGGGCGACGTCCAAAGCAGCGGGGAGTCGATGGCTTGGGCGAAGGCTGGGGCAGAGCACTGAGCGGCGACGAGGTCAGACCGAGAGTCTGGATCCCAGTGCCGGGGCAATGTGGGGCCGGGTGAGGCCGTGGCTGCCGAGATCGGGCCGGGTCTTTGGGGCGGCGCGCGATGGTAGGGGCTACTGGCGCACGATGTTGGGTGGCGATTGACGCGAGGGGAGGACAAACGGCGGAGGGTTGGAGGTGGGGAAACTTCTGTGGGGCAGTTGGCTTTTGCGTGACTAAGAGTTTGTTTTGTCGCAGCAGGTAGAGGCGCTGCAAATATGCGGCACTTAGACCAAAAAATTTGGGCTGTCCAATTTTTATTCATCACCATTTGGAGATACATATTCCGTTGGAGCACTTATTTTGAAGCAAATTAAAATGCCCTAAACTACAATGTTTTATGCATGGTCACATTTTTTCATCAACTGTTGGAGATGTTCTCAGGCCATCTTCAATAATAAACACTTGTTGAGGTGCATACGCAACAAAATAAAAGGGGTTTTCTCATGGTTTTAAATAGTTCGCTTATAGTCGCTTATAAGCACGCTATAAGCGTTTGAAATAGGTCCCACGCTAAGGGTCTTTATCCAAACACATGAGAAAACATTTTAAATAGCTACATTAAAGCATCGCTTATAGCATCGCTATAGAAGAGGTCCGCCGCTAAGAGGTTTAGCGCTATTTAAAACTTTGGGTTTTCTACCTCGCGGCTGGGTAGGAGTCTATCCCTCCAATGCCAATAGCAATCTATAGGCCCCGAGAAAAAATAGCAATCTGTAGATGTCCCATGATTCAAAAACATGGAAAAAAAAAAAAAAGAAAACCAGAAGCGTTCGTTCTTCTCAACGTTGGGAATGGGGCGCCCGTATGGAAAACAGAAGTAGGCTCATACTAATTCCATTAGAATTCATCTTTTTCCTCTACCGCAGACCGCTGCGAAGGTTTGCATCGAGTGAAAGAGAACTGGAGCGGTTGACGACATGCGACGGCATCGACGCGAAGGCAGATTCCCTGTCTCAGGTGGGAATAAGATTTATTGCTAAGCAAATTTCACCGGTCCCACGACGCACTTTCGCGACGCCTGTCACGTAGAGCTATTCTTCCGTTGCCGCTGCTTAGCCTCTCTTCCGCCTCCTTCGCGCTCGTCGTCTGGAGGGCATTTGCCCGACAAAGCCCGGTGCGACGCTGGCGGGAGGGGTTTAGTCTCTTCCCTTTCCTCGTCGAGATCTCGTGGCATGGGTCAACTCGCCGTGGGGTGAGAGTTTGGTAGGTTCTCGCTTCGGGGGCGTGTATCCTACGACCGGCGGGTTGCAGGCGGGGTCGTCTGGCCTCACAAAGGGCGCCATGTATGGGGCTAGGTCGTGGTCGCCCAATCTGAATTCTGTCTGGCTTGTTTATGGTGTAGGCGCATGGCGTTTAGGTGGTGGTTTCGTATGAAGTTTCTTAGAGTGGTGGCGGTTACTTTTGGCAAGGGATCCTCCTTTCCCATTTACGGGTAGATAGAGCCGACAATTGTAGGGTGTCGTTTTGAGCCACATGGGCGGGGGGTGGTGGGGAGATGGCGGTGGGCATGGATCTCGCATATGGGTTGCCCGCAGCCCAGCGAAAGCCGATGCGAAGACGCGCACCCTCGCAACTTTTGTCCTTCCATTGACCGGCCCGAGATGCCGGCAACCTTCAGTGCGGCCGGATCCTGGTTGTGGGTTGGGGTGTTGGGGTTGGTGGTTCTAGATCAAGGGAAACCCTTGACCGGCAGCAAGCGTCACGATGTCAAGGTGCTCCCGGCGCCGTTTCTACTTATAGATGCGACCACTAAAAATAATTTATGGATGCGGATCGCATTCTACCCCACACCTCCAGCTCCCGGTCCCGGTGAATGCCCAACATCTCATGGATTAGGCGGCAATATGCCACGCACGACATTTTCTTCTCAAGATGCCGCTTTGGATTGAGGAGTGGTGGTTTAGTCTTTCGTGGTCTGCTGGTGGCTCTTCAAGAGTGTTCCTACTCGGCAACCACGGTAGGCGCTCTTGATCTTGGCCGAGGCGTGGCGATGTAGGAGCGCCTATAGTCGTGCCCGGGATGTAGCCATGATGGTGAACCTCGTTACTAAATCTGAGGATGGGCATCGGTGAGGATGACCTAGCTGGTGGTGGCTGACCAAGGGCAAGAGATGGTGGTGGTGACCATGGGCAAGAGATGGAGGTGGCTGAGGATGACCTAGCGATGGTCGTGCTGAAGGTGGCCTCGCGATGGTGGTGGTGCTCGACAATGACCACGCACCGGTGGTGGCGCCGGCGATCCCACAGCTGGGCAACATGACCACGCCAATTGTGGTGAAGACTACATCCCACTACCTCCACTGCCTCCACAGCCTCGCCGCTCTAGGCATCAGGAGATGAAGGAGAAGAAGGAGAAGAACTGCCTACTTTGTCGGTATGTCGGATCTCCTATAGGTTAGCTATCCAAAATGATATATATATACTTAGTTACCTATGTTATCTCTAATATGCTTAGTTTCCTATAGGTTAGCTTCATTTTACCTAAGTTGGCTCTAATATACTAACTTAGAGCTTATATGCTTAGTTTCCTATAGGTTAGCTCCAAAATAACTTATGTTAGCACAAAATGATCAAGTTTACATAATAAGCTTATAGTCTTTTCTTAATCTTCTTCTTTTCCAAAATGACATAGGTTAGCTTCATTTTACCTAAGTTGGCTCTAATATACTAGCTTAGACTATGCTTAGTTTCCTATAGGTTAGCTCCAAAATAACTTATGTTAGCACAAAATGATCAAGTTTACATAATAAGCTTATAGTCTTTTTCTTAATCTTCTTCTTTTCCAAAACTCTTCTTATTCTTCTTCTAGTCTTCTTCTTTTTCTTCTTCTAACTTCTTGTTTATCATTTTGCAGATTTGATTTAATTGACGGAAGCTTGCGTGGATGGGGTGCTTCTTTTCCATTTCTGTTTTTATTTTGTATGAATGTGAAACTTTTGTGAATTGATGGATAACGGTGTTGGATGAACAATGTGAAACTTTTGTAACGACGGAACTATGTGTTGGCTATGTACGTATGTATATATGATGAAACTTGTGTGTTGGATATGATTGCTATATGTATGCTTGTTGTACATATATGATTGCTATATGGATGCTTGTTGTACATATATATGTGTTGAATATCTCATATGTGAAATAGTGACATGAGATTAAGAAGAAAAGAATTAAAAAAGTTGTTACTAATGGCGCACTATAGTATGCTGCGCTGTAAGTATAGCAGATACTAGTGGCGCACTGTGAGCAGTACTAATGGCGCACCGTCGGGTGCGCCATTAGAATACCAGATTCTAATGGCGCACAGGTGGTGCGCCATTAGAAAGAAATTCTAATGGCGTGATGCCAGTGGCGCACCAGCCATGCGCCATTAGAAGGCAAAACTGGTGCGCCACTAGCATGCCTTTTCCTAGTAGTGCAAGTCTCTTTACCCGTTCCGTAATACTTCATCCCACAACTAACTCATTAGTCACAATGCTTGCAAGGCTTACAGTGATGAGTATTTCGAGAGGGCCCAGAGATACCTCTCCGAAACACGGAGTGACAAATCCTAATCTCGATCTATGACAACCCAACAAACACCTTCGGAGACACTTGTAGAGCACCTTTATAATCACCCTTTTATGTTGAGACATTTGGTAGCACACATAGTGTTCCTCCGGTATTCGGGAGTTGCATAATCTCATAGTCTGAGGAACATGTATAAGTCATGAAGAAAGAAATAGCAATGAAACTGTAACGATCATAATGCTAAGCTAATGGATGGGTCATGTCCATCACATCATTCTCCTAATGATGTGATCCCATTCAACACATGTCTATGGTTAGGAAACATAATCATCTTTGATTAACGAGCTAGTCAAGTAGAGGCATACTAGGGACAATATGTTTTGTCTATGTATTCACACATGTACTAAGTTTCCGGTTAATACAATTCTAGCATGAATAATAAACATTTATCATGAAATAAGGAAATAAATAATAACTTTATTATTGCCTCTAGGGCATATTTCCTTCAAAGAATACGTTTGAAATCCTGGATCAGAAGCCATTCCACCCTTACCCTACCCAGGTTAAGCATGTTCTTGCATGTTGCCTCCTTCATAATTCGATCCTACAATGTGGTTGTGATGAACTTATACCGGAGGAAGATGTGACACCTGATGATGTTGTCAGCTCTGGCCGTGGTGTGGAGGTGTTTGACAACGAAGCCTGGAAGACCAAATGGATGGATCGGGCTCAGGCAATGTGGGATAACAGAGGTTAGACAAGGATCTGAAGAGGAAGAAGAGTCAGTAGCACAAGAGAAGAAGAAGAAGAAGCAACAGCAACAGCAGAAGAAGAAGAAGCTGCAGCAGGAGGCGGATGGACTTCCACCTAGTTAGCATCAATGAACTTTCCGCCATTCAACCATATGACCTTATGCCGTTTGTGACCAAACAATGTGTAGTTTGTCTAACAACGACAACGCAGGCAACCAAATACCGTGGTAAATTTTTTTCTCTGAGCAGGTTACCTCAATGCAGGCAACAAAACTACATGTAGATGTTGGTCTTTTTGTCTATATTAGCTTAAACAGACCCAACTGAGACAAGTATGCAAATGCCTAAAACAGAGATGTCAACCAAACGGTCCTACAACCTCGGGCCACACTCATGCCTTGAAGGTATATTTTTGTCCTCCACTGCAACCACTAAATCAGCTAATTCTACTGTTTTCTCCCTCCAACACTAAAGCAACTATGGAGGATGCCCAATATGTCGTCTTTTTTCCTTATTATCAATAGCATTTCTAACGTTTTCCCTTGGAAAGGTTAACACTTATCATTTCTCACTGATTTTGTTAGCGGGACATCTAGGGATTCTATGGATATTCAAACGTTAATACTCCCTCCGATTGATATTAATTGTTCTTCCTTTATTATAACTTGATCTGAGGGAGTAATATTATTTCGGGTTGGATGATCATGATGGGTTCTGAAGTCTGACTGGGCCTTTGCAGGCATACTGCTTTGCTTGTGGCATGCCTGTTCTTTACGGTATTACTGCAAATTGTTTACATTGGTTGATGCAGCAATCTGAGCTTAGCTTTTGGCTGATTACATTTTTCATCTTTAAGTTAATGATACTGATTTCTTGCTCACTGCCTTATTCTACAATCTGACAGCTCAATTTCTCTCTACGTGAAGATAAACAGTGTCGGTCCTTTCATGGTGAGAACTTTCAGTGTAGCTAAAAAAGACATCATCGTCACATAAGGACATATCTACCCACACCTCCCTCCTCCCTCCCAACCCTAGCCGCCCCTCCTCCACGCACCACCCCCCTCTTCCCTTCCTCGCCACCGCCTGAGGCAGCCGCCGGGCAAGCCCGGGGCGCCAAGTGTGGTGGCGGCGAGGCCTCAGTTGCCCTGCCTCTGCGTGGGGAACCACGGATCTGGAGCGGCGGCTCCATTGGCAAGGCACGGCCGGCTAGCAGCCGTGCGGGCGGTGGATCTGGCGTCCCGGCCGTGCGGGCGGCGGGATCCGGTGGTCGTTGGCGGCCGGCGGCGGCTTCTATGGTGGCCGGTGCGCGCGATCTGGCGCCTCCCCTCCTCCCCTGTTCGGCGTGTGGGCCAGCATGGTCGGGCCGCGCTTCCCTTGGTCGCCGGTTCAATACTGGAGGCGCTGTTGGTGGCGGAGATCTAGTTCGAGCGAAATCCCTGGTCGGCCATGGCCGGCCGCGTCGACGGCGACGCCTGAGGGCGTCGTTCCCCTCCTTGGAGGCGTCGGTATGAACTGATCCCCGCACTTCCCCTTCTCCTAGGTCTCCCGAGCGAAATCCCTAACTTTGTTGGGCGGCGACGGCGCTCACGGCGCCGTTCCCTTCTTGAAGGTGCCGCTTTGGGAACCTTTGGGCTGGGTGGCACTTGTGGGTGGTGGGCGACGGCAGTGGTGCGACCCTATGCTAGCATGGATCTGCGTCCGTTGCTTGGAGGTGGACTCGCGTAGGTGGAGGTCGCCGTTTGGCGTTATGATGGCGTCGATGGCGGAGGCAGCTGCCAAGGTTGGCACCTCAATTTGCTCTGAAGATGGACCAGCGGAAGATGGCGGCGACGACACATGTGAGTGTGTCGGACCGGTTTGTGCCCCGGACCCGGTTTGTGGCTTGGTCGGGGCCTCCGGCTTTAGATGTTAGGCTTAGTCGAGAGGTCTGGGTATTTGGCCCAGCTTGCACCCCTTCATCATATGGATTGGAGTAGCGGCAGATGTTGCCAAGATGACGGATTCAGGCATATTGTTATACTACTTTGTAAGGTCCTCGAGAATAATCAATAAAATAGTTGCATGCATCTCCCAGATGCAGAGGCCGAAGTTCATCCTCCTTTTTAAAAAAATAAAAAAAACTACCCAAATGATAGCGCCCACACATGTGGAACGAAGAAATTCCGCCCACACATTTATGGCATGTTTAGTTGTGAAGCATGGCAACTTTCTGTTTGGATGGCAAGTTTCAATTTTTTTTTAGATTTTTTTTCAGATGGCAATTTTTAGTGTAAGAACGTGTGGGTGATGTTACTACATGCCACACGTATGGCAGTTATCGGCGTCCTATATCTAAGTTTCTGTGCGAGCAATGATCAAGCATACCTAGCGGTATCCTATAACTGCTTCTCTTCTGCAAATACAAGTGAATCCCGTTAAGAAAAACGTGTACTCATAACTGTCCTTCCTTTTACTTTTGCCAGGAGAAGTTCCGCATAACAAATTTCTCCTTCCTTTTCATCACCATAATAATTAAGGTGGAGGTAACGAGCAAGATAAGCATGCATTCATGCATGTACATGACACCTATACTTGCAGATGATCTTTTCAGCACACACTTGGTTTGCAGGTAACAAATGTATATCTGCTTTATTTACTGTGATGCTTTGCGACTGGGGTGTTACTAGCTGAGATCCAATTTGATGCACTCAAGGTTTGTTCAGGTAAAGACAGTGGTAGTGTCTCCTAGCAGCAGAGCCAGGATCACTCTGGCATATTTCATCGCCATCCATAGAGTAATCTGGATCTTTATTCTTCTCTGCAGATAGTACTTGGCGCGACCTTTTCGGTTTCCTTATATGTTCCATCGAGTTGGATATACAGGTTAAGAGGGTGCCATGGGAAGACATAGACAGTTCTGGAGGTCGATCGGAATCGGTCCGGACTATGTTGTCATGGTCCTCCACCTTCGACGCCTCCAATATACTTGTCACCTGTGATGACTGATCATGCATGGGCTGTGACACCATACCAAACTTCGTATTAATATAAAACCGTTATGAGAAACAAATGTATTGTAAAGACAAGGGGATATAAAAGTCATTACCGATGATGCACCGATGTTTTCCCTGGCATCACATACTACTTGTTTGGGCAATTCTACTTTCACTCTGAGCAATGCTTCGAGAGATTTGATCCGATGGCGGCCTGCTTCTTTAAAATTAAAGAAAAATAATGGTACGTAAAATGGAAATACATATAATTGCGTGAAATTTTTGAACACTAGGTGTACATGTAATACGAAATAAGGCGCAACTGGTTTGAGGCGATATTTATTTGATACAAGCGCACCTGACATTGGTAAGGATTTACTGATCATCTGGACATGCTCAGTTCACCCAAAAAACTAAAGAGAGAATGAGACGGATAGGAACTCTCATGGTCAATCAATTCATCATTAATTGTACATGTTTTTAGACTTGAAATGCTCAAAAACCATGTCTGCAGCAGTTCCAATTACTAAAGGGTTAAAGAGTTTCAAACAAAGATACATGAGATGAGAAGTTGTAATAGTATAATAATTGACTACTTTCCACCCTCATCTACTCCCTCTGGCCCATCATATAATATAAGACGTTATTACATCCAATACGTGAGTATATTGGATATGTAATAACATCTTATATTATGGGACGGAGAGAGTATTATTTACTCTTTCTCAGAAGTGTGCATTAGCATTTTGTTGAATATCTTACTTCTCGGTCTAACGTTTTACTTAATACTTTATGAAATATAATGTATAAGGACTGCAATGTCTTCACTGTAAAAATTTGTGTGGAATGTCCTACTGAAATTGCATGAGAAGTCATGTTCGAACAAGAAGATTAATGAAAAAAATTGTACCTTCCCTTAGACGAACTCTCACAAGAAATGGGCTAGTAATTCCTTCTTGAACACTCTCTTCTCTTACACTTTTAATCTGAACGCCCATCTTGAACTTTCCAGTTCTGGCATGGAAGGAGGAGGTTTGGAAATAGACATCACCAAGGTCAGCCTCTCCATCAGTCAGCACCAAAACATGATCACCTCCCAATGCTAGTGGTTCTTTTAATGATTGTGGATGCACTAGGCAAGCACTGAACTCCTCTGATGCCCAATAATCTCGACCTTCGGCATTGAAATCACCATGAAGTAGTACGACCTCCACACAAGCTGAAGACAGCGGACCAGATGTGACTACCAGATTGTTCTCATCATACAAAGCTACCTTTAAAGGTTTTCCATCCTCTGATTTGATTTGTTCCTGTGTGTAGTAGTCATTGCACACCCTATTGACAAATTGCAATTGATATTTGGCATTCCTTTGCTTCTTAAATGGTGGCCTGAAATTTTTAGGCACATGAATAACAGTTAGATGGTTTTCATGATTGACCACAGGCCAATGTGATCCTGTCGATTTCCAACAGAAATAATGAAAACTTCTTCTAAAAAAAGAAAGAACGCCTTGGATTAGAACACACCCATCATCTGAATCATATGGCTCAATGGGCCGAACGAGAACGCCTCTCCTCTGAGGAGTTTGTGTGGCTTGACTCGTAACACTTGTACTCATCTTCAGAACAGAATCACCTGATGAAATACTTGCCAGTAATTTATGGGTTTTATCCATGAGGCTCGTACTTGGGAAGCTTTCTCTATGAAAACCTGATTGTGTGCTATATAGTGGCATGAGCTGATCAAGAAAGTTCCAGTGTTTTCTGACCTCCACATGAGGCTCATCCCATTGAAGTAGTACTTGATTACATCTAAATGATGCATCTATACCTACAAAAAAAATACAGAAGATAGTCATGGTTTAGCTTAGCACAAGCCCTTTGACATAATGCAGTTTGATTCTAACATGATTTTCCACAAATGTGCTCATCTTTTATCTTGTATCCGGTAAATTTGGAAAAATATCAAAACAAAAAGAATTGTTGAGATTAAGCAAAGATCATATATAGTTATTTAACATGCTTCAAATTGGAATTTCAGAATTCAGAATTTGAGCTGTCAGCATATTTGTAGTTTTGTGTACGATCACCACCTATCAATTTTATAGGTACAATAGTATAGTAACTTTTTTTAAACCATAGTTCAATAACTGAGCCACTGACATGCACAACAAACAGTTTTCGAAACAGGGAGACACTAATCTCCCAGTTAACCTCTTGTTTCATTCATTTTGCCGTTTTTCTTGCCCGTGCATTCATATAGTCCATTTCTGTTGAAACAGAGTTGTGTGAGGAAAAAAGAGATATCATCTGTCAAACATCTTAGCAGACATTACTTGGGTATAAATGAGAGTACCTTACAAAAATAAAAGATAATTGCGAGAGCGGATATGTAAGTTTTTGGGGAAAATTTAGGAACCAAGTAAATTATAGTGTAAACTTATTCCTGAGAAAATTAAAAATAAAAAGCAACCTATTGAACGAACATATTAATGTTATGATGAAGTGCATTTTGTACTCGGTAAGAAGATAAGTCCAAAATTACGAGCATATGCTACCAGAATGATTATTTAAGTTGAAGACAAGCAGTATTTGCCTCTACTTTGCACTTACAAGTCCCTTCAAATTGTGTCTGGGCATCTAAATTAGGTACGTCTTCAGCAAATATCCCCCCTGTACTTTGTGGAAATCCCAGTTCACTAGGGGGTAATGTCCACTGAATAAGGTAAACCATAGATGTCAGTAAAGAGTTTATAAATCCCAATAAACATGATAGGTGAAACTGCTAAAGAACACTTAGACAAATGGTAATGTATGCAAACAAACTCAAAATTAAAAACCATTTCATGTGTTTGGTTACGCCATGACCTACGGTAGAAAAGTTTTGGCGTAATGGTCTGTTGTCCCTTAGCATCACACACCCTTCATATATATTACCATTTAATACATAAATTTGTTGGACCATGAACCCGGAGTCTTATTGTACAGAATAAGTAACTCTTCAATCCATCTCATATTTACCAAATGGTTGTTCGGAAATGCAAGTGGAGAACTTGCATCAGGAAAACTATTGCACTGGAATGGACAATTTCCTGGAGGTGAAGACAAAGTATTATCATCTGCAATCATTCATTCATTTGGTGCTAGAGGCGGCTTCAAGCACTATCTGTTACCTGCTACCTGCAATGGATTTGGCATGCTAGGTGGTGGCAGACTACATCCTTGGCCTGTTGGCAAGCCGAAAACCAGTCATGTTCATTTACTTTGGGAGAAAACAGAGAAATAAACAATACCTTACAGGCTTATAGCATTTACAATTTTGCATTGAGTGGGTGCTGGTTTCCTGCCAGATTTGCGATGGAATTTGTTGACAAGATTGTTGACCGTTGCCATTTAGGGCTTGCCCTGAATGTGAAAAGAAACCGTTTGCACATAAACTAATGTAAACGAGATAAAGGAAGACCGAGGCAGAAGTCTTCACCATTTCCCTCAAGCATGAGCAGCACAGTGGCTGGTAGATTATCCTCGGAAGTACCATCACCATCAGTAAGAATTTCTGTATGCTTTCGATAGTCTGGGAAGTTTTGAGGCAATGAAACATGGCTCTTAGGCACGAGGATATATGTCACATACAGAAAGAAGGCAAACAATGGCGGAGGCTTATCATCTGCAATCATTTAGTTTTACTCGATATTGGTGGTAAGGCATGGAGGCTTCAAGTACTAACTTCTTACCTGCTTTCTGCAATACGTCTTGAAAGACAGGTGGCGGAAAACCATGTTGCTCATCTAGACTAACTCTTTTGAAAAGAAAACATGACCTTGGCCTGTTAGTGAGACGTAAACCAGTCATGTTGATATAAATCATATACTTCAGGAGGAGACATAGAGAAATAAACAATAATTTCTAGCCCTTACCATGTTGTGTTGCCTGGGTGTTGAATGGCTGTATGATGTTTCGCGTTATAACTGGAGGAGAAGGTTTAATACCCTTTTTGTTTGGAGCTGGCTCTGGTAAATAAAAGAAATGCCCTTGAATTGGTGTAAACAAGACGATGGTAAGACACTGACAGAGGTTTCACCGTTCCCTCTGTCAGAGCTGTGATCAGTTTCGAGACAATAAATTAACAAAAGAAATGTGGTTTATGACAGTAGATTGTGTAACATATCCCATCTAAAAAAAGTGAATCATGTTTTAACACTGAGACTAAAGTAACTAATAGAATATTCAAAGAAAGGAACATTACTTGTCTTCCGTTCCTGCACTTTGAATGGATTTGATACTCCTTCAAGAACTCTTATTTTTGTATGACCTGCGATCCGTACTCCAAGCTTAACTTCCTTTTTTTGCGAATTATCCATAATAATGGCACCTTCATAGTCACGCCACCCATTTCTCAAATCAAATGTACCATTTGTTACCATACTTATCGATTTAGTTGCTTCTCGTGGTTTCATTATGCTTTTCTCAAACTCCTCTTTAGACCACGAATCTCGCTTTTCATCGAACCTTCCTTCAATAAGAACTAGCTCAACTTTTACTGAAGCAAGATGGTGGTCAGACGCAATTGGATCGCCACCATCATACATGGCAACTTTTATGCGACCTCCACCATCCTCAGTCTGTACAGTTTCCGTTTTGTAAGAAATTTCGCTCATGCTATTTTCAATTACTAGTCGAAATCTTGTTGATTGGCTTAGCTGTGATCTGCACTAGCACATAACAAAAGATACGTTAAATTCTGGAATAAGTGAACAATTGTGAACTGCTCTGAACTTACTGATGTTAAAGTTGTGGCTCATCATGTGAACTGTGTTTTCTCTTTATATGTAGTAAATAAGTGTAGTAAAGTAGCTTAGACCCATTATTGGCAACGCTCTAATATTGTAGCAGTTTAGAGACTACGTCATAATATAGTTAGACTGAAGAAGCTCCTTAAATGAGATAACTGATTGAGAAAGAACATGAATATAAACAAAAAGAAATTAGTTCAAAATTTCAAATTATACTACTTTGTCTAGATATTCAGTACTAGACCCTAGATTGTACGGTATGAACGGTTGTTGAATTTCCATGAATTGCAGAACAGAACTAATACACTTCTATAATTTGGTTCATAAACTGTGATGTAAGGAAGTACAAATTCTATATGCTAATTCAGATTTTGTATCATTTATAATATAAAGTAACGAAAGCACTACGATATCAACATGTATGAGGTGTACAGATAATTGAGCACCTTAATTCAATAAAACTTGAATCGTAAATAGATATGTTTTCGCCGGAGAAAATTTAGTGTAAGTTTTATTATTGATTTTGAAATGGATCTAGTCTTCCAGTTCTATAAATGGGGCCCATTTACGATCCACATTAAGCTCGTATACCATCTGACACCTATGATGATAGCGCCCAATGTAATAAAACCCACATTTCTAAGTTCTAACAACTATGATGATATGGCCGCCTGCATCATTCTGACGCAGAGGCCGGGGGGATAACCTCCTTTTCGAAAAAAAAACTATGATGATAGGGGCCAATGTAGTAAAATCTGCATTTCAACACAGTAAGCTTACCTGGAACGTTAACATTGGAAATCCATAGTACCAAAAAGTCACTTTTCCAAAAGATTAGTTTTTAAAAAAGAAATGCTCCAGTCCTAGTATCCAGGTCCAATCACAGGTAAAGAAAGTCCTCACCTCTCAGATGGAGATGCCTTGTAATGATTTACTTCAGCACACGCTTCTTTTTGCATCACTGGGATTTTTGATTCGAGCTCTTCCTTGAGTACTCTGAGATCCTCCTTATGCTTTTTCTTGTCTTTTTTCCTCTTTTCCTTGAGCTTTCGAAATTTTCTTTTGTATTTTTCGTCCATGCGGAAATGAAGCTATGAAGAGAAAGTGAGTACAGTACAGAGAAATTTGAATCCGGAACAAAATAAACACCAGTTAGCTATTGAGATATCTTATTTAATCAACACATTTTTTATAGGAAAAATAAAATAAAAAGAAACACAAAGTTTTCCGGTGAATCAAGAGATGAGAAGAGACCTGCATGGCGTCTTTCAATTCGATTACCGCGCGAATGATATCTGCAAGCCCCTCCCGAGGCGGCAACCCGTCATTTGTCCTGCTCGTTTCACTTGAAGGAATAAGAGGAAATTTTAGAGTAGAGAGAAGAGCGAAACAGCAAAAGGGGGTGAGGAGAAACCACTGGCTAACCCGTTGTGGCAGTGGCAAGACCTACAGCGCTTGGCATCGGAGGAGCTCGAGTCGTCCCTCCCTGGATCCTGCTTCCTCTTCTTCCCCATGGAGACCTCCCCTCCAACGACCAAGCTGTTCTTTCTTGGGCTGATTTGTGTGAAAGGTTCCTCGCTTGTTCTGTTCGGGGGTCGTGGTCGTGGGAGCCGCCCTCCTTTTTTATTTTAACCAAAAGGCAAAAAGAGGTCACGGGCAGCCAACTTTCCCCACTACATGTGGGCTCCAAACGCGGCTACCCAGCTAATCCTGTCGCAGCAATTCGACGGTCATGCCGCGTCCAGGAAGTTCCAGGGAACTTCCTTGGAACTCATCATGCTGTCCAGCGTCCGCTGGATGTTCGTTGGAACGGAAGTGCACATATATTAGTCACAAGGTAGAGCATCTCCACCCCCCTCTCAATTTTCGCCGGTTACGGTCGAATTTGACGCTGGCAGACCCAGGCCGAACTCGACGCGCTAGGGGCCGGGGGAAACGGTTTTGGCGCCAATTCTTGTGGGCCCGCCGAGTCAGCGGCTAGGCGGTTCGTCGTCCCCATTGCCTTGGTTTCCCGCGGGGAATCAATGCGAAGGCTGTCGCCCATCAGCCTTCCATTGATTCCTCACGGGTGGCGCAGTGAAGGCGCGCCGACGCGCGTCCCGCCCTTTCCTGCCACGCGTACACACGGCGGCCGCCCGCTCACCGCCCACCCGCGGCTATAAAAGCAGCCCCTCCCTCGCCGGTGGCCGCACACTTCCTCGCCACAGCCCCTCTCCGCCTCTTGCCGACGATGCCCTTCTCCCTTCTCTCTCCCCGTCTTCCCCGTCTCAAAACCATGGTCGAGCGCTACCCTGGCGACGGAGCAGCGACCAATGGCTTCGGCCGCCGCCACCTGCACGAGGACGAAGCCCACCTCCTCTACGGGGCGGACTTCCCGGCGCCGCCGGACATGCGGGTGCCGGACTCGTAGAGGCTTAGTGCCGGCGCGTCCCGGTACCTTCGGCGCCCACCAGTGCTGATCGGCGCGTCGAGATCGCGCGCATCCGGTCGTCGCTGCCGGAGCAAGCGCGGAACCAGCCGACGTACGCCCCCGATAGCCACACGCTGTGGACGGCGTACTTCGACCGCCGCCATGAAGACTAGCTTGCCTCCATGAACGACGTCAAGCCCCGCGGCCGCCTCAACTCCAATGGGCGGCGCCAATGGTGGGGCATCCCCGGCCGCCCCCTTGAAGCTGTCCTCAAGGCCGGCAACACGCCGCGCTTGGAGTACCCGGCGCCCCCTCCTTCTCTCGCCGCCACTGCAGCTCCTGGACGCTGCAGCGAGTGGAGTCGGCGTCCACCTCGTCATCGGGCTCCCTTTCCTCCGGATCGCTGGCGCTCCGCTCCATCAAGCCGGAGCCACCGGAGACGTCGCTCGGGTGGCGCACCCGCGGCGGCGTCCTTGTCATCAACGAGGGCGGCCACGGCACCTCTCCTCCCTCTTCTCGCCTCGTCAGGCTGAAGACCGAGCCGAGGCTCCTCACCGTGAAGAAGGAGCACGAGGCCATGGCCGCCGACGAGGAGAACGGCCTGAAATGGGCGTAGACAACTAAGTCCGGCAAGAGATGGAGCGCCAACGCTGCGCCCTCGAGGAGATCGCCGCTCGGTGCCGCGGCCGCGAGAAGGGTGGCATCGTCATCCTCGACGACAGCGACGAGGAGGCGCTCGGGCCGTCCAACCCCCCACGCATCGGCGACGCGGGTCAGGGGTGCAGTAAGGACAGCGGCGGTGACGACGACGTCGACGGCAACGATGGCGATGACGACGGTGGCGACTACACCAACTTCTACATGCTCCTCGGCATGTAGAAGGCCCAAGGTAGCGCGGCGGGTGGCAGCGGCGTAGTAGTAGGAGTAGCCATTTTAAGTTTGTTTTTAAATTATGTTTTCAATTTTTGTACAAATATCAATGAAACGCCTAAATTTCCTCCAAATTTGTGTCGTGTTTGGCCGAATTTGGGCCGAGTTTGGTTTTTTTAAAACGGCGTCTGGGGCGACCTTGGGGCGGCGGTTGGGAGACCGACCGTCCCCACGTCGAGTTTTTTCGTCGGCGCGCCCCCAGGTGGCGCTATTTCAAGCCCCTGGGGCCCAAAAAAGTGGAGATGTGCTACCTCTTGAGCTTGCGTTGGTTTTTTTCTTGAAGAGGAAAGGGTAATGCAACATAGTAGAGTAAGTATTTCCCTTAGTTTGAGAACCAAGGTATCAATCCAGTAGGAGACAAAGCACAAGTCACCGAATACCTGCACAAACAATCAAACAAACTTGCACCTAACGCATTAAAGGGGTTGTCAATCCCTTCACGGTTACTTGCAAAAGTGAGATTTGATAGAGATAGATAAACGGTAAAGTAAATATTTTTAGTATTTTTGGTTTATAGATCAGAAAGTAAAAGATTGCAAAATAGTAGACCAGAAACTAATACGATGGAAAAGAGAACTTATATGATGGAAAAGAGAACTTATATAAGGGAAAAGAGACCCGGGGGTCATAGGTTTCACTAGTGGCTTCTCTCAAGATAGCAAATAATACAATGGATGAACAAATTACTGCCGATCAATTGATAGAAGAGTGCATAATTATGACGATATCTAAGACAATGATCATGAACATAGGCATCACGTTCGTATCAAGTAAACTGAAATGATTCTGCATCTACTACTATTACTCCACACATCGATCTGAAGGAAATATGCCCTAGAGGCAATAATAAAGTTATTATTTATATCCTTATTTCATGATAAATGTTTATTATTCATGCTAGAATTGTATTAACCGGAAACATAATACATGTGTGAATACATAGACAAACAGAGTGTCACTAGTATGCCTCTACTAGACTAGCTTGTTAATCAAAGATGGTTAAGTTTCCTAACCATAGACAAAGGGGTTGTCATTTGATTAACAAGGTCACATCATTAGTTGAATGATCTGATTGACATGACCCATTCCATTAGCTTAGCACCCGATCGTTTAGTATGTTGCTATTGCTTTTATCCATGACTTATACATGTTCCTATAACTATGAGATTATGCAACTCCCGTTTACCGGAGGAACACTTTGGGTACTACCAAGCGTCACAACGAATCGGGTGATTATAAAGGAGTACTACAGGTGTCTCCAAAGGCAGATGTTGGGTTGGCGATTTGAGATTAGGATTTGTCACTCCGATTGTCGGAGAGGTATCTCTGGGCCCTCTCGGTAATACACATCACTTAAGCCTTGCAAGCATTACAACTAATGAGTTAGCTGTGAGATGATGTATTACGGAACGAGTAAAGAGACTTGCGTAGCGAGATTGAACTAGGTATTGGATACCGACGATCGAATCTCGGGCAAGTAACATACCGATGACAAAGGGAACAACGTATGTTGTTATGCGGTCGACCGATAAAGATCTTCGTAGAATATGTAGGAGCCAATATGGGCATCCAGGTCCCGCTATTGGTTATTGACGGAGATGTGTCTCGGTCATGTCTACATTGTTCTCGAACCGTAGGGTCCGTGACGCTTAAGGTTTCGATGACGGTTATATTATGAGTTTGTGTATTTTGATGTACCGAAGGAGTTCGGAGTCCCGGATGTGATCACGGACATGACGAGGAGTCTCGAAATGGTCGAGACATAAAGATTGATATATTGGACGGCTATATTCGGACACGGAAAGGTTCGGAAGTTTCGGAGAAAACGAGTGCCGGGGTTACGGAACCCCGGGAAGTAATGGGCCTTATTGGGCCAAGAGGGGAGAGAGAGGGCCGCACCAGGAGGTGGCGCGCCCCCCCCCATGGGGAGTCCGAATAGGACAAGGAGGGGGGGCGGCCCCCCTTTCCCTCTCCCTCTTCCTCTCCTTCCTTCCCCCTTCCTCCTTCCTAGTTGGACTAGGAAAGGGGAGTCCTACTCCCACTAGGAGGAGGACTCCCCCCTCCCTGGCGCGCCTCCTAGGGCCGGCCGGCCCTCCCCCTTGCTCCTTTATATACGGGGGCAGGGGGCACCCTAGAACACACAAGTTGATCCTTGAGATCGATCCTTAGCCGTGTCGGTGCCCCCTCCACCATATTCCACCTCGGTCATATCGTAGTGGTGCTTAGGCGAAGCCTGCGTCGATAGAACATCAAGATCGTCACCACGCCGTCAGGCCGACGGAACTCTCTCTCCCGGAGCTTTGCTGGATCGGAGCCCGAGGGCGTCACCGAGCTGTACGTGTGTCAAGAACTCGGAGGCGCCGAGTAACGGCGCTGGGATCGGTTGGATCGCGAGGAGAACGTCGACTACTTCCTCTACGTTGTGATCGCTTCCGCTCGGTCTCACGAGGGTGCGTAGACAGCACTCTCCCTCTCGTTGCTATGCATCACCATGATCTTGCGTGTGCGTGGGAAATTTTTGAAATTACTACGTTACCCAACAAAGTGGCATCGAGCCAGGTTTTTATGGTTTGATGTTTTGCACGAGTAGAACACAAGTGAGTTGTGGACGATACAAGTCATCCGCCTACCAGCATGTCATACTTTGGTTCAGCGGTATTGTGAGATGAAGCGGCCCGGACCGACATTACGCGACGCTTACGCGAGACTGGTTTCACCGTACGAGCACTCGTGCTTAAAGGTGGCTGGCGGGTGTCTGTCTCTCTCACTTTAGTTGAACTGAGTGTAGCTACGCCGGTCCTTGAGAAGGTTAAACGAGTCTATTTGACGAAGTATCGTTGTGGTTTTGATGCGAGGTGAGATTGGTTCTTGCTTAAGCCCGTAGCAGCCACGTAAAATTTGCAACAACAAAGTAGAGGACGTCTAACTTGTTTTTGCAGGGCATGTTGTGATGTGATATGGTCAAGGCGTGATGCTATATTTTATTGTATGAGATGATCATGTTTTGTAACGAAGTTATCGGCAATCGGCTGGAGCCATATGGTTGTCGCTTTATTGTATGAAATGCAACGCATCTGTAATTGCTTTACTTTATCACTAAGCGGTAGCGATAGTCGTAGAAGCAATAGATGGCGTAACGACAACGATGCTACGATGGAGATCAAGGTGTCGCTACCGGTGGCGATGGTGATCACGACGGTGCTTTGAGATGGAGATCACAAGCACAAGATGATGATGGCCATATCATATCACTTATATTGATTGCATGTGATGTTTATCCTTTATGCATCTTATCTTGCTTTGATTGACGGTAGTATTTTAAGATGATCTCTCACTAAAATTATCAAGTAGTGTTCTCCCCGAGTATGCACCGTTGCCAAAGTTAAATCGTGCGAGACACCACGTGATGATCGGGTGTGATAAGCTCTCGTCCATCTACAACGGGTGCAAGCCAGTTTTGCACATGCGAGAATACTCAGGTTATACTTGACGAGCCTAGCATATGCAGATATGGCCTCGAACACGGAGACCGAAAGGTCGGCGTGAATCATATAGTAGATATGATCAACATAAGATGTTCACCATTGAAAACTACTCCATCTCACGTGATGATCGGTTATGGTTTAGTTGATTTGGATCACGTGATCACTTAGATGACTAGAGATGTCATCTAAGTGGGAGTTCTTAAGTAATATGATTAATTGAACTTAAATTTATCATGAACTTAGTACCGATAGTATCTTGCTTGTCTATGTTTGTTTGTAGATAGATGGCTCGTCTTTGTTGTTCCGTTGAATTTTAATGCGTTCCTTGAGAAAGCAAAGTTGAAAGATGATGGTAGCAATTACACGGACTGGGTCCGTAACTTGAGGATTATCCTCATTGCTGCACGAGAAGAGTTACGTCTGGATGCACCATGGGTGCGTGCCTGCTGCTGATGCAACCGACGGCGTTAAGAACGTCTGGCGAGCAAAGCTGATGACTACTCTATAGTTCGATGTGTCATGCTTTACGGCTTAGAACCGGGTCTTCAACGATGTTTTGAGCGTCATGGAGCATATGAGATGTTCCAGAGTTGAAGTTGATATTTCAACAGAATGCCCGGATTGAGAGATATGAAGTCTCCAACAAGTTCTATAGCTGCAAGATGGAGGAGAATGGGTGCATCGGTGAGCACATACTCAGAATGTCCGGGTATTACAATCACTTGACTCAAGCGGGAGTTAATCTTCCGGATGATTGTGTCATTGACAGAATTCTTCAATCACTGCCACCAAGCTACAAAGGCTTCGTGATGAACTATAATATGCAAGGGTTAGTAAAGACTATGCCTGAGCTCTTAGGCAATGCTAAAGGCTGCGGAGGTAGAAATCAAGAAGGAGCATCAAGTGTTGATGGTCAATAAGACCACTAGTTTCAAGAAGAAAGGCAAAGGGAAGAAAAGGGAACTTCAAGAAGAACAGCAAACAAGTTGCTGCTGAGGAGAAGAAACCCAAGTCGGACCTAAACACTGAGGCCGAGTGCTTCTCCGCAAGCGGTCGGTCCTTTGAAGCGGAACTGCCCCAAGTATTTGGCGGATAAGAAGGATGGCAAGGTGAACAAAGGTATATGTGATATACATGTTATTGATGTGTACCTTACTAGAGCTCATGATAGCACTTTGGGTATTTGATCTGGTTCTATTGCTAATATTTGTAACTCAAACAGGACTACGGATTAGCGAACACTGGCAAAGGACGAGGTGACGATGCGCGTGGGAAATGGTTCCAAAGTCGATGTGATCGCGGTCGGCACGCTACCTCTACATCTACCTTCGGGATTAGTTTTAGACCTAAATAATAGTTATTTGGTGCCAGCGTTGAGCATGAACATTATATCTGGATCTTGTTTGATGCGAGACGGTTATTCATTTAAATCAGAGAATAATGGTTGTTCTATTTATATGAGTAATATCTTTTATGGTCATGCACCCTTGAAGAGTGGTCTATTTTAATGAATCTCGATAGTAGTGATACACATATTCATAATGTTGAAACCAAAAGATGCAGAGTTGATAATGATAGTGCAACTTATTTGTGGCACTTGCCGTTTAGGTCATATCGGTATAAAGCGCATGAAGAAACTCCATCTTGATGGACTTTTGGAGTCACTTGATTATGAATCACTTGGCACTTGCGAACCGTGCCTCATGGGCAAGATGACTAGAACCCGTTCTCGGTACTATGGAGAGAGCAACAGATTTGTTGGAAATCATACATCTGAGATGTATGTGGTCCGATGAATGTTGAGGCTCGTGGCGGATATCGTTATTTTCTCACCTTCACAGATGATTTAAGCAGATATGGGTATATCTACTTAATGAAGCATAAGTCTGAAACATTTGAAAAGTTCAAAGAATTTCACGGTGAAGTTGAAAATCATCGTAATAAGAAAATAAAGTTTCTACGATCTGATCGTGGAGGCGAATATTTGAGTTCTGAGTTTGGTCTACATTTGAAACAATGCGGAATAGTTTAGCAACTCACGCCACCCGAACACCACAGCGTAATGGTGTGTCCGAGCGTCGAATCGCACTTTACTAGATATGGTGCGATCTATGATGTCTCTTACAGATTTACCGCTATCGTTTTGGGGTTATGCTCTTGAGGCGGCCGCATTCACGCTGAATAGAACACCGTCAAAATCCGTTGAGGCGACACCTTATGAACTATGGTTTAGCAAGAAACCAAAGTTGTCGTTTCTTAAAGTTTGGGGATGTGATGCTTATGTGAAAAGCTTCAACCTGATAAGCTCGAACCCAAATCGAGAAATGTGTCTTCATAGGATACCCAAAGGAGACAGTTGGGTACACTTTCTATCACAGATCCGAAGGCAAGACATTTGTTGCTAAGAATGGATCCTTTCTAGAGAAGGAGTTTCTCTCGAAAGAAGTGAGTGGGAGGAAAGTAGAACTTGATGAGGTAATCTGTACCTTCTCCCTTATTGGAAAGTAGTTTATCGCAGAAACCGGTTTCGAGACATCTACACCAAATAGTGAGGAAGTTGATGATGTTGATCATGAAACTTCAGATCAAGTTACTCTGAACCTCGTAGATCAACCAGAGTAAGATCCGCACTGAGTGGTACGGTAATCCTGTTCGGAAGTCATGCTACTAGATCATGATGAACCTACGAACTATGAAGAAGCGATGGTGAGCCCAGATTCCATAAAATGGCTTGAGGCCATGAAATCTGAGATGGGATCCATGTATGAAAACAAAGTGTGGACTTTCGTTGACTTGCCCGAGGGTCGGCAAGCAATAGAAAACAAGTGGATCTTCAAGAAGAAGACCG
Source organism: Aegilops speltoides (assembly GCA_021437245.1). Taxonomy (NCBI): domain Eukaryota; kingdom Viridiplantae; phylum Streptophyta; class Magnoliopsida; order Poales; family Poaceae; genus Aegilops; species Aegilops speltoides. The sequence continues at coordinate 573,743,707 of CM038143.1, forward strand.
ACGCCGACGGTAATGTTATCGTCTACAAAGCTCGACTTATCGCAAAGGGTTTTCGACAAGTTCAAGGGATTGACTACGATGAGACCTTCTCACCCGTAGCGATGCTTAAGTCTGTCCGATTCATGTTAGCAATTGCCGCATTTTATGATTATGAAATTTGGCAAATGGATGTAAAGAGCGCATTCTGAATGGATTTACGGAAGAAGAGTTGTATATGATGCAACGAGAAGGTTTTATCGATCCAAAGGAGCTAACAAAGTGTGCAAGCTCCAGCGATCCATTTATGGACTGGTGCAAGCATCTCGGGAGTTGGAATAAGCGCTTTGATAGTGTGATCAAAGCATTTGGGTTTATCTGAGACTTTTGGAGAAGCTTTGTATTTACAAGAAAGTGAGTGGGAGCTCTATGGCATTTCTGATATTATATGTAGATGACATATTACTAATCGGAAATGATATAGAATTTCTCGATAGCATAAAGGGATACTTGAATAAGAGTTTTTCGATGAAAAGGACCTCGGTGAAGCTGCTTACATATTGGGCATCAAAATCTATAGAGATAGATCAAGACGCTTAATTGGACTTTCACAAAGCACATACCTAGACAAAATTTTGAAGAAGTTCAAAATGGATCAAGCAAAGAAAGGGTTCTTGCCTGTGTTACAAGGTGTGAAGTTGAGTAAGACTCAATGCCCGACCATTGCAGAAGATAGAGAGAAAATGAAAGATGTTCCCTATGCTACAGCCATAGGCTCTATCATGTATGCAATGCTGTGTACCAGACCTGATGTGTGCCTTGCTATAAGCTTAGCAGGAGGTACCAAAGTAATCCAGAGTGGATCATCTGGACAGCGGTCAAGAACATCTGAAATACGAAAAGGACTAAGGATATGTTTTCGTATATATAGGTGACAAAGAGCTCATCGTAAATGGTTACGTTGATGCAAGCTTTGACACCGATCCGGACGATTCTAAATCGCAAACCGGATCGTGATTTACACTAAACGGAGGAGCTGTCGGTTGGTGCAGTTCTAAACAAAGCGTCGTGGCGGGATCTACGTGTGAAGCGGAGTACATAGCAACCGGAAGCAGCTAATGAAGGAGTCGGATGAAGGAGTTCATATCCGATCTAGGTGTCATACCTAGTGCATCGGGTCCAATGAAAATCTTTTGTGACAATATGGAGCAATTGCTTTAGCGAAGGAATCCAGATTTCACAAGAGAACCAAACACATCAAGAGACGCTTCAATTCCATCAGGGACTTGGTCGGTGGGAGACATAGAGATTTGCAAGATATATACGGATCTGAATGTTGCAGACCGTTGACTAAGCCTCTTCCACGAGCAAAACATGATCAGCACCAAGACTCCATGGGTGTTAGAATCATTACTATGTAATCTAGATTATTGACTCTAGTGCAAGTGGGAGGCTGAAGGAAATATGCCCTAGAGGCAATAATAAAGTTATTATTTATTTCCTTATTTCATGATAAATGTTTATTATTCATGCTAGAATTGTATTAACGGAAACATAATACATGTGTGAATACATAGACAAGCAGTGTCACTAGTATGCCTCTACTAGACTAGCTTGTTAATCAAAGATGGTTAAGTTTCTAACCATAGACAAAGGGTTGTCATTTGATTAACAAGGTCACATCGATAGTTGAATGATCGATTGACATGACCCATTCCATTAGCTTAGCACCCGATCGTTTAGTATGTTGCTATTGCTTTTATCCATGACTTATACATGTTCCTATAACTATGAGATTATGCAACTCCGTTTACGGAGGAACACTTTGGGTACTACCAAGCGTCTAGCGTATGCTGGGTGATTATAAAGAGTACTACGGTGTCTCCAAAGGCGGATGTTGGGTTGGCGTATTTGAGATTAGGATTTGTCCGTATCTCTGGGCCCTCTCGGTAATACACATCACTTAAGCCTTGCAAGCATTACAACTAATGAGTTAGCTGTGAGATGATGTATTACGGAGCGAGTAAAGAGACTTGCGTAGCGAGATTGAACTAGGTATTGGATACAAGCGATCGAATCTCGGGCAAATAACTATACCGATGACAAAGGAACAACGTATGTTGTTATGCGATCGACCGATAAAGATCTTCGTAGAATATGTAAGACCAATATGGGCATCAGGTCCGCTATTGGTTATTGACCGGAGATGTGTCTCGGTCATGTCTACGTGTTCTCGAACCGTAGAGGTCCATTGCAGCAAGGTTTCGATGGCGGTTATATTATGAGTTTGTGTATTTTGATGTACCGAAGGAGTTGAGTCCGGATGTGATCACGGACATGACGAGAGTCTCGAAATGGTCGAGACATAAAATTGATATATTGACGGCTATATTCGTAACTCCCGGTATTCAAAAATACCCAATCACTCGGAACCTTTCCGAACTCCGAATATAGTCGCCCAATATATCGATCTTTACGCCTCGACCATTTCGAGACTCTCGTCATGTCCCCGATCTCATCCGGACTCAACCTCCTTCGTACATCAAAACTCATAAACTCATAATATAACCATCATCGAAACCTTAAGCGTGCGGACCCTACGGGTTCGAGAACTATGTAGACATGACATAGAACTATTCTGGTCAATAACCAATAGCGGACCTGGATGCCCATATTGGCTCCTACATATTCTACGAAGATCTTTATCGGTCAAACCGCATAACAACATACGTTGTTCCCTTTGTCATCGGTATGTTACTTGCCCGAGATTCGATCGTCGGTATCCAATACCTAGTTCAATCTGCTATCGCAAGTCTCTTTACTCGTCCGTAATACATCATCTCGCAACTAACTCATTAGTTGTAATGCTTGCAAGGCTTAAGTGATGTGCATTACCGAGAGGGCCCAGAGATACCTCTCCGACAATCGGAGTGACAAATCCTAATCTCAAATACGCCAACCCAACATCTACCTTTGGAGACACCTGTAGTACTCCTTTATAATCACCCAGCACACGCTAGACGCTTGGTAGTACCCAAAGTGTTCCTCCGCAAACGGAATTGCATAATCTCATGGTCATAGGAACATGTATAAGTCATGAAGAAAGCAATAGCAACATACTAAACGATCGGGTGCTAAGCTAACGGAATGGGTCATGTCAATCAGATCATTCAACTAATGATGTGATCCCGTTAATCAAATAACAACTCTTTGTTCATGGTTAGGAAACATAACCATCTTTGATTAACAAGCTAGTCAAGTAGAGGCATACTAGTGACACTGCTTGTCTATATATTCACACATGTATTATGTTTCCGGTTAATACAATTCTAGCATGAATAATAGACATTTATCATGAAATAAGGAAATAAATAATAACTTTATTATTGCCTCTAGGCATATTTCCTTCAGTCTCCCACTTGCACTAGAGTCAATAATCTAGTTCACATCGCCATGTGATTGAACACCAATAATCATATCTGTATATGATTAACACCCATAGTTCACATCGTCATGTGACCAACACCCAAAGGGTTTACTAGAGTCAATAATCTAGTTCACATCGCTATGTGATTAACACCCAAAGAGTACTAAGGTGTGATCATGTTTTGCTTGTGAGAGAGTCTTAGTCAACGGGTCTTTCACATTCAGATCCGTTATGTATTTTGCAATTTTTCTATGTCTACAATGCTCTGCACGAAGCTACTCTAGCTAATTGCTCCCACTTTCAATATGTATCTAGATCGAGACTTAGAGTCATCCAGATCAGTGTCAAAACTTACATCGACGTAACCCTTTACGACGAACCTTTTTTCACTTCCATAATCGAGAAACATATCCTTATTCCACTAAGGATAATTTTGACCGCTGTCCAATGATCTACTCCTAGATCACTATTGTACTCCCTTGCCAAAATCAGTGCAGGGTATACAATAGATCTGGTACACAGCATGGCATACTTTATAGAACCTATGGCCAAGGCATAGGGAATGACTTTCATTCTCTTTCTATCTTCTGCCGTGGTCGGGTTTTGAGTCTTACTCAATTTCACACCTTGTAACACATGCAAGAACTCTTTCTTTGACTGTTCCATTTTGAACTACTTCAAAATCTTGTCAAGGTATGTACTCATTGAAAAACTTATCAAGCATCTTGATCTATCTCTATAGATCTTGATGCTCAGTATGTAAGCAGCTTCACCGAGGTCTTTCTTTGAAAAACTTCTTTCAAACACTCCTTTATGCTTTGCAGAATAATTCTACATTATTTCCGATCTACAATATGTCATTCACATATACTTATCGAAATCTTGTAGTGCTCCCACTCACTTTCTAGTAAATACAGGCTTCACCATAAGTCTCAGATAAAACTATATGCTTTGATTAGCTCATCAAAGCGTATATTCCAACTCCGAGATGCTTGCACCAGTCCATAGATGGATCGCTGGAGCTTGCACACTTTGTTAGCTCCCTTTGGATCGAAAAAACCTTCGGTTGCATCATATACAACTCTTCCTCCGAAAACCATTCAGAATGCAGTTTTACATCCATTTGCCAAATTTCATAAATTGTGGCAATTGCTAACATGATTCGACAGACTTAAGCATCGCTACAGCTTGAGAAAATCTCATTGTAGTCAACATCTTGAACTTTGTCGAAAACCTTTTGCAACAAGTCGAGCTTTGTAGATAGTAACACTACTACCAACGTCCGCCTTCCTCTTGAAGATCCATTTATTTTCTATGGTTTGCCGATCATCGGGCAAATCCATCAAATTCCATACTTTGTTCTCATACATGGATCATATCTCAGATTTCATGGCCTCAAACCATTTTGCGGAATCTGGGCTCATCATCGCTTCCTCATAGTTCGTAGGTTTGTCATGGTCAAGTAACACGACCTCCGTAACAGGATTGCCGTACCACTCGTGCGAATCCCACTGCTTTTACCTACGAGGTTCGGTAGTAACTTGATCTGAAGTTACATGATCATCATCATTAACTTCCTCACTAATTGGTATAGTAGTCACAAGAACAAATTTCGTGATGAACTACTTTCCAATAAGGAACAGTACAGATTACCTCATCAAGTTCTACTTTCCTCCCACTCACTTCTTTCGAGAGAAACTCCTTCTCTAGAAAGGATCCATCTTAAGCAACGAATATCTTGCCTTCGGATCTGTGATAGAAGGTGTACCCAACAATTTCCTTTGGGTATTCTATGAAGACGCACTTCTCGATTTGGGTTTGAGCTTATCAGATGAAACTTTTCACATAAGCATCGCAACTCCAAACTTTAAGAAACGACAACTTGGGTTTCTTGCTAAACCACAGTTCATATAGTGTCGCCTCAACGGATTTAGATGGTGCCCAATTTAACTTGAATGCAGCTGTCTCTAATGCATGATCCCAAAACGATATTGGTAAATCAGTAAGAAACATCATAGATTGCACTTTATCCAATAAAGTGCGGTTACGATGTTTGGACACACCATAACATTGTGGTGTTCCATGTGGCGTGAGCTGTGAAACTATTCCACATTGTTTTAGTTGAAGACCAAACTCAGAACTCAAATATTCGCTCTCGCGATCAAATCATAAAACCTTATTTTCTTGTCACGATGATTTTTCCACTTCACTCTGAAATTCTTTGAACCTTTCAACTATTTCAGACTTATGTTTCATCAAGTAGATATACCCATATCTGCTCAAATCATCTGTGAAGGTCAGAAAATAACGATACCCGCCGCGAGCCTTAACACTCATTGGATCGCATACATCAGCATGTATTATTTCCAATAAGTCAGTTGCTCGCTCCACTGTTCCGGAGAACGGAGTCTTAGTCATCTTGCCCACGAGGCATGGTTCGCAAGCATCAAGTGATTCATAATCAAGTGATTCCAAAATCCCATCAGCATGGAGTTTCTTCATGCGCTTTACACCAATATGACCTAAACGGCAGTGCCACAAATAAGTTGCACTATCATTATTAACTTTGCATCTTTTGGTTTCAATATTATGAATATGTGTATCACTACGATCGAGATCCAATGAACCATTTTCATTGGGTGTGTAACCATATAAGGTTTTATTCATGTAAACAAAACAACAGTTTATTCTCTTACTTAAATGAATAACCGTATTGCAATAAACACGATCAAATCATATTCATGCTCAACGCAAACACCAAATAACATTTATTTAGGTTCAACACTAATCCCGAAAGTATAGGGAGTGTGCGATGATGATCATATCAATCTTGAAACTCCTTTCAACACACATCGTCAATTCACCCTTAACTAGTTTCTGTTTATTCTGCAACTCCCGTTTCGAGTTACTACTCTTAGCAACTGAACCAGTACCAAATACCGAGGGGTTGCTATAAACACTAGTAAAGTACACATCAATAACATGTATATCAAATATACCTTTGTTTATTTTGCCATCCTTCTTATCCGCCAAATACTTGGGGTAGTTCGCTTCCAAATGACCAGTGCCTTTGCGGTAGAAGCACTTAGTCTCAGGCTTAGGTCCAGACTTGGGCTTCTTCACTTGAGCAGCAACTTGCTTGCCATTCTTCTTGAAGTTCCCTTCTATCCCTTTGCCCTTTTCTTGAAACTAGTGGTCTTGTTAATCATCAACACTTGATGTTCTTTCTTGAATTCTACCTTCATCGATTTCATCATCATGAAAAACTGGGAATCATTTTCATCATCCCTTGCATACTATAGTTCATCACGAAGTTCTACTAACTTGGTGATGGTGACTAGAGAATTCTGTCAATCGATATCTTATCCGGAAGATTAACTCCCACTTGATTCAAGCGATTGAAGTACCTGCATAATCTGAGCACATGCTCACTAGTTGAGCGATTCTCCTCCATCTTTTAGCTATAGAACTTGTTGAAGATTTCATATCTCTCAACTCGGTATTTGCTTGAAATATTAACTTCAATTCTGGAACATCTCATATGGTCCATGATGTTCAAAACATCTTTGAAGTCCCGATTCTAAGCTGTTAAGCATGGTGCACTTAAACTATCTAGTAGTCATCATATTGAGCTAGCCAAACGCTCATAACGTTTGCATCCGCTCCTGCAATAGGTCTGTCACCTAGCGGTGCATTAAGGACATAATTCTTACGTGCAGCAATGAGGATAAACCTCCGATCACGGATCGAATCCGCATCATTGCTACTAACATTTTTCAACACAATTTTCTAGGAACATATCAAAAACAAACATATGAAAGCAACAACGCGAGCTATTGATCTACAACATAATTTGCAAAATACTACCAGGACTAAGTTCATGATAAATTTAAGTTCAATTAATCATATTACTTAAGAACTCCCACTTAGACAGACATCTCTCTAGTCATCTAAGTGATCACGCGATCCAAATCAACTAAACCATAACCGATCATCACGTGAGATGGAGTAGTTTTCAATGGTGAACATCTTATGTTGATCATATCTACTATATGATTCACGCTCGACCTTTCGGTCTCCGTGTTCCGAGGCCATATCTGCATATGCTAGGCTCGTCAAGTTTAACCTGAGTATTCCGCGTGTGCAAAACTGTCTTGCACCCGTTGTAGATGGACGTAGAGCTTATCACACCCGATCATCACGTGGTGTCTGGGCACGACGAACTTTGGCAACGGTGCATACTCAGGGAGAACACTTCTTGATAATTTAGTGAGAGATCATCTTATAATGCTACCATCAATCAAAGCAAGATAAGATGCATAAAAGATAAACATCACATGCAAATCAATATAAGTGATATGATATGGTCATCATCATCTTGTGCTTCGTGATCTCCATCTCTCATGATCACCATCATCACCGGCGCGACACCTTGATCTCCATCGTAGCATCGTTGTCGTCTCGCCAATCTTATGCTTCTACGAATATCGCTACCGCTTAGTGATAAAGTAAAGCATTACAGGGCGATTGCATTTCATACAATAAAGCGACAACCATATGGCTCCTGCGATTGCCGATAACCGGTTACAAAACATGATCATCTCATACAATAAAATATAGCATCACGCCTTGGCCATATCACATCACAACATGCCCTGCAAAAACAAGTTAGACGTCCTCTACTTTGTTGTTGCAAATTTTACGTGGCTGCTACGGGCTTTAGCAAGAACCGTTCTTACCTACGCATCAAAACCACAACGATAGTTTGTCAAATAGACTCGTTTAACCTTCACAAGGACCGGCGAGCCACACTCGGTTCAACTAAAGTGAGAGAGACAGACACCCGCCGGTCACCTTTAAGCAACGAGTGCTCGTGAGCGGTGAAACCAGTCTCGCGTAAGCGTACGCGTAATGTCGGTCCAGGCCGCTTCATCTCACAATACCGCTGAACCAAAGTATGACATGCTGGTAGGCAGTATGACTTATATCGTCCACAACTCACTTGTGTTCTACTCGTGCATATAACATCAACGCATAAAACCTAGGCTCGGATGCCACTGTTGGGGAACGTAGTAATTTCAAAAAATTTCCTACGCACACGCAAGATCATGGTGATGGCATAGCAACGAGAGGGGAGAGTGTTGTCCACGTACCCTCGTAGACCGTAAGCGGAAGCGTTAGCACAACGCGGTTGATGTAGTCGTACGTCTTCACGATCCGACCGATCCAAGTACCGAACGTACGGCACCTCCGAGTTCAGCACACGTTCAGCTCGATGACGCTCCTCGGGCTCCAATCCAGTAGAGCTTCGGGGAGGGAGAGTTTCACAAGACCGACGGCGTGGTGACGATCTTGATGTTCTATCGCGAGGGCTTCGCCTAAGCTTATGCACGATATGACCGAGGTGGAATATGGTGGAGGGGGCACCGCACACGGCTAAGGAACGATCTGTAGATCAACTTGTGTGTCTATGGGGTGCCCCTGCCCCGTGATATAAAGGAGGGAGGGAGGAGGAGGCCGGCCCTAGGAGGAGGGGCGCCAAGGAGTCCTACTCCCACCGGGAGTAGGATTCTTCTTTCCTAGTCCAACTAGGTCAAGGGGAAAGAGGGAAGTGGAGAAGGAAGGAAGAGGGGCCGCGCCCAAACCCTTTGTCCATTCGGACTGGGCTTGGGAGGGCGCGCGCCTCCCGGCTCCTTCCCACTAAAGCCCATTAAGGCCCAATACTCTTCCCCGTATTCCCGTAACTCCCCGGTACTCCGAAAAATACCCGAATCACTCGGAACCTTTACGAACTCCGAATATAGTCGTCCAATATATCGATCTTTACGTCTCGACCATTTCGAGACTCCTCGTCATGTCCCCGATCTCATCCGGGACTCCGAACTCCTTCGGTACATCAAAACTCATAAACTCATAATATAACTGTCATCGAAACCTTAAGCGTGCGGACCCTACGGGTTCAAGAACTATGTAGACATGACCTAGAACTATTCTTGGTCAATAACCAATAGCGGGACCTGGATGCCCATATTGGCTCCTACATATTCTACGAAGATCTTTATCGGTCAAACCGCATAACAACATACGTTGTTCCCTTTGTCATCGGTATGTTACTTGCCCGAGATTCGATCGTCGGTATCCAATACCTAGTTCAATCTCGTTACGCAAGTCTCTTTACTCGTTCCGTAATACATCATCTCGCAACTAACTCATTAGTTGTAATGCTTGCAAGGCTTAAGTGATGTGCATTACCGAGAGGGCCCAGAGATACCTCTCCGACAATCGGAGTGACAAATCCTAATCTCGAATACGCCAACCCAACATCTCGCCTTTGGAGACACCTGTAGTACTCCTTTATAATCACCCGATTACGTTGTGACGTTTGGTAGTACCCAAAGTGTTCCTCCGCAAACGGAGTTGCATAATCTCATAGTCATAGGAACATGTATAAGTCATGAAGAAAGCAATAGCAACATACTAAACGATCGGGTGCTAAGCTAACGGAATGGGTCATGTCAATCAGATCATTCAACTAATGATGTGATCCCGCTAATCAAATAACAACTCTTTGTTCATGGTTAGGAAACATAACCATCTTTGATTAACAAGCTAGTCAAGTAGAGGCATACTAGTGACACTCTGTTTGTCTATATATTCACACATGTATTATGTTTCCGGTTAATATAATTCTAGCATGAATAATAGACATTTATCATGAAATAAGGAAATAAATAATAACTTTATTATTGCCTCTAGGGCATATTTCCTTGACTTATATGAGGGAAAAGAGACCCGGGGGTCATAGGTTTCACTAGTGGCTTCTCTCAAGATAGCAAATAATACGATGGATGAACAAATTACTGCCGATCAATTGATAGAAGAGTGCATAATTATGACGATATCTAAGGCAATGATCATGAACATAGGCATCACGTCCATGTCAAGTAAACCAAAATGATTCTGCATCTACTACTATTACTCCACACATCAATCACTATCCAGCATGCATATAGAGTATTAAGTTCATAAAGAACGGAGTAACGCATTAAGTAAGATGACATGATGTAGAGGAATTAACTCAAGCAATATGATGAAAACCCCATCTTTTCATCCTCGATGGCAACAATACAATATGTACCTTGCTGCCCCTACTGTCACAGGGAAAGGACGCCGCAAGATTGAACCCAAAGCTAAGCACTTCTCCCATTGCAAGAAAAACCAATCTAGTAGGCCAAACTAAACTGATAATTCGAAGATACTTGCAAAGATAAGAATTCAGAGAAGATTCAAATAATATTCATAGATAATCGAACCATAAATCCACAATTCATCGGATCTCGACAAACACACCGCAAAAGAGTATTACATCGAATAGATCTCCAAGAACATCGAGGAGAACATGATATTGAGAATCAAAAAGAGTGAAGAAGCCATCTAGCTACTAGCTATGGACCCGTAGGTCTATGGTAAACTACTCATGCTTCATCGGAAGGGCAATGGTGTTGATGTAGAAGCCCTCCGTGATCGAATCCCCCTCCGGCAGGACGCCGGAAAAGGTCCCTAGATGGGATCTCACGGGTACAGAAGGTTGCGGCGGTGGAAAAGTGTTTTCGTGGCTCTCCCTGATGGTTTTGGGGTATAAGAGTATATATGGGCGAAATAATTAGGTCAGGAGACTCACGAGGGCCCCACAAGGCAGGGGGCGCGCCCTACCCCCCGGGCGCGCCCTCCACCCATGTTGTCGCCTCGTGCCTCCTTCGACTTCATCTCCAAGTCTCCTGGTTTGCTTCTGGTCCAAGAAAGATCATCGCGAAAGTTTTATTCCGGTTGGACTCCGTTTGGTATTACTTTTCTGCGAAACTCTAAAACAGTCAAAAAACAGAAACTGGCACTGGGCTCTAGGTTAATAGGTTAGTCCCAAAAATAATATAAAATAGCATATTAATGCATATTAAACATCCAAAACAGATAAAATAATAGCATGGAACATTCAAAAATTATAGATACGTTGGAGACGTATCAAGATGCTCTTAGAGAAAGAAAAAAGAGAGAGATGGGCAGCTCACTGCTGGGAGAGGAGAGGGTAGTGGGTTAGGTTTATGCTTTTTTTAATCTATTTAGGTTTTATGCTTTTGAGTGTTTTTTTAGACAAGCTTTTGAGCCTGTGTGGTGTGTGGCAATGGGGTAGTGGGCCGCGTGGGCTTTGTGTTGTGTGGTCTGTAGCAGTGGGGGGAATGGTTTGGGTGGTTTGTGATGGGGTTCACATGTCAGCTCTTCATTGTTCTTAAGGAAAAACATGTCAGCTCTTCATAGAAGTGCAATTTTCAGGAGAGCCATGGCCCTCCTTGTCGATTTAGGTCCCTCGGCCGTCTGACCCGGAGTACTCTACTTCTCAACCCCCCCCCCCCTTCTATTTAATTTTGTTGTTGATGCCCTTGCCATCATTATGGAGAAAGCTAGACAAAATGGGGTAGTCTTGGTGTCCCGGAAGGGAATTTAGAACATGGGATTAATATGCTTAAGTATGATGATGATGCAATTTTCTTATTGAAGGATGCTGAAACATGTGCTACGAATTAAAAAAATCTGTGCTTTTGAACAAATGTCTGGTGTTACTATTAAATTTCATAAAAGTGAGCTCTGCTTAATTGAAGATGTTGTTGACAGGACTGATCTATATCAGTAACTTTTCAGTTGTAAATTACGAGATATTCCTCTGAAATACCTAGGTATCCTTGTCCCTAGCATCAGAATTTGAAACAAATATTGGAATAACGTGGAAGATAAAATTGACAAAAATGTGTGGGTACTCGAGGGCGAAATGTTAAATATTCCTGTTAGAGTTAGTTCGACACAGTCTGGCGTGGGTAACATTCCCCTATACATGATATCTTTTTACCCCATACTGTTGGGGTCTAGAAGAGAGCTAATTTTTTTCATGGCTAGGTTTGTGTTGCAGGGTGATGATGATAAAAAAGAAATACCGTTTGGTTAACTGGAAAATAAGTTTTTTTTTGAAAATAATCACATCTATTATAAAGATTCACACAAAGTACAAAGCATCTCAAACATAATAAAAGTTGTATCGAGGTCTATGGGCCACTGAACAATCATTGCTGCCGCTGACGCGCTGGTGTCACTGCTTCCATAGTGGAGCCGGCCTGACCTTGTTGATGAGAGTCAGAAAGTCTTCGTGCACGTACCCCTAAGGACCAACGCCTTCAAGCCGCAGTGGTTGTTGTTGAATCCTTAAATCAATCTGAAGAACTTGATATCAAATCTCACCATTGCATAAGCACAACAAGAAACCCTTACCTTGCCACCCCGAGGAGCTAGGAGGAATCTATGCTGGAGCAACGTCTAATCCGTCCCGACAGACGAACTTAAGGAGGATCGAAGCCCGGAAGACTTACTCGAAGAAGACTCGTCTGTCATCCGTCTGAGCATCGCCCTTGTGTGGAGTAAAACTCTACCTATCTACTAGCCGGAACCAAGGCACCAGGATTCCCTCCCCGCCACCGGTTGCCAGAGCGGCATGCAGAGGGGAGGCAAATCGATGGGCACGTTGGCAGATATCGAGGGAAGGAAGGACTTTCCTTAGCCGCCTTCCGAGAGGGCAAAGAAATACTAATGACTGAAGACATGTAGCTGGCCCAAAAATCCAGGTGGACTTCTTGTTTTTTATTTGGAACTTATTAGCAAGGCATGTGCAATGCCTATCCAGTGCCTCTTGCTGGTATTCAGCATGTCCAATATTCATGTCTGCATCACCATCATTGTCTTGACCATCATGGCCATTTGGACCATCGACATCCTCGTACGAAATTACAAATAAACACATTTAAGTTGTCATAACTTAGTTCATATATGTCGTACAAAATATTCAGAGAATCTGGCTCACGTTATCGGCGTAAGATTCCTGAAAATCATTATGCTCATTCTGAACATCCACGTGTTCATGTAGATTTAAAAACAAAGATATGTAAGTAGCCATGTAATTGTTTGCCAATAAAAACACAAATCAACATACATGTCACTTACTTTTCACTACATGCACCATTCTCATTAGTTTGAAAGTCCTCGGCAGGTAAGTTTTCATATGACAACCACGATTCATTTTGCTACTATATTCTTCTTGGTTAGTACAATCGTTATCAGTACGAGAACCATTATCGTTACCCTATTCATCGCGGGCATACTCGGTTTCTTCCTCCATCTAAACACCTAGATACACAGTTCCCAGTCGCTACCAACACTGCACAACATGAACTGAGACATCATCTCTCATTTCAGATACATATTTGATGACATTGTATGATGCCGATGAAAAACTAATAGAAGAAAAATCGCCCTAAATGATCTTTTGCACCAGTTCAATGTGCATTGAATGATTGAGAATGCAAACCTACGGGGGTGGGGTCTATTCGTAAACAAGAAAAATCCAGATTAGTTTGATGGAGCTGTGGCTCAGCACAAGCATGGTGTCAATGGGAACCTGTCAATGTGGTTCCTCTCGACTAAACACTTAAACAATGGGTACAGTAGGGTTCAATAGAGATATGGTATTAGCAACGTTTTAGGGAGCAAGATTGTTTTGAATAAGATAGCTGCCCAAAGCTTGTGACGTACCTACCCCCTGTGCGTAGATAGAATTAGGTAAGATAAAAATCAATTGGAAAGTCCTAAATTAGACCAATTCCGTCGATTGCGGGAAGGGGCGTCTACGATGGTGTGATTGCAGATGGCGGCAAGGATGACGGATGACGATGGGATGGCGGCAAGGACGGTGCCCCAGACGGCGGCAATGCTGCCAACAGGGGCACGAAAATGTTAGTGCTGCCATGCAGTCGGGTGGGGGCGGGGGGGGGGGGGCAGGGGGGTTTGAGGCGGCCGTCATTGACTAGAGGTGGGCAGGGGCGGTGATTGACAGCACAGTCGGGGGTCGTGGGCAGGGGCGGTGATTGACAGCACAGTTGGGGGTCGTGGGGCGCAGATTGAGACAGGCGGACAGGCGCGCGGGGGGGGGGGGAGGTAGGGTTGGTTCGGGTGGGTGCAACATGTACGTGAAGGTGGGTATACATTTTGACCAAATGACCGTACTACCCTTGTACGCTTTTGTGTGTGTGGGGGGGGGGGGGGGGTGGGGGTGCCCAATTTTATTATTCACAGTAATACAGTAGGTAGAGGGTGAGAAAACAAGAGATTAAGGAGCGTAATACGAAACACTGAAAGTAGCACATGCACACACGAAACATAGGCCACATACACACCGTACCCTGCATGAACACACTAGTACAAAACAGACCAACAAGAGCATTCGTTGCAAGCACCATCGTTTCCAATAAACTTGGCAGATTTTTGCTTTTGTTTATTGACACGCTAATAATCTTGAAAAATAGAAATATTCAAGAAAAAATCGACAGAAATATATAAAGGTTACATGTCCATTGTATTAACACGAGACAACAAAACTGTGTCCCTTGTACCTCTCTCACTGGATGCTCGCGAGGTCAATGTGAACTACGTGAGGCCAACTCCAATGCACGACCCTAGACGGGCGTTCATTTTGTCCGGATTTCGTTCGTTTGGATTGGGCAAAGGAGTGGCGTCCGGCTTTTTTTACCTTTGCGCTAACAGTGTGCCCAACGGACGGACGCACTTCGTCCAGCCCCATGAATTTTATGCAAAAGAAAAATGGAACATAAATTTAGTCGCCGTGGCCATAGTTCATGCCCACTAGAGTGGCTAGCTGCCGGCACTCTTGCCAGCCTACAAAAATTGATCACCCCCATAGTTTTCATGCCGGCAGGCAGATGCCAGCGGCTGGTACACTTGCTAGCGCATAAAAGGGCCATAGTTCATGTCTCGCTACCCCCCTACTTCATGCCGGTACACCCGGCATACAAAATAACGTCCCTCTTGGTCATGGCTCAATCATCTTGATCGAGCATCTCCTTTTGCTTATTCTTGAACCAACTTCGTCTTCTTTTCAGGGACATCTTGCTCAAGTCCACGGTCATGAAAGCTAGCGGCACCTCTTTTGCTTTGGTGTTTGCATTGGTGGCCTCGATTTCGGCCTTCTTCCTTTGGACATCCTCCTCCATGTCGAACTTCCTCCTCTTGACAGGCTCCTTCATGTCGAGCTTCTTCGTTTGGAGCTCCATGTACGACTTCATTTGCTCCTCTTTTTCTTGGTGCCTCCTCTTGTGCCTTGCATACTTTTGGGTCATCATGCCTTGCAAAGTGAAAGATGCCGCATCAAGCTTCTCGTCCATCTTCGAGTTGATCTGGCCCCTTTGGCCTCTTCACTCCATCTTCATTCACAGGCACGGCCCACGGCTGTTGGCCCCCCTTCATGCTTCATTAGAGAGGCATATTGATCTTTGAAGTTGGGGCAATCTTTGATGAGTGTGTAACAATGGGTGAGGTGGAATGGCATGTTCTTATGCCGAGCCTTGAACTTGCAAAGCTTGGAAAGGCCTACACAAGCATAGTCAAGGCCACAAATGTAATAGCCAAGGACACAACAAATGTAACAAACATGAACATGGCATAGGAACGAAGAGAAGAAGTTGATACCAAGTCTCCCACGCCTAGGTCGCTCGGGACAGGCTTCAACGCTCTCAAGCACGGCACAAAACTTGTTACATTCTTCTTGTACGAACAACCACCTGTTTTGAATTGAGTTGACGCCATGGGTGCTTGCAAACTTATAGGGCGCAAACTTTCCCTGTTCATGAAAGGCCGTATGAACCCCCCCCCCCCCACCCAAAAAAAAAACTTTTTGCTCGACGCCGGTCTTGGTATCTCCTTCCAACTCTCGCCTCATCTTGGGTGTATGATCCCGTGTGAATGCTTTGCTTCCTCTCTTGTGCATCGGTTCTTTGGGTGAGCTCATCGATGAACACAATGGCTCCTCCCAGGGGCGGAGCTCCTGTAGGGGGAGGTTGGCCGCTCGCTCTACCTTGATTTTTGCCGATTCTTTTCTACGTATACATGTTAGATCTGACACATCGCTAAAAAATTGTTGGACAAATAAAATCTCGTACATACTCAACGTGAAACGTTCTATTGGGCATGTCATGCAGCAGACATCAGGAGCGGAGGCGGCCAGCAGTAGCGGCGGCGCGGGGACGTCAGCCAGCACCCAGGAGCCTGTGCGGCGGCATGGGGACGGCATCCAGCAGGAGTGTCGTCATGCCGAGCACAAGAGTTCGCCCCACCTCAAAAATGTTTCGTCCTCCGCCACTGGCTCCTCCTTAATGTATACGCCCTCTTCTTCTCTTCGCAATCGATGTCTTCGTGCCATGAGTTGCCGTGGTCGTCTGCCTCTTTATCTTGGTCGCCATGGCCGATGTCGTTGTCCTCTTCATGATGGCTGCGCCTGTCTTGGCTTTGGGTCTGTCGGGTTCAAAGCCTTGGCCTTGACCCTCGGGGTAGAAGGCTTGGCCACAGCCATCAAAATGACGTTCTCCGTGACAGCATTGAAGTTGGGGTCGTCTTGCATCGGCCTTGGGTAGGGCGTTCCGTCGAACAGGTTGCAGGCATCGGGAAGGTTGGTTGTAGGAATCACAAGGGCCGAGTAACCGCTGGCCTAGCCACCCCCACTTTCTCTGGCGCTGATGGCACACCATTGCATCGTACCCGTAGCCAAAAGGACAACAAAAAAAATCATGAAATTAAAACACATATATAAAAAATATTCATGAAATTGAAAGATTGTTCATGGATTTGAAAAATCTTTTTGAATTTGAAAATTATTCATGAATTTGACAAATATCCACAAATTTTACAAAAGTTCATTAATTTTGAAAATGTTCATGAATTTGAAAAAAATAATGAGAAATTTAAATTCTAAAAAAAGAGAAGAAAAGTTTAAAAGGGGGGATAAAAAAGAAAAAGGAAAAAAAATTGAAAATGAAATAAAAATGAAAAACCCAATGGAGAAAAACCTTTGGGAACCTTCCCATAATCAGATGGAAGATTCTAGAAGTTTTACAAAACTAGCTTACGTACTCCCGCTAGACCCCGCTTAATGGGATGGTCCGCTCGATACATATTGTAGGCGAGCACTATGGGCGTGACTATATCTCGACGTATACGAGACAGTAGCTCGGCTCGCCTATTGGGAGCCGGTAGTGGGTCGGCCTAGTAGCCATGTGGGTTCTTCCTACTGACATCACACATGTTTGTTTTCTTTTTACTTTGATTTATATTTTTATAGTAATACTAAATACATATATTAGGAAAACATAATTGTTAATTTTCCAAAAGTTTTCATCACACATTTAAAAAAGTTGATGCAGTGTAAAACAAATATTTGCTCAACTTTTAGAAAACATTTGTACAGTTCAAAAATTGTATGTTACATTTTAAATATGTTCGCGCATTTAAAATATGTATGTGACATTTTGAAAAATGTTATACAGTATAAAAATGTTTGTGTGATTCAAAAAATAAACATTTATTTAGTAACATCCAAAAATGCATGTTATATTATTGAACATATATACGATTTACAAAAATATGTTTGTGATATTTAGAAAAATGTTTATACAACTAAAAGAATATTAGCATAGTTTAAAAATATCTTGTATCATTCACAAAAATGTTTTGATCTGCATTTGAATAATGTTTGACCTCTATTGATTTTTTTTTGTGAAAAACATGTATTTGAAAAAATGTTTATCACGTGCTTCAAAAACATTAAATGTGTCTAGAAAAATCTTTTACATGGATATAAAAATGTATAATATGTATGAAAAAAGTGCACAACAAAATATATATTTGAAAAAAAGTTAATAATATGTTTAAAAATGTTAAACATGTATAAAGAAGTTTCATGATGAATAGAAAGAAAGGACATGCGTATAAAAAAATGGTATATGCGTTATGGAAAATAAAAAAAATAAAAATTAAAGGAAAAACCTGGACAAAACAGGTAAAAATCAAAGAAAGAAACAAAGAAATACCAAAACAAGAAGAAAAAACCAAAGAAAACCTATGCAAAACAGTGAAAAACCAATAAAGAAAACCATAGGAGAAAAGAACTCACTTGGCAAATACAGTATAGGCCGGGCTAGTAGTGTTGCGCCACAGGTGAGTCCTATTTACGTTTCACGCTAGGCGAGAAATAGCTTCTGCGGAGCGCTGTTGTAACGGTACCAGCGGTCCATATATCATCCGGGCTCAGGGAATGGACACGAGGCTTTTTTTGTGGAGGTCAGATTGGGCAGGAAGATAAGGTTTCTACAAGGTAGGTGGAGACAAGCGGGCGCACCTGGGCGAGCTCGATATTTGGCCGGCCCAGCACGCGGGAGGCCATAACCTCGTTCTTTTTTCGCATTTTTAAAATTTTCCTGTTTTTGCATTTTAAAATCTTTTTAATACTTTCAAATATATATATATATATATTTACACAAACTATTTTAAAAGAATGTTAATCAGACATTTGAAAAATCTTAAATGTGTATAGGAAAAATGATTCTCACGCATACGAAAAAATATACAGTGTGTAGAAAAATTTGAACATGTATGTAAAATATGTTAATCAAGTTTTTTGAAAAATGATAAATGTATATAGTAAAAATATTTATCATGTATACAAAAAACACAATGTGTATGAAAAATTGTTGATATTTAAAAATATTAACATGTATTAAAAAATGTTCATAATGTATATGAAAAATCTACAATGTACATCAAATAAAAGTAGACACCAAACACACACACACACACATAGTTAAATAAATGTTGACCATGTATTCAAAATAGTTTTCGAAGTTGTATTTAAAAATATATCTCGTGTATTTGAAAAATGTTCAACGTGTATCAACAAAATGTTTCGCGTGTACCCTAATAATAGGCATTGTGCACTAAAAAGGTATACATGTGTAGAACAAAGAAATAATGGATGAAAAACTAACGAAGAAGCAAAGGGAAACAAGGAAGCGTGAGGAGTTTGATGTCCAAAAAAAGCGTGAGGAGTTTTATGCGGCGAGCGGAACGTATGGCTTCCGGCGAGCCGATCATGAAACAAAGCGTGAGGAGTTTCTTCAGACGAGCAAAGCATAGCGAGATATAGCTCACGCAAAGAAAAGCCAGGTATAAAAAAAAAATCAATCGATGGAACAAGGAGGGGCGTCTTGCGGCCCAGGTTTCGTAGAGTCGTGCTGCTAAAAGCTAGCACATGCCCGCCATGGCTATGTCTCATCTGTACCGTTTCCTATTAAGGAATTGCCTATGGGCAAGCGAATCGGGCATGCCCATTAGCAGTTGCTCGCGCCGTTTGTATGTAGTAATAAGTTTGCTCATTCTGTTCCGGATTTCTTTATGTTTTGCCTTTTCCTTTTCTTTTGTTTTTCTTTCTTTTTTCACCGGGTTTCTTTGGTTTTTACTTTTCCATTCTAATACTTTGTCTTCTTTTGGTTTTCACAGGTTCTCTTCTGTTTTTCTCTCTTTGTTATACTTTTGGTTTTCTTTTGTTTCTTTTTTGGTTTTCTTTAGTTTTTTACTTTGCATTGTTGTCTTTTTCTCCTTTTCCTTTTTTTGCCTGTTTAAAATAAACGTTTTGAACAATTTTTTGAACACATGGTAACATTTACAAAATACACATTGTACATTTTTAATGACAATAAAGATAATTTAAAACTAAACGAATTTTTATATTTTTTAAACTTTTTTAAAAATTTCACATACATTTTTGGGACAAACCTGAGTATTCATGTAAAATGTCAAGTACATTTTTGTAATGGAAATAAACATTTTTTAACCTAAAGGAACACCTGTTTACATTGTATAAATTTTTTTTGGAAATGTCATGAGCAAAGCATAGCAAGATATAACTCACACGGAGAAAAGCCAGGTATAAAAAATCAATCGATGGAACAAGGAGGCGCGTCTTGCGGCCCAGGTTTCGTAGAGTCGTGCTGCTAATAGTTAGCACATGCCCGCCATGGCTATGTCTCGCTCGTACAGTTTCCTATTAAGAATTGCCTATGGGCAAGCGAATCGGGCATGCCCATTAGTGCAGTTGCTCGCGTCGTTTGTGTTTAAATTGAGATTTTGATCAACATGGATGCATGTTGTGCGTAGCATTAAATTTTTCATCCAAGTTATATGCGATCATTTCCCTATTCATGTATTAGAAAGCATATTCGTCTCTTTATCGTGTCGTGACAGTTGGCATCCTACATTTGATACTATATAACCTATTTCTTTTTAGTTTGTTTCTTCCACAGCATATGCACGTATGGCCTTTGCCATCTTAAAATAATTTTCGACATCTTTTTCTAAAAATCAATAGGGGCGGTTCATGCCACATCTGAACATCCATGTACTTCATAAATTAGATATTCATATATCCTGAAGATGCACCTATATTTTCCTGCTAGTTTTCCACCATGGATGGTTAAACATTGAGATGTGATTTTCTGTACTTGGTTTGTTTTTCAAATGCTAAGCCTGTTTAATTACCTTGATATGTACGTTGTGCTGAACTCTTAGCAGCTTTTGTGATTAGAAAATCTGTGTTACACACTTTTGTTAACCATTTTTCCTATTCTCTAGCATTTCGTAAACAACTTATGTGGAGACATATATCCTTTCAGAAGGGAGAGAGTTTTAGATGTTCTTTCTTCAGCATGTTAGCTGCACTTGCAGCCTGTAGAGTAGTAGTATTTATGTTCACTGTCTTTTGAGGATGAGGCTTGCAGATTATTAGCAACTTGTCCATTTGTTCAATACAGATGCAAAATTCTATTATGAGCTTGGTAAAAAACTGAATACATTGATAGTTCACAAGTACTTCCGAGATTGCACAATAAGCTGGAAATCTACTCAACCGTGCCAAAATAATCTCACCCAAAATTCATTCAAAACATTCCGCAGCAACGCTGGGGTATCTTCTAGTTTGTTACAATGTCCGTGTGAAATCTTTTGTAGTTAAATTTCATTAACTTTTACTTAAAGCCACTAGAATGTATACCTAAGATTTAAAATAAAGCACTTAAAACATTTGAGCCACTACTGAACATGACTCCCTCGCAAAGCACTATATTTGCAGAAGGATCATATTTGTGAATATGATCATGCTTGGTTCCAAATTTCTGTAAACATATCAAATAATGTGTTCTCATAAAATATATTTATGAAATTCTAGCCCGCACATCGGGCGGGCCACTTTACTAGTTAGGATAGAGAAGTGTGAAACACATGTTCGAATGGGATTGGAACTTGTGCCGCCTGTGAGGCGCCACTGCATTTTGGCCACTGGGTTATGAGCCCATCCACGTCTATCACAATATCATCCACATGTCATATTAATCGGGTAGGCCATCAGATAATCCATAAACGTAGTCTTATGCCCATACCCTACCATCACTAATAGGTTGCCCACGAGTCATATACCGTGGGCATACATGAAGAACCCTACCCTACCCATGCAGGTCGGGTGCCAATCGGCCCGCGTACCCGTTGGTCGAATTGCCTGGTTGAGCCATGGGTGGTCGGCCGCGCAGCAGCCTCGTTCATAGACCCGGTTGAGCCGTGGGTGGTCGGCCGCGCAGCCGCCTTGCTGGTAGACCCCGCCGTAAACTGATCTTCCATGTGCTGATGCCGGCACTCCGGGCTGCAGAACGCTGCGTCGCTGAAAGTCGTGTGCAACAAGATTAGTATATTAGGTAGTGGTACCACCTTCCCATGGATGCACGTGCATGCAAGAGTGACAGCACACATACTTGCACATGAAGAGGTCGTGGCCGGGGGCAAGAAGGCGGCGGCAGAGGCCGCAGTCAACACTGAGGTGCGGTGCGGTGCGGATCAGGTGCTGTGCGGCTGGATTTAAAGAAAAACGAATCAAACTGAGGAAATAAACTGTCGACATGGCAATCACAGTCAGCGTTGAGGCCTGAGCCGTAGCAGTCAAAACATGAAAAAAAAAGGTAATTAGAGGCACAAATTTACTTAAATTGGTAAAAATGTGAAAATCTGCTGAATGGTGTAATTTCTGTCACAATCGTGATAGTAGGGGGTAATAAGTGAAATTAACTCATTTTTTTGCATACTACTTTATGAAAAAACCATATAAGGACTACAAGTATGAAGTTTTGAGGTGAAATATCCTTCTGAAGTTGTATGAGAATTCATGTTCGAACAAGAAGATTAATAAAATTTTGTACCTTTCCCTTGGCGAACTCTCACAAGAAATGGGCTAGTGATTCCTTCTTGAACACTCTCTTCTCTTAAATTTCTAATCTTAACACCCATCTTGAATTTTCCAGTCCTCGCATGGGAGGAGGAAGTATGGAAATAGACATTACCAAGGTCTGCCCCTCCCTCGGCCAGTGTCAACACACGGTCACCTTCCAAGGCTGTTGGTTCTTCTACAGATTGTGGATGCACTAGGCAGGCACTGAACTCCTCTGATGTCCAATAATCTTGACCTTCGTCATTGAAATCACCATGAAGTAGTACGATCTCCACCAAAGCTGAAGACAGTGGACCAGATGTGACTACCAGATTGTTCTCATCACACAAAGCTACCTTTAAAAGATTTCCATCCTCTGATTTGATCTGTTCCCGTGTGTAGTAGTCATTACACACCCTATTGACAAATCGCAGTTGATATCTGGCATTCCTTTGCTTCTTAACTGGTGGCCTGAAAATTTTAAGCATGTTAAAAACAGTTAATAAGATAGTTGTCGTGATAGACCACCGGCCAATGTGATTTTGTCGATTTCCAACTAAAGAATTGTAAACTTCTAAAAAAAGATAAAGCCTTGGATTAGCAAACACACCCATCATCTGAATCATATGGCTTAATGAGCCGAATGAGAACACCTCGCCTCTGAGGAGTTTGTGTCGATCGACTCGTAATACTGGTAACCATCTTCCAAACAGAATCACCATATGAAATACTCGCCAGTAACTTATCGGCTTTATCCATGACGCGCATACCGGGTAAACTTTCTCTATTAAACCCTGATTGTGTGCTATACAGTGGCATGAGCTGATCAAGAAAGGTCCGGTGTTTCTTAAGCTCCACATGAGGCTCATCCCATTGAATTAGTACTTGATTACATCTAAAGGACGCATCTAAATCTACAGAAAAGTTACACAAGATAGTCACTGTTTAGCTTGGCACAAGCCCTTTGATTTAATGCAGTATGGTTCTAACAAAAATTTCCGCAAATGTGCTTCGTCTTTTATCCTATAGCGCATGAATTTGGGAAACCATATTGAAACAAAAAAATGTTGACAATCAGCACACACATATACATATTTAACTTAGTTCGAATTGGGACTTCTGAATTCGGAATTTGAGGTGAGAGCATGTGTTTTAGTTTTGTCATATCATGCTATTGCAGGGGCCGATTGTAATGTCTTCTTGATATTTGTATATTACCCTTTTATTAGAAAATCCGACCTATCAATTTTATTGGTGCAACATTCAGTAATTGAGCCACTGACATGCACAACAAACAGTTTTTGAAACAAAGATACAACAAATAGTGACCCAATTAACCTCTTATTTTATTCATTTTTTCCATTTTCTGCCCCTATTAGTCCTTTTGTGTTGAAACAGAGTAGGGTGAGGAAAAGAAGGAATAACTAACATGAGTGTCCAACATGTTAACTTAGTGGACTTCACTAAAGAATCAGTGAGAGTGGCATGTCACTCCCTCCGATGCATATTAATTACGCTTACTTAGTATAGCTTTGTACTAAAGTTGTACTACGTCAGTGTCTATTAATTTGGATCAATGGGAGTACAAATAAAAGTAATTGCCAGAATGCATATGTACAAGCACAGGGCAAGTTCTAGGAACTGAGTAAAGTATAGGGTAAACATATTCATGTGCAAATTAAGAAACATAAACAAACAAACATATTATTGTTATGATGAATAGCATTAGTAGTTTGTACTCGACAAGGAGATAAGCCCAAAATTACTAAGGCAACACATACATATGCTACCATAATGACTATTTAAGTTGAAAACAAGCACTATTTGCTTCTAATTTTGAACTTACAATACTCTTCAACCGGTAGCTGGACATTCGAATGATTTTCATGTTCAATAATCATCTCCCCTCCGGGGTTGGGATTCCACTGATTAAAAAAAATGTCAAAAGAGAATTTACAATTTCCTACTCTCTCTGTCTCTATATAAGTGTCGCTAATTTAGTACAACTTTTGTACAAAGTTGTACTAAGTCAGTGGTGCTTATTTTGGCATGGAGGGAGTATGTAATAAAGTAGACCACTTAGGAATTCATTAACATGTCAAAACAAATTATGGGCTATTGCTCTCTGAGTAGTTGCATTTGATATAATCATTCTAATACCCACGACAGTCAAAAGCTCATGCACACTTAGACAACTGGTAGTGTTGCCAAACAAACCCAAAATGTAAAGTTTGGGCGTAATGGTCTGTTGCCCCTTAGGATCACACACCCTTTATATATGCGAAAGTAGTGGTGCACCCAAGTTCGGTGCACCCACGCAATCAAAAGTAAAAAAAAAATATGAAACTTTGTGGCATTGATCATGAGAAAATGGTTTACAACTTTGCAAAGTTGGGTCACCAAAGAACATCAAATGATCCCCATACGATCATGGGTGTAGCGGGGTGCAATGTCCCTGGGCGTAATGGTTCGTTGCCCCTTAGGACCATACACCCTTTATATATAGGGAAAGGATAGTAACTGGACTAGTTGACTGTAATGCATACTGTTGTTATAATGTGGACCCCGAGTCTTATTGTTAAGAATAGTAACTCATCAATGCATATCACAGTTACCTGGCCATCCAACAACCCATAACCTGAAAGGTTCGGAAATGTGAATTGAGGAATTGCATTAGGTAAACTAGTGCACTGGTCTTGTCCACAAGGAGGTAAAGGTGGGTAGAATCCTGGAGGTGATTGTGAACTATTATCATCTGAAATCATTCATTCATTTGGTGGTACAGGAGGTTTCAAGCAGTAACTACTACCTGCTACCTGCAATGGATTCAACATGCTAGGTTGCATTGAGTGGGTGCTCGTTGGCTGCCACAAGATTGGTGTTGGAATATGTTGAGAAGATTGCTGAATGCTGACGTTTAGGGCTTGCCCTGAATGTGAAAATAGAACATTGGCAGTTTGGCACATAAACTACTATAAATAAGACAAAGGGAGACTGAAGCAGAAGGCTTAACCATTTGCCTCAATCATTGGTCGCATGGTAACTGGTGGATAACTCGGTCCATTATCCTCTTCTTCTGCATGCTGCACACGGTCTGGTAGTTTTCAAGGCAATGAAACTATGGAAATTACATTACCAAACATGGATTTTACACACGAGGATACACATAACATTTACTTTTACTCTTTGTGTGGTAATGGAGGCTTCAAGTACTAACTTGTTACCTGCTTTCTGAAATGGACCTTGAATAATAGGTGGTGGCAGACCATGTTGTTCATCTGGACTAACTCTTTCCGGAAATAAAAAATATGGGCTAACTGGACCTAGACCTGTTAGTGAGCCGCAAACCAGTCATGTTCATGTAAATCATGTACTACGGGGGGGGGGGCAGAGAAATAAACAATAATTTCTAGCCTTTACCATGTTGAGTTGCGTGGGTGCTAGTTGGATGTACCAGGTTTGGCGCTGGAACTCGAGGAGATGGTTTTTGACCTTTTTTGTTTGTTGCTGCCTCTGAAAATAAAACAATTTGCCCTTACCTAGTGTAAACAAGATAAAGGAAGACAATGACAAAAGGTTTCACCATTCCCTCAATCAGAGCTATGATTAGTTTTAAGACAATAAATAATTGAGTTTATGAGTACATTATGTAACACATCGCATGTCAAAAAAATTCAATCATGTTTTAATACTGAGATTAAAATAATTGACAAAATATTCAAAGAAATGACCATTACTTTTTGTCTTGCCTTCCTGCACTTTGAAAGGATTTGATACACCTTCAAGAACTCTTACTCCCGTATGCACAGCAAGCCTTACTCCAAGCTTAACTTCCCTTTGCTGCGAATTATCCATAATACTGGCACCTTCATGATCACAACTCCCATCAATCAGATTAAATGTACTGTTTTCCACCAGCCTTTTGATTCCTTTTCGCGGTTTAATTATGCTTTCATCGAACTCCTCTTTAGACCAAAAATCTTGCTTAGGTTCATTAAACCATCCTTCAATGAGAACTAGGTCAACTCTTACTGAAGCAAGAGGGTGGTCAGATGCGATTGGATTGGCACCATCGTACATGACAACTTTTATGTGACCTCCACCATCCTCGGTCTCGACAGTGTCCTTTTTGTAAATTGTTCTACTCACACTATTTTCAATTGCTAGTCGGAACTTTGGTGATTGGCTTAGCTGTGATCTGCACCAGCACATAACGAAAGATATGTTGAGGTCTGAAAGAAGAGAGCAACAGTGAACTGTTCATATGTTAAAAGCCGCATAAGAAACCCGTAGTAATAAAGTCGTGGCTCGTCTTTGTTGTGTGTGGAAAAGTTGTGGCTCATCTTGTGAACTACGTTTTCACTTAATACAAGGGCATATCTAACTCATCCCCTAAAGACCTTTAGGGAAGGATAAATGTGATTTTCCTCCTCTAAACCTGAACTAAGTGAAGCCCAAAAAATGTTAGTGGAGGAAAACTTTTACTCCGGACAGGCCGCGATGCTTAAATATACCTAGACGAGCCGTCACGGAATAAAAAGCCCCACTGAGTTTCAGCTCACCTACCACCACCACCACCGCCCAATTCATGCCGGCGCGCCCCTACCATCATCTACATCCACTCCGTCGTCGGCCTGCCTCCGATCATGGCCGGATCCAGCCGCCGCCGCTTCCTACGGCCCACCCCAGTGCTCGGCCTGTGGATCCACACCGTCATGAGTGTTGATGTGTCGGTGCATCCTACTCCCGCACCAGTGCTTCCTCCTCCCACACAGGCACATCTTGCATCCCCGACCTACTACCGTCGCCATAGCCAAAATACATCGGCGTGCACCAGAGCCGATGGGGGGCATGGGTCACGGAGATGACAGACCACGAAACCGGCAAGCGGCATTCGATTCACTCCTTCCACTCTATGGTGCTGGCAGGCCATGCATATGGCATCAAGTCGCTCTAGCTCCACACCATCACTTCCCAATGCAACTTCCACCATGGTCTGCCGTGGTTGGAGCCAGTCGACCCCTAGGTGGCCATCCCACAGAGATGCGGGAAGACCGGGAGGCCCACATGTGCCTCGAGGAAGAGCAAGCCGGGAGGGCCTACATGGTGGAGCTCCGCCGCCGTGATATGTCTCCAACGTATCTATATTTTTTTATTGTTCCATGCTATTATATTATCTGTTTTGGATGTTTTATATGCATTAATATGTTATTTTATATTATTTTTGAGACTAAGTTATTAACCTAGAGCCCAGTGCCAGTTTCTGTTTTTTCCTTGTTTTTGAGCTTCGCAGAAAAGGAATACTAAACGGAGCCCAAACGGAATAAAACTTCATAATGATTTATTTTTGGACCAGAAGACACCCAGGAGACTTGGAGTGCAAGTCAGAAGAGTCACGAGGCGGCAGGAAGGGTGGAGGGCATGCCCTAGGGGGGGGGGCTACCTTGTGGGGCCCTCGGTGACCTCCTGACCTAGATCTTCCCCCTATATATTCACATATATCCCAAAACCCTCAGAGGCATCCACGTAAATACTTTTCCACCGCCGCAACCTTCTGTTCCTATGAGATCCCATCTTCGGGCCTTTTCCGGCATCCTGCCGGAGGGTGATTCGATCAAGGAGGGCATCTACATCAACTCTATTGCCCTTCCGATGAAGCGTGAGTAGTTTACCTCAGACGCACGGGTCCACAGGTAGTAGCTACATGGCTTCCTCTCTCTCTCTCTCTGATTCTCAATACCATGTTCTCCTCGATGTTCTTTGAGATCTATCCAATGTAATCTTCTTTTGCAGTGTGTTTGTCGAGATCCGATGAATTATGGATTTATAATCAGCTTATCTATGAATAATATTTGAATATTCTCTGAATTCTTATATGCATGATTTGATATCTTTGTATTTCTCTTCGAATTATTGGTTTGATTTGGCCAACTAGATTGGTATTTCTTGCAATGGGAGAGGTGCTTAGTATTGGGTTCAATCTTGCGTGATTTCACCCAGTGACAAAGTAGAGGTAGCGTGACACATATCGAATTGTTGCCATCGAGGATAAAAAGATGGGGTTTTCATCATATTGCTTGAGTTAATTCCTCTACATCATGTCATCTTACTTAAGGCGTTACTCCGGTCTTCATGAACTTAATACTCTAGATTCATGCTGGATAATGGTCGATGTGTGGAGTAATAGTAGTAGATGCAGGCAGGAGTCGTTCTACTTGACACGGACGTGATGCCTATATTTCATATCATTGTCTTGGATATTGTCATAACTTTGCGCTTTTCTATCAATTGTTCAACAGTAATTTGTTCACCCACCGTATTATTTGCCTTCATGAGAGAAACCTCTAATGAAACCTATGGCCCCCGGGTCTATTTTCCATCACATTAGTCTCTGATCTACTATTTCCATCATATTAGTTTCCGATCTACTATTTTGCAATCTTTTTTTCTAGATCTATAAACCAAAAAACACAAAAAAAAATATTTTATCTTTAGTTTAGTTTTATCTATCTCTATCAGATCTCACCTTTGCAAGTGACCGTGGAGGGATTGACAACCCCTTTATCATGTTGGGTGCAAGTGTTTGGTTGTTTGTGCAGGTACATCTATTGGGGACTTGCGCGTTTCTCCTACTGGATTGATACCTTGGTTCTTAACTGAGGGAAATATTTGTCTCTACTGTGCTGCATTACCCTTTTCTTTTCAAGGGAATAACCAACCCAAGCTCAGGAAGTAGCATGCCGCTACCCGGAGCGCTTCGAGGCGGATGGCCGGCTGTACGAGCAATACGTGGCCGAGATGACGGAGGTCATCGACCTCTCCAGCAACTTCAACGGTAATGAGGACGGTGCTAGTGACGAGGGACATGGCCGCCTCATTGGAGGGCTCACCGAATCGGAGTGGGAGGGGATCAAAAATGAGACTGATAGCGAGTAGTTTAGTTTGTTTTTATGCAATCTTAATCTAAATTTTGTTTAACTTATTTAAAATATTTTGAATCTAGTCCAAATTTTTGCACCTAATTTGTGTTTTTCTACTCTGTTAAATTGATGAGATCTTTTAGAAACGACACTTTTTTAGAGGGACAAATATCCTCCATTTAGGGATACTCGGCCGTATTCGTTAGAGATGCCCTGCTTTAAGTACATAAGTGAGTAAAGTAGCTTAGACCATCTTATTGGCAACACTCATTATTTAGGTGCCTATTTCACTTCTGACACATCATGCTTCGTAAAGTTAGTGGTAGTGCCACTATTGTAGCAGTGTAGAATAGGTCATAAGATAATTAGACTGAAGAAGCTCTTAAAATGAGATATTTCAAATTATAGTCTGTTGTCTATATAGACAGTACTAGACCGTAGAATGTACATTATGAATGATTGTTGGATTTCCATGAATTGCAGAACAGAACTTAATGCCTTATATAATTTGGTTCAAAAATTATGACGTGAGAAAGTAGAAGTACAAATTCTATGTGCTCATTCAGATTGTTTGTATCACTTATAATATAAAGCATCAAAAGCACTACAATATCAACAAGTATGATAGGTAGTATACTAGTATGAAGTATCCAGATATTTCAGCACCTTAACTCGGTAAATCTTGAGTCGTAAATAGATATGTCTTCGCTGAAGAAAGTTTAGTGCAAGTTTAATTGTCGATTTTAAAATGGATCTAATCTTCCAATTCTATAAATGGGGCCCATTTACCATCCACATTAAGCTTGTATACCATCTGATACCTATAATGATAGAGCATAATGAAAAAAAAAAACACATTTCTGACACATACGAAGATAGTGCCTAAGGTGAAAAAAATCCACATTTCAACACTATATGCTACCTGAAACGGTCGAAATCCTGAGTTCCAAAACAGTATCTTTTCCAATAGAGTATTTTTATTTCAAAAATGCCCCAGTCCTAGTATCCTGGTCCAATCATAGCTAAAGAAACTCCTCACCTCTGAGATGGAGATGCCTTGTAATGATTTACTTCAGTACATGCTTCTTTTTGCATTTCTTGGATTTTTGATTTGAGCACTTCGTGATCTTCCTTGAATATTCTGATGAGGTCTTCCTTGAGTACTCTGAGATCTTCCTCATGCTTGATCTTGTCTTTTTTCCTCTTTTCCTTAAGCTTTTGAATTTTCCTTTTGAAGTTTTCCTCCATGCGCAGGTGAAGCTATGGAGAGAAAGTGAGTACAGTACACAGGAATTTGAGTCCGGAACAAAATAGACAACCTTTAGCTATTCAGATTCCTTATTTCTTCAACCAGTAGTAAAGGAAAACCGGAAATAGCAATCCTCCATGCATTTTTGGTAAGAAAAAATAAATAAAAAGAACACGCAGTTTCCCGGTGAATCAGGAGATGAGAAGATACCTGCATGACGTCTTTCAGTTCGATTACCGCACGGCTGCTCGTCTCCCTTAGAGTAAAGGAAACAGAGGAAATTAAAGTAGAAATCAGAGCAAAACAGCAAATGGAGTGAGGAGAAACCACTGCTAACCCGTTCTGGCAGTGGCAAGACCTACACCGCTTGGCATCGAAGGAGCTCGATTCGTCCCTTCCTTCATCCTGCTTCCTCTTCTCCTCCATGGAGACTTCCAAGTTGATCTTCAGCTCGAATGTGCAATGTTCCTCCTTTTACCCGAGAGTAAGGGAGGCCACCGGCTGCCAACTCCCCCTCTACATGTGCGCTCCATAAGGTAGATTTTTCTATGAGAAAAGGTACTTTGGAAGCCACGAAGCTTATCCCAGAATATATAGTATGTTCAAATTCAGGAGGTTGGTGGGAAGGCTATGGCTCCGTCTGGGAAGTTCCGCGGAACTCATTGTGCTGTCCGCTTGTTCCTCATTGTTGTATTCTTGGCGCATTGGAGCAAGCGCAGTGTCTAAACTAAGGGGGTCTTTTCAAGGACGGGAAAGTAGTGGCTGCACCCACCTTCGGTGCACCCGTGGAGTGAACAGTAAATTCAAAAAAATATATAAAAAAATCAAACAATTCTAAAACTTTTTGGATGTGATTATGAGCAAATGCTTTCGGAGCTTGCAAAGTTTGGTCACCAAAAAAACATCAAATTATCTGCACACAAAACGGAATACAAATGATTCTCTGCACCCATGTTACTGTTCACATGTTTTCAATAAACTTTGTTTCTCTCTACGGAGCTCCTCGGATGTCATTTAGCCACCAAACTGCGCTAGTGCCTAAAACATTTGGTCATAATCACATCCACAAAATTTCAGATTGTTTTTAAATGTTTTGCTAAGTTTTTGATCGTGGGTGCAATGTCTGTGGGTGCACAAACCAGTGCCATACAATAAACTAAGAAGATGAAAAGGAGTGGCATGCCTGGGCGAATCTGAGGAGTCGTGCCTCTGCTAGACTCGGTAGAATAGAGTGGGGAGACAAATAATACATATCTTTTTTATTATCACTATATTTTGTAGGCAATAGTCTATTTTCTTTCTCCGTACCCAAAAATACCAGTCCAACAGGTGGATTGCTAAGACACATAAATGAGCGAGCAAAAAATACTAGCCAGTGGAGTTTCTTTAGGCCTCCAACTTCTATATCGAGGGAACATTTTTGTGCCACCCTGTCGCCACCCCATCCCTCTTAGGCCTCTCTCCTGGGACCATCCTTGGCGTCGGTAGTGCCGTCGCTGCACCACTCTTCGGTATTCAATCTGTAGACTTGTCAGCACATTGGCATGTCAAATGTTCACTTCAAATCAAGCAACCTCGAAGTTCGTCGTTCCAGTGAAAAGACTTATGTATCAATACTTACAATATACTATGTAGTATGAATGAATCCCAACATATCTGAGATTATTATAATTTATGTATATATAATACTAATAAGATCAATATCGATTGACTTCTACAGTGTTGCCTTGTCGTGGATTGGAATACCCACATGACCATCCTCTATTTCTAAATGAGCTGTTTTACGGTGAGTGTGTTAGTACTCGGAGTACTTAGCAGTACTTACATGTCTGATCACGTCTGATTTTTATTAGCCGTCCGATCTTGCAGGGAATTTTAATTGACTAAATTTAATATTTTAATTGCGATAAGGGCATAATGGTCCAGGGGGAAATATCTTTTCTTGAACCGATCACCTGAGGACCAGATCCATGTCTACTCGATCCAGAGGACTATCCTCCTCCGATGTATTCGTCGCCGCTCGCCGCTCCTGAGCTTCTCCGTCCTCGACCTGCCTGGTGAGAGGAATAAATTCATCGTCCTCGTCCTTCTCCGTCCCCAGCCCCCCACGCCGTCACCGAAGAAGAAGAAGGCTGGATCTCCGCCGGCTGAATCGGCGGCGACGGCGTCAGGCGATCCCATCTCTTTGCGCGTACCATCATTAAGGTATGAATCCGGCTTGGCGTTCTGCTCGTTCTCTTGGCCGTTGCGCCTCTCCACCGTGCATGCAGTACAACCTCAACCCCACAAGATCCGGGTAATTTAGCAGTATGCGAGATTTGTACGGACTAGAACAACGAATGGAAAGCTTCATCGTGGCATAGTTTCTCTTGAGCTAATCGCATCATGTTAGTTTAACTAAGATGTTGAGGGCATTGCTTACTTCCTTTGGTACCGCAGAAAAAAGTGACATACTTGACGTTTGAGATGAGATATACTAAAGGAAGATGAGATACTGGTTCCATAGTTGACTTAATTTAGTTTATTAAAGTCATCATCACTTTAGGTTTGCATAGTGCATGAAATATAGTTTAAAGGAAGATGAGATACTACATGTTGGACGTTGATGATTGGTTTCCCTCACATGTCAAACGAGCAAAGTCTTTTCCATGCACTTGTCTTTGCCTATGAGCTATTTTACACCTGCAACATTGATAAATAGAAAGATGTTGATGATTGGTTTCCCTCACATGTCATATGCAGGAAGACATGGCGTATGCAAGTGATGAGAGTATGTTCGAGTATCTAAATGTTGTCAGCAAGATGTTTGATAGTGAGGCTGAAGGCTATGAATTCTACAACAAATATGCTCTTGAAAAAGGTTTTAGTGTGAGGAAAAGCTACGTTGAGTGGGATGGATCCAGCAAATACATAATTTTAAGGAAAATTGTGTGTAGTCGTCAAGGGTTTCACGAAGAGAAGCACATGAAAAGAAAGATGGAAGATAGAAAGAGGAGGCCACGATATTTAAATCGTGTTGGATGTAATGCTAAATTGGTCATTACGAGACAGGAGGAAACCGGTCGGTGGTTTGTCAAGGATTTCATCGATGAGCACAGCCATCCTCTAGCCCCATGGGATCTTTCTTGTCTGCTGCGTTCGCACAGACGAATTAGCGATGAGCAGAAAGCGGACATTGCGGACATGGAAAAATGTGGGATCCACAAATACCGTATTATGGATATTTTGTGCTTTCAATACGGTGAATTTGATAAGGTTGGATGCATAAAGAGGGACATTTATAATTTCTGCCATGCTAATAAGCAGGAGACAATAAGCGCCGGTGATGCTAATACGGTGATCATGCACATGATGGAGAGGCGAGAGCGAGATGTGGATTTTTTCTTCAAGTACTTGGTAGACGAGCATGGCCATCTGAAGGGACTGTTCTGGGCTGATAGTCAATCACGACTTGACTACGAGGCTCTCGGAGACGTCATTGTTTTTGATAGCACATACAGAACCAACAAATACAATCTGCCATTCCTGCCATTTGTCGGGTTGAATCACCACCGGAGCACTGTCATTTTTGGTTGTGGTATAATTTCTCATGAAACAAGCCAGGCATACGAGTGGATGTTGCGGACCTTTTCTGATTGCATGGCACAGAAGCATCTGATATCTGTGATCACAGATGGGGACCTTGCAATACAGAGAGCAATCAGGGTGGTCTGGCCAGACTCAAACCATAGACTATGTATATGGCACATTTAGCAGAACATTGTACGCCATCTGCATGATGACGACGTAAAGGAGGAATTCAGATCTTTCATTTATGATACTTCTTCCATTGAAGAGCATGAGATAGAATGGATACAATTCTTACAACGGAATAAAGTAACCAGTGAGAAAGTATCAGATGTATCAGATGTATCATATGAGAAAGTTGTGGTGTGCTCCATATCTTGAGGGGCGTTGTTTCCTAGGATTGAGCAGCAATCAGAGGAGTGAGAGCTTGAACTCTGTGCTACATACGCATCTTGAGGGTAAGATGTCGTTGTTTGAAATGCTAGAGCACTATGAGCGTTGCCTTGCATTGCGACGGATTAACGAAGCTCTCCAAGACGTCGAAGCCTTGCAGTCCGTTCCATTTACAGAGGAAAATGCTTCGCCGCTTGAGAAACACACCGCAAAAGTTTTCACACCTAGTGTCTTTAAGATGGTCTTATGGAGCATAGATGCTGTCAGCAAATGTCAGATCAGAGAGATACTAGATGGATCAGAACATTCCACTTATGTTGTGTCCAAGCAGGAAAGAATGGATAAAAAGTTTGGAGTGCGCATTGAAGAGCAAGGAGGTCTTTTGCACAGGGTGAGTTGTTCTTACCGTAAGCTGGAATGCGCAGGCACACCATGTTCCCACATTTTTTACATATTGGGGATTTTAAAACAAACAATTCTGCCCAGTTGTTGCGTTCCCACTAGGTGGACTATGAATGCAAAATGTGCATACGCACCTACCAAAAAAACCCAGATGTATGACTATTCAGTAAGCCTACAGAGGTACCGCGAGTTGCGGAATTGTAGTCACGCCGCAAGTTTCAAGGCATGCCACTCTGATGAGGACTATCAGCGTCTAAAGATGCTTTTGCAAGCACAACATCATGGCAAGCAATCAAGTTTTGAACAAGCTGACAGCAAGGAGTCAACTAATGGTCAGCATAACAGCATTAGGTTTGGCCCGTTGATGCCGCACTCAGAGAAAGTTGATAATGTTCTGGATCCCGTGCATGTGCCAGGCCGAGGTGCACCGAAGAAAAGGCTGCAGGCAAAGACAAAGAAGTTAAGATCACAGAATATCTCTGGCTATTGCAAGAATCTTGGTCACAATCGACGTAAATGCGCAAAGTTGCTAGAGGTACGAAATATGTTCATTTTTATTTTTTGCATGTGTTTTACTCATAATTGATGTCCATGTGATTTATTCTATTCTTCTGTGTAGGATCTCGAGGCTGAACTATGATGTCTACATACAGCATGAACTGACGATGGGCCAGAGAAAGTCGTGTGCCATTCAGCTTTGTGTGAGGTGGTCTTTACATTCTATTTCATCGTGACACTAATTTAGTGAAGTGTGGTTGTACTGCCATGTTACTGTATTAGTTCGACATCTTTTCGTTTTCATTTTCTGTGTGTATCATTTGATGTCCAACTTTAAGAATGATGATGTATTTCGAACATGAATAAGGGCTAGCATGGAGCACTTGTTATTTTCGAGTAGAATAATTTTTGTGATGTATTTATGCACGCACGCCAGACGGATCTCCCGCGCGATCCCACGGTCTGCATGGCTCATGCATGGAAGGCCGTTTTTCTACGTCGACCCAAACACCGACCCATCCAAGGTTGCAGCTCCGGACAGCCCACGCCGCGTACGATCTCGCGCGTTGTTCTCGTGTAACTAAAAATAGTCCCACCTCGCCCCTCGACCAGCTCCTTTACTTGCTTAAATACCTTCATCGAGGTGATTTTAGCAAGCGTTGGTCCTCATTGTAGGATGAATATGATTCTTCACCCTTACTATGGTTGTCATGCATATTCATAATCATCATGCATATTCTTCATTTAGAGATCATTAATGACTGACGTATTTTTTAAATAAGCGGGGCTCACTAGGGTGTGCTTGGAAATATTTGAGAAATCTCCATGCACGTTCATCTTCGCTGCATGCAAATCGGGCGGCAGCCGCTGTGCCAATAGCTGTCAAGGCCTTGATGATTCACTATTCACATGCAGGTCCCCGACTCTTGCATGCAGGTGCCTGGTTTTTGCATGAAGGTCCTTGGGTCAAATCATTGGTTGAGGAAGTATCTCTAGAGTTTTCCAACTGACATTGCCCACCACCTCCTCCAAATCACCCAAATCACCTCCTCCAAATCACCCCAATTTTCTTGTACATGGTGACCCACATGTGCCAAGCATGTCTATGAAAGAAATTTTTGGAAAAAATTATTTTACAATGCCCCCTTGAGGCATAGACCGATGTTTTCAGCAGTCAGTCTAGAGGGCATTATAAATTCAAAAAAAATCAAAAAAAATACAAAACCTTGGAAACCTAGCATTGTTTGTGCAAGACATCATCTGTGCTAAAATTGAGGTGATTTGGAGGTGGTCGAAAAAATGCCCGCATTCCGGAGGGACCATTTGGTCTACTTAAGCTAGTTTTTGAAAAAAGGTGAATTTTTCCACCACCTCCAAATCACCCCAATTTTCTTGTACATGGTGACCCACATGTGCCATACATGTCCATGAAAGAAATTTTTGAAAAAATTTATTTTACAATGCCCCCTTGAGGCATAGACCGATATTTTCAGCAGTCAGTCTAGAGGGCATTATAAATTCAAAAAAATTCAGAAAAATATAAAACCTTGGAAACTTAGCATTGTTTGTGAAAGAGATCATGTGTGCCAAAATTGAGGTGATTTGGAGGTGGTCGAAAAAATGTCCGCATTCCGGAGGGACCATTTGGTCTAACTTAAGCCAGTTTTTGAAAAAAGGTGAATTTTTCCACCACCTCCAAATCACCCCAATTTTCTTGTACATGGTGACCCACATGTGCCAAACATGTCTATGAAAGAAATTTTTGAAAAAAATTATTTTACAATGCCCCCTTGAGGCATAGACCGATGTTTTCAGCAGTCAGTCTAGAGGGCATTATAAATTCAAAAAATTAAAAAATACAAAACCTTGGAAACCTAGTTTTGTTTGTGGAAGAGATCATGTGTGCAACATGTCTATGAAAGAAAATTTTGAAAACAATTATTTTACAATGTCCCCTTGAGGTATACACCGATGTTTTGAGCATTTAATCAGGGTGTGTACAACTCTAGCTTGTTCTTGCCAAAATGCAGCATCATGGACAGGCTGCAATGGAAAAAATGGTGACAAATGCAAAAAATGAAATATGACAAAAAAAAAGCCCGCCTACTTGCCCGCTTTCACAATTCAACGGCCTGCGTACGACTAGAAACCCAATAATTTACTGGGCCAGGATGCAGAGGCCCGCTAAATTGTGAAAACAGGTTGCAAGTAGGCCCCACAGGGCAGGGACGGAGACGGTTAGCCAATGTGCTGCCCGCTTTAGAAAGGAACTTGAGAGGGAAAGCTCAGCCCGCTATATAAACCGGTGCTAGTTCCCCTTGCTCGGCGAGGTGGGACTAAACTCCCTGCACCCCTGGGTTGTGCCCAGCATGGTGCTCGCTTGGGCCTAATTCGGGTGGGCCGTCCCATGCCAGCCTCACCCGCTGGGTCGCTGGATGGACCGTTGGGCCATCTCGTTGTCTGCGCCTGAGGCCTGCATGCATGGGAAGGGCGTCGACGTGGGTTTGCATGCGCGGGTGGCGGACGTGCATGCATGCGAGCGAGGCGATTAAAACCTTGTTTTCATCAACGTGGCAATTAAAACCTTGGTTTCACACTTTTTTGATCCACCCGCATCTATTCAACGTGGCAATTAAAGTGGCATATGGATCGTTCGACGCGGCTAGTTTGAACGTAAGCGCGGTCGGTTCCCTTCCCTTCCCCTTTCCCTATTTAAACCACCAGCCCTCACCTTCTGCACACATCCATTTGCGCCGCCCCTCTCTTCTTCCCCAAACCCAGAGCACTCTCTGAGCGAGCCGCGAGGATGCAGTACAACGGCCCCACCTACCGGCTCCCACCGACCGTGCCGGAGAGACAATATCCGGCCGGCGTCGTCGTGGAGAGCACGCTTCGCGTGTGGGCGTTCTCACGCTGGAGGGGTGCAAGGGGCTTTGCCCAGTGGTTCCTCCGTGCGGGCTTCACCCACCTCCTGGCGGGCTCGCCGGTGATGTTCCGACTGGATGAAGTGCGTCCAAACTCCTGGTCTCCGCCGATAGGGCTCATCGTCACCTTCACCAACAGATTTGATGCGTACTACCTCCTCGACAAGGTGTTTTGGTGTGGATGCGAATTCATCGCATGCACAACCCACAACATCTTCACAAACTTCGACTGCGTCTTCCCCACCCGCGACTGTATGCACACCCTCCCCTACTATCGGCGAGGACGGATGGAGAGAAGCACTGGAGAGGAGGCGCAGTGAAGATGGTGGTGAAGGCCCGGTCTCGTCAGCTTGTCTTGCCCTAACGTGTTAGGGCAAGTTTTTTATCTTTTATATATTTCTATTAAATCATGTCGTTGGTTCTACTGTGAACTTTATCTATCCGAACTATGTTATGATTTCTACCAGTCTATTTGATATGTCGTTGGTTATCTGTGTTTTTCTTGCTATTTCTATCTTCTTCCCTTGATATTTCTATCGTATTTGACATCAAAACCAGCAAGTTTTGGGGTTAGCTCAGATTTCACGCGGCCCACGGGGGTGTGCTTGCGCGCTTGATGGAAAAATTTGGTGTCATTCAACTTAGCATCCAAAAAAATTGATACATCTGGGAAGACGGATTTTTTCGGCATGCTAGAAATGGACCCAAAAAAATTTCGAAACCCTTGTACCAACATGACAAGCACCCATGCCAACTGGAAATTGTTTTTCGATGTTGTATGGTTTTGTAGGCTATAATGATTACGAACACGTGTAGATGAAAGGCACGAAAAAACAGTTTGAACAAAGACAACATAAATGATTTTGTACAAGTTTTATAGATGGAAAGTTATTTAGATGCAATGCCATCTCACAAACAACTCAGAAACAACTCTATGATTGATCATAAAACACATGCATTGTTGTTCAAA
The DNA here is from genome assembly GCA_021437245.1 of Aegilops speltoides. Lineage (NCBI taxonomy): Eukaryota > Viridiplantae > Streptophyta > Magnoliopsida > Poales > Poaceae > Aegilops > Aegilops speltoides. Next base: position 573,783,219 of record CM038143.1, read on the forward strand.
GAACTGTCTCATGAATAAATTGTACCATAATTGCAAACATAGTGTGAAACAGAAAAAAAAATTGTTTGCAACAAAATAATCCTGGTTTGAAGCTTAAACTGGTTGAAACACAATTGAGCCTACTCCATATGGTCTTCTGCACTGCCAAAATCCAGTGACCTCTTGCGTTGCGACGTTGGAGATTCCGTCGGGCTTGGCGACGACCCATGTGCTTCAATTTTTTTCTCTTTAACATCAATGTAACCATACAATAGAAGTTGTTCTTGTTCTTCCTCCGCCATCTCTCTAGCAAGACCCTCCATTTCTTGGATTCTCACTTCCTGTAGAAAACCATAGGAATTGTATTAGGAAGAACTCAAAAAAGATGTAGCCATAAACTAAATGCATGTAATATGTAAAATTTGAACCTCTGGATCAATGTCATGCTCGGGATAACAATCCGTAGTTCTATTGTACACAATGTACAGGTGACATGTCTTGCTGCCATTCAGATCAGAAAGCATTTTTTCTACATCATCTGGTCCTGCAATCAAGAACATTCCTTCTGGCAGCTTCCACGCAGACTTGGGTAAGAAGTAGTACAGTTCTGCTCCCAGTTTGGAACCAAAAGAATCCCTCATTTCACTCAAAATGAGATCGTAGGTCACTTTGGCGGGTTCAAAAATTCCGACTTCTGCCGGCTGTTCATCTAAGTATGCTCTCGGGACATGCACTACTAGGGAAAAGGCTAGCAGCAGCGCGGGTTTTAGATGTATCAGTAGCGCGGGTACCCGCGCTACTAATACGGCGCTACAGCTAACTCATAGCAGTAGCGCGTGCCCACCCGCGCTACTGCTATACAAGTGTAGCAGCAGCGCGGTTATGGGAAGCTCGCTACCGCTAGTAGCGCTAGCGCTCTTTGGCAGGACGCGCTACTGCTATTGTGGCGCTGCTGCTAACTTTTGTACACTCGCTACTGCTAATTTAAGTAGTTTTTTTGGCATATTTGTTTTGTATTTGAACCGGCTTTGTAGAAGAATCTTTAGCACATAGAAATGTCATCATGATACACATACAAATGCCTGCGAGACCACGAATGTAATCATAGCATGTACATACAAATAGTCTCTTCATAATCATCATCAACACAAAGTGATATCTTGTTATCATCTCGAAAATAGAAATACATGCAAGTCTCGAATACTTGCAACTACAACAACGTCATCCATCTAAACAAAGGTATACGCAAGAAGTGCTATCACTATGAGTGAGAGCGGAACCATGCAGTACATGAGGTGGCGATTACGAGTCCTCTCTCGCGCTAGCGTGAACCTCAAGTAACTAGCTTCTCCTTCTTGTGCGCTTTTGAAGCCTTTATGGCTGGCGCCGTGAACCCATTCACTTGCGCCGACACTCATGCCACTCGTTGTACACCCGAACCTTCCCTTTGTACACGACATAGCATTTCCATCTCGCCATCAAGAAACTAGGTACCTGTTAGAGATGCATGTTCATGAAGAGGATGTACAATCATATATATGCAACAAAATATACTAGAGCAACACCAAAAAGAAAGGTTAGCAACTAGATGCAACATATACAAGACGCAAATTAATTAACTAGAGGTACGCAGGTCATCGACGCAAACTAACAAAGTAGCGTTACGCAAGTTCGGCAGGACCGTGGACATCACAAAGTTTCATTGCTACAAAAGTATACAAGTTCAACCGACACATATCATCATCATCGGCATCATAAATCACTAGAAGTTCCATCCTTCCATATCATCGAGGACGAACCCTAGCTGCTTGAACGGCGTGAGGTCTAGACGTTGCATGCCTATGCGAGTTCGGACGTCACCGCGATATAGGGCCGTGGTGGAACATCCCTTCTCATCGACGACTTCTTTCATGATGATCGCCGCAATGTCGCTTTGGATGCGAAAGAAGTCATCTCTAAGTTTATAATTCGCTTCTCCATGAGATTCTAGCCACTTGTGGATATGATCATCATTTCTGCTATTAATGCGAAGCTTTTGGTGATCCGTGTTGAACTGAATCATGAGATGGACGATGTAGAATCCATCCTTCTTGCTTGGTTTTGGGACATGGATGCAGGAGAAGTTAGTTTTATGCACGAAACCCATCTTCTTGTTCCTTTGTTTCCTGATATGCACGTGGCCACCTCTATAGCTGAAGCCTTGGAGAGCATCATCTAGAATATTCATTATGTGGGTGTAGTCCTTTTTCTCGTAGTCTCTCGAAGGGTCAAAATACACGGCGTGGGAGACTTGCGGGTAAAGAACGATAAGGACAGCGCGCCCGTTGCTGCGGCGAAAAGACACCTCAAATTATTCCCCATATGAGAGAGAAGGAATGATTGAAATGTACGAAAGGGTTGTCCGGAACTGACTTACTTTGGATGATAAGGCACGAGGACAATTTCCCGGTCCTTATTCTGTACCATGAAGTTTTGGAGGTACTCCCTAGCAGTTTCACGCACAAAGTCGCCGAGACTCAAGAAAGACTCGTGCATGTAGTACGGATCCGCCACACAGATTTGCGAGACTTCTTCACTCTTCACGACGGAGCTCATATGTAGCGCAAAAAGGCGGACGATAGTAAAATCAAGCCGCCTTGTTAGAAACATCTCAAAGATATGGTCAAACCACAGGAAGAACACCTCCGCGGGCCGTGTGTCGACGTAGCACTTCCCTCGTGCACACGAGCCACGATGTCGATATCCCGGATCCTTTGAGGCTAGTAGGCTTTTCTCGATCGACAAGACATGGTCGTGCAGTCTCTCGAGATCCCCGATAGTGCCTCCAGCGGTTTCGGTGGTAACATCGGCTCGCCCGTGAGATGGAACATGACCGCACCTTTCACGGGTACACGCTCTTCGAATGCATCGTCCGGCTGCTGTGTGCTCGCTTGTTTGGAGGCGATTACCTTCCCGATCTCTTCCTCTCCTTTTTCTTGGGCACACCTTCCGACCCTTCCTTAACCCCTTCCCAAGTGTTCCCGGGCTAAGCATCTTTGACGACCCTCGCGCCCGGCTAGTTGAGCCTGTGTTGAGGCGGCATCTTCAGCGTGTCTGTGAGGATTTCATGAAGAGAGACTTTTGCATTCCATGGTACGGCCCTGCCCGGCATATCATCCATATCCTCATTAGCAAGTTGATAGCCCGATTCGTCATATGGTTGACTCATCATATCTATGTCACATCATACACGCTTGTATTGAGGTAATCCATAGGGTCGACCTCCGCCTCATCATCCATTCTCTGTTCTCTGGTACATCAGCCGATATTATTGCACCCCTTCATCATGTCGTCCGCCGCTCTCACGGCACTACTACGGGAGCTGGTAATTGCGTAGGTGGGGTGGTGGTCTCGCACATGCTTGTTGATGTGTGGTAGTTATTGGTGTGCTCTCGGCGGCTCTGCATTTAATAAGATTCTTCGCCATAGCAGCACCCAACCCTTGCAGCGTCCAATCCGCGGTGGGGTCTCGTCGTCCGCTCCCACATGCTTTATCGAGGAGGCAAATCCTCGTGCCCGATTTCACACTGGTCAAGCTAACCTCAAGTGCCCAATGGGATCGGGTGGTTGTGGAATGTGCGTTGAGAGGGTCCATTATCATCCCCTTTCCCACGCCCACCTTCCGCCTTTGATCAAGTAGAGTATGGTGCATGGGGTTTCTTTCACTGCAAACACATATGTCGTGGTGTAAAACAACCGAAAGGCAACAAAAATGGAATATTATCTATATATATATATATATATATATATATATATATATATATGTTGGTGCGACATGTAATTACCGTGACGGCGTCGAGCTCAGCCAAAGACGAAGGCCCACCTAGCACGCCTGAGACTGAGGACGGGCTGCTATGAGCGGGAGCGGCTGCGAGAGGAGGCCCGGTTGCTTGAGCAAGTGATGGTGCGATGGTGTTGTTGTTCATGGAGTTGCTCGCGATTTAAACTGGGCATCGGGAAATCATGTACCATCTTGTCTCGATTTTCCTTCGCCCGCTTGATGATAATCTGGAACCAAGTTAGTAGCAAAATCATTTCGCAGCGATTACAGCTGCATTGATTTGCCTCTTGTAGCAACTCATATTTGTCCTCGGCTGCTTTTTTCGCGCCCTCGGCTACTTTTTTTCTCGACCGCAAGCTTCACCTTTGCGCTGATGTCCGCCGACTAAACTTTTTTTCGCTTCTTGGCCTCTGGGCGTCATTGTAAACACCTTCCACGTGGCGCCGTCTCCAGCGCCGTGCACACACGACCATATTGCGGCTGCTGGTCCAACGGGAGTCCCTTAAGTTCGCTCAAGGCCGGTTGAGAGGGTGTCCCACTTGGGCCTCATCGAGAAGTAGGGCTTTCGGCTGCAAGCCGTGTTGCTTCTCCAGAGTCTAATCAATTTCCTCGTGATCTTGTCCGTGTAAAAACCTTTTTCTCCTTGTCCCACTTGTAGCGGGCCTTGATGAAGTCATGCTCCAAGGGTTGGTGAACTTCAGCGAAGGGGTCAGGAGACCCGCGGCTTCACGTTCGCGCCCTCCTTATCCCATATGGGCCTTTTACCGAGGTAGCCACGGCTTCCGAGGCGATGCTTCCCCGTGTTCCTTTGCTGAAGGCTTTTGAATTTCACAGCCTTAGCCTTGGCTGCCTTGGTAGCGCAAGTGTCCTTGAACTTTTCGAACTCCTCTTCCCTAAGTGTCGGATTTTCCTCCAGAATCTTGGACAGGGGTTCATCAGCCTCAATAGCTCGTTTCACCCTCCCTTTCCAGGAGGCCAAATCATTGCTGAACATGCCCATGGCGTGATTGTTAATCTTTTTCATCTTCGGATCATCCCACGGTTGTTCTATGTTATCATCCCGGTCGGGGAACTTGAATCTCTTGTGCAACTTCGTTAGAAGCAACTGCGTCAAATGTTCTTTACTCCTTAAGTCATCGTCGTTGATGCTCGAGCATTCCCGTAGGATGCATCCTACTTGGTTCCCATAGCACTTGCGAGGTTCTTCTGTCTCTAACGGCTCAAACTTGCCAGGTGCCATCTTTGTGATCACAAGTCGTCCAATCCCTAGTTTGTTAGGTTTTCGTATCCTCGCTTCTTATGCTTCCTCTTTTCGTATCGGCATCGGGCTGGTACCTTCCCGCCGTACCTTCCCGCTGGTACCTTCCCCACGGTCTCGGCGCCGCCATCGGTGCCGGCGCCGTCGGTGCCAGCACCGTCGGTGTCGATGTCGGCGTCGCCAAGACCATCATCGAGGCCGACCTGCAAACCTTGCTTAGCGTCAAATAGTCGAGGTATTCTTGTTCACCCTCATAATCCATCTCGCTCGCATCTTGGTCAAGGCCCGTTTCTTCGTTGTTCGACATGTTTCCTATGATTAAGTGGCCTCATTTATTTCTAAAAGTATGAATAAATGAGAAATGACATAAAAGAAATCTATGTGCCAAGACTCGATATGCCAACTATGTAGCACAAATCATGCCTTTATTCACGGAAATTTCCGCATGACCTTTGCTAAAAATGGACATATCGGCGCTGAAATTCACCGAAACGGAAATGAATCAACATTCCGGCGTAACATAGGCCACTCGGATCATTTTCCAAACATGACATGTCCAAAACATGACATATGCACATATCACATGTCCAGTTCAAATTTGCATATAAATTCAGCTAATTTTGAAACCTAGCTAAATTCATAACTAAATAGATAACCTAATTAATTAACATGAAGAACCCTAGCAGAGAGGGGGGTTTACAGAGAGTGCAGGGCGAGGAGGCAGGCCCGACGACGGCCGGCGGGGGAGAGGAGGGAGGCGAGGGCCGACGGGTCGGGGCGAAGGCTGGTCGGGGCGAAGCGCCGCACCGGAGTCGGGGCGAGCGGTTGGTCGGGGCGAAGCGGCGTGGTCGGGGCGAAGCGCGCCGAGTCGGGTCGAGGGCCAAGACGGGGCGAAGCGCTGGGCTAACGCCGCGCCGCGGAGTCGGGGCGAAGCGCTGGGCGGGTCGGGCGCGGCGGAGCGACGGGGGCCGGAGAGAGAGTGGGGATTTGGGGGGAAATGGCGGGATGAAGCTGGGCGAGTGCGAATTTTGGGTTAAGTGGACGTAGCAGTAGCGCGTTATGTAAAAACGCGCTGCTACTATATTCTGTAGCTGCAGCGGTTTCAGAGGAACGCGCTACTACAATGATCTGTAGCTGCAGCGCTTTATGAGAAACTCGCTACTACTATGGTGCGTAGCGGCAGCGGTTTATGAGAAACACGCTACTACTAAGATCTAGCAGCAGCGGTTTTGTGGAAACGCGCTGCTACTGCCGTCGCTACTGCCAGTTTTCCTTTTCTTTTCCTTTATTTTATCCCACTTTTATTTCCCGGGGGCAGTGAACGAAGGGAGGGCGATATATATTGTATCATTTGACGGTTAAATATGTATGCAAAATAGGAACATATATATTACACATCATTGGACCCATGCATAATAATGGCTAAGTGTGTATACAAAATAGGAACATATATATATTACACATCATTGGACCCATAACAGACGTTTCCTCAGTGCTGATGTTTTCGTTTTTGAGTCAGCTTCTTTCCCTTCTTGTTCGTCGAAGAATAATTGAGCCCCTCATTGTGACTTTGCCTTTTCCATGGAGTACGATTTTTCTTAGGTAATGTAGTATTGATTCTTCTTTTGACGTATACTTCATCATCATCGTCATCTTCCCTCATTGGGTTGCCGTACTGATCATAGTCTTCCTCGTTGGCGACTCCATAAATTCCAATGATGTTCCTTTTGCCTCTCCTCACGACAACACGGCTGGGATTGCGCGGGTCAGTTATGAAGAAGCATTGTGTCACGTGCTTAGCGTGTACCCATGGCTCGTTTTTTGCGATAGCGTTCACGGTAGCGCTCTTGGCGTCGGGTATAGTCATGGTAGTGAACATCCGCTTTTCTTTCGACATTCTTAGCCCATCCGACACGGAACATCGCCGTGTTGTGCAGTCCGAGTAGTCAAGCTCCCAGATCTCCTCGACCCTTCCATAAAATCATTCGGTTGTGCCGTTGTCGCTGCCGGTCATGCATTCCATCGTCACCCCGAGTTACGATCATCACCGCCCATATCTTTTGCCTCCGTAGAACGTGTATCCGTTGATATCATATGCCCGATAGGTTACGAGGTTGGGCGAGGGCCATGTGCTAAGGCGATATGAGCAATCCGTCCTTAGAGCCCTCCTCCGGGATTAGCAATAATATGCTCTTTGAACCAATGCAGGAAAGTGGAGTTGTGCTCTCTAGTAACTTCGCATCCGCCCTGCATACCCCGGTCACGATACTTCTTTGCGATAATTTCTTTGTGCAGTGCCAAGAAAGGATCTACCTCGCCTAGGTGTTGTAGCACTACCAAGTTTGCTCTGTCAAAGTCGCTGCGTTGATCTCGAGTATGCCACGTGCAGTTCCTCGCGACCGTTCTGATGACCATCTCCTTCGAGCCTCCCATCGTGCTTGTTAACGGGTAAACCAACACTAACACCAGCGGCTGGTCTGCGCCATATAGAAAATTCTCACAGAAAGAGATGCACTCTTGTGCCAAATAGCCCTGGACGATGCTTCCATCCGGACGGGACATGTTACGGAACGAATCCTTTGATGATCCCATTCATCCTCTCAAACGGCATCATGTTGTGCAGGAATACGGCCCCAGGTCTATTATGTCATCCACAATATGGACACACAGATGCACCATCACGTCGAAGAACGCGGGCCGGAAGTACATCTCAAGCTCATTCAGTATCACAACGATCTCTTCCTGTAGCCTTTGGAGCTTCTTCACACTAATCGGCTTTCGAGAGATGACGTCAAAAAAGTTGCAGAGACCAATAAGCGTGTCACGGACGTGCTTGTCCATTATCCCTCTAAGTGCAACAGGTAGTATCTGCGTCATCATCACATGACAGTCATGAGACTTCATCCCGCTGAACCTTTTCTTGTCCGTGTCTAGATATCTGCTTATCTTGCCACAGTAACCGGAAATAACTTTCACTCTGGTAAGGCACTTAAAGAATTGATTGATCTCAGCCTGACTTAAGGTGAAGCAAGAGGGGGGGCAATAATCTTCTTTCTTTAATTTCTTGCCCTTCTTCTCCCGTGCCTCTGTCTCCGTCTCTGTCTCGTCTGACATTTTACGGGGTGGCATGTGCAGATCTTCCCTGATTTTCAAATCTTTCAAGTCTTTTCTTGCCTTCGGCCCATCCTTGGTCTTATCCGGCATGTTCATCAGTGTTGCGAGCAAGCTCTCAAGGACATTCTTACAGATATGCATTTGATCAAGGCAATGAGGTGTATCGAGTTTGTGCCAAGACTCCAAGTCCCGAACACAGACCTCGCCTTCCATAACTTCAGCAGCGGCTCGGCGCCTTTCTCATCGACTTTCGGTAGCGGGGCACTCATTCCAGTTTTTCAACAGCTCATCGATTTCGCACCACTCCGCTTACGTGGAGGTCCTCGATGCTCAGCGTGACCATTGAATAGATCTCCACGGTTTCTCCACGGGTCGCCCTATTCAAGCCATCTTCGATGCCCCATGTACATGATTTTCCTGCACCGCCATCTTTCCTTGACGTTAGCTGCTGAGACGTTGTATCATCCATGCACCGCGGCATCCGCAATATCCATGGCACACCGGCCTGCCACATATCCAGAATCGAGATAGTCCCGCGACCGTCGTGATCAGCGCTGCTCTCATGTTGAAATACTCACCTTTGTCAAGGCGTCCCATGTCTTGGCCGGTGTTTTCCATAATGTGTCTAACTCCTCTTGAAGTAGCCCAGATACAAATTAATATTATTTCCTGGTTGTTTCGCCCTTGAATAAGCATGCTCATGTGAATGTACTTGATTTCATGCACAACCAGGGGGAGGTTGTACATCCATACAAACACGGGCCATGTACTATGGTTGGTGTTTCGGTTGCTAAACGGATTCATGCCATCGGTACACGCGCCGAGCACGATGTTCCTTGCATCACATTCAAAATACCGATAGAAGATGTTCAACGCTCTCCATCGGCTTCCATCCTTCACGTGTCTCAGCCGGATCATCTCCATCGTCGGGCTTCTTCCTCTCCGCGTGCAGCAAGATTAGCTTTGCTTCCTTGGGATCTACAAAATACCTCCGAGACGGGAGTGATCGGTAACTACCATACAACTTCCGGGACATTTCTTCCGGCCTTCTTGTATCGAGAAGCATTGCACACCGAACAGCTTGTTTTTTTCGTTCTCCTTCCGATAAATTATGCAATCGTTGATGCATGCATGGTATCTAACGTGTGGCAGATCAAGAGGGCACACGATCTTGTTGGCCTCATCAACACTAGTAGGACATAGATTACCCGCGGGAAGAACATCCTTTAGGTACTTGAGATGCTCATCGAGGCTAGTGTCGGTCCATTTGTTTTTAGCCTTCGTCTTCAGGAGTTGGAGCGTGAAACTCAACCGGGTCACCTCAGGATTGCAACCATCATACAATGGAGTGTTCGAGTCTACCACCAGTTGCTCCAGCTTAGCCTCCTCTCTAGAAGCAGCTCTCTCAGTACTCGTCTCCTTGCGAAGCAATGCTTGAACATGAGGGTCCCGCACAATTGAACTTAGTACCGACGAACTCTGCTGCGTGGAGTCCATGTCGTTCTCTCCGCCGCCATGTCCGGCCCCTTCTCCGCCGCCATGTCCGGCCTCTTCCCCGCCGCCATTATCGATCATCTCTTCGTCTTGCCCCATGTCATCATTGCCTGCCCCGTCGGCATCCTCAACATCGTCATCCTCATCTTCAATTATCCACCGAGTATAGCCATCCATGAAACCAGTCATGAGCAAAAGTGCGCTCGACACGACCATCGCCATGGGGGTCGAGCCAAACTATTCCTTTGCATTTTCGACACGGACATAAAACCTCTGTCCGGTTATTTTCTTTCATGTCTTGCACCGCCGATCGCAACCACCTGTCCACCATCATTCCATCGACCATCGCCAACTCTGCACGGTAATAATAAAAAATTGATTGTAAAAATGCATGCATGCATCAAAGTCATAAAAAATTTGGCATGACCTTCCCTAAAATAGGACATATATGGATCTAGAGTTTGTTCGAATTAGCCAAACGGAAATAAATCGACATTTCGCAAAACATAGGCAACTCAAAAGCACAATTTGGCAAGGCCAACTCATGCCACATACACAATTTCCACAAACATATCACACACACATAAACACATTTCCATTTTGCAAAAGCATGAAATTTTCATCACCTCTATCTCGATGGCCGGAGATGATGTTGTAGGGAGATCAAAAGTGCACAAAGCTCTTCTTGACAAAGATAGATCTAGTTAGGGAGCAAATAGGTCAATTAACTAAATCCTACATCTACCTAGCTACCTAATTTGGAAGGAGACAACTTCAACTAGTGGAGGGGGAAGGAAAAAGAGAAAGGAGATGCATTAATGGAGGTGGTGTAGTTATGTAGGAGTAATGAAGAGAGAGAAGGTGGATAGAGAAGAGAGAGAGTAATGGGGGAGAAGTATTGAGAAGAAGAAGAGTGAGAGTGGGAGCATGTGGTGGAGGGAAGAGAGGAGAGGGGAGGTAGGGGAAGGGAAAAAGGAAGGGGAGGGAGGGACGGGTTGGGGGTTGGTGGGGTTAGCAGTAGCGCGGGAGAGAAACGCGCTGCTGCTAAGAACTTAGCAGCAGTGCGCTTTATGTAAGGCGCCATCGCTAATCGGGACAAAAATTGTGGCAATTTGAAACTTACCAGCAGCGATCTCGATGAAACCACGCGACTACTACGTACTTAGCAGTAGCGCCGTTATTGCGACCGCGCTACTGCTACTTAGAGTTGGGGGAACACCGCCGGTCGATATTTGTAGCAGCGCGTTTATGGTCGAGCGCGCTACTGCTAAATCTTTATCAGCAGCGAGTTTACCTAACCCGCGCTACAACTACTTAGCAGTAGCGCTCTATTTTGAACCGTGCTGCTGCTAAGATTCTGTGTATAGGCTTTTCCCTAGTAGTGATGTGACATCTCATCATACCTACTAACAAAAAATTCCATGACCAGCACCTAGTATCTCACATCAGAGTTAATACATTCAACGAGTAAAGGGGAAACATAATTTTTTATGTGCATAGCAACATTGCGGCGTTGTTACCTGCTTTTGTGGAATGTATCCTTCATGTGGAGTGACTGGGGATTGTTCCATCTCAAACCTTCTCACCTTGTTATGTGGAATGTATCCTTCATGTGGTGTGACTGGGGACTCTGCCATCACACGTTTCTTATCCTGCGTATGAAACGTCGACAGTGGGTTTAGACACAAGTTTTAAAAGGTCATACCATATCTTGGGTATGGCATCGTTGCGAGGTACTTACAAGGGGAGAATTGAAGATATGTTGCTGGGGTGGAGTGATGTGGCATTGAACGGGTGACTCTATTGCAATGTCTCGAGTGAATGGCGACTGTGCCGTCTCATGATGCTTAGCCTACATACAATCGCTGACATAAGGCTGCCACAAATTGTAGATGTTTGTATCATAGAATACGTGCAGAATCGGTGCGAGATACTTACAGGGGGAGAATAATTGAAGACATGTTGTAGGGGTGGCCGTGAGATCGCACGGTCTTCTAACATATGTCCTTCCAAGCGGACCTTCTCCAGCATGGCCTTATAATCCATGTCCGCCGCTCCCCGTAGCAGCCATCGTCCATATCCGCACGTGCCTGCAACACATAGGCATCCATCCTGACTCACTCTGTCTGTATAATACTGTCCACAAGCTTCCGGTGCTTCTGCAACGTTTGATGCATTTCCTTGTAGCCAAGGAAAAACTTTTTTTCCATGTCCTTATAGTCCCACTTATACTTTTCTTCAATCTCAAGACGCGTCTTTGTCATCTTATGGGAAAACTCCTCACGCTCCTCCTTTATCATCTTGTCCACGTATGAACGTTCTTTTTTGAGTTTCTTATCTACGTCATCGCGATCCTTTTGCACCTTCAAGTCGATCTCCCGGTGCGCTTCATGCAAAGACTTGTCGTACTCCGCACGGTTGTTATGCGCCTCTGAGACCATGGTCCCTACAGCAACACATATACCCATAGTATGAAAACTGTATCCACAACCTCATCCAACTAATTCCTAACAATACCACCAAGAAAATATATTCATAACCAGTTAGTACAATCAAGTACTACAAACTATCAGTCAAAAAGCTCTTGCATGACATCCTGTACTCCAATTACACCAAAACTACTCAACTATGGCAAAAGCTGGATTTTATAATCTCTTCGGAAATGACTTCTTGGTCAAATCAATGGAAAAAATAATCAGCACTGCAATCGAAGATGGGAGGGACCGCAATCGAAGATGGGAGGAGCCATGGAGGAGACCTTTTTAATCCGGCGTCAGCGTGGTCACTTGAGAAGCGATGGCGCGATCCCGGCGATGGCTATGTGAGGAGAAACAAGGTAGATGGGGGTGGTTAGGATAGGGTCTATATGCGGTAGAATGGGAAGGTATATATCTGTGATTGTAGGGTTAATTAGTTATTTTGAAGTAAAGCGCTTCCATGCAAGTTTTTTTTAACGAGCGCGATCTTTTGGGGGCTTCCAAAACATGTGCACTGACCGCGGGTCCAACCACATATCACAGAAGCCCAAGCCATCGTCGTGCCCGTGCCAACCCGCGGCCCACCATTGCCTCCCTTTCCCTTGCCCCACCAAATTGTTATTCTTCTCCGGCGACGAAGCCTGTCATCGCCGGCGGACAGTGAGAGACGAGAGATGTCCATGTCCAGTTCGTCCTCTCCGTCATCATGGCCGCGGTATGGTTCACTGCCGATGACCAGATGCCCCGACTGCCCACGCACCGCGCCACTGAAGCGTTTGACAACCATATCGGAGAAGAATGGAAACCATGGGCGGGAATTTGTGAAATGCGAGAGCAAACCAGAAGCGGGGAAGGTTAAATCTATGTTCTGTTGTGTCTTTTTGCTATGAATTCTGACCCCAGATTTATTTTTATTTCCTCGGAATTGGGATTTAGGGTTTCCCTTCCCTTTTTCAGAAGCTGAAAACATGCAAGCATTTTGAGTGGCTGGATGAATATGTTGAGAGGCTTCAAACGGATGGCTTAATTGATTTGAGGCATGGGGCAACCCTAGAGCTAGATCTTCCATCGGCGGTGGATAATAAGGGCTATGCCAATGTTCCTCCGATGGTGGCGGATGCGGAACTCAAGGTGGAATTGAAGAAGATCAACAAGAACTTAAGGAAGTTGATCGATCTGAAGAAGCACGCAAATCTGATGGCCGCGGGATTTTATTTTTCAATAATTGTTGTGGGATTTGTTTACTTGTTGATCATCAGTCGTTAGAAGTTGTTAACAAATTTTTTCAGTCAGCTTCTGTATAAGCAATGTCTTGTGTGCTTAATGCCTTGTATGACCAGACCAAGGAAAAGCTCATTTGAAATCTATTGGAAAGGACAAATAAAATTGAAAACTGATTTCTTGTTTCCAAAATAAATTTAGCAAAGAGGAAATAGCTTATTGCTATGTTAGCAAATTTGTAACTTATTGTTCTCTAAAAAGGAAGAGCAATAAATTCCTTCCAAGAATTTCCAGAAATAATTGTCAACCCATTTTCGTTAGTAATTACGAGATATGTTTGGCGCAATTAGTGGCTAACTGGTTTTTTTAGGAATAGTGGCTACTTGGTTTGATACATGACAAACGTTACGTTCAGATTAGTTGCATTATTTCGTTCACTTTTTACCCAAAAATTTTATACAAAGTGTTAATTGGACAATGTGAACAATGTGGCACGAAGGTTGTCGGCCGAGCCAGTGGGTGGACCGGATCGATGGTACTGGATGGAATCCATCATAAACCAACCCTAAACCCTAAACCCAAAAAACCAAAAAACCCTGAACCCTAAACCCTGATAACCCTAACCCCCCCCCCCCACCCACAAACACACACACACGAAACCATAAGAACATTCAAAATTTTGCCCCATACGGAAACCATTATGCATGAATTCTCTATGGGGTCATGGGATGCCATGAAGAAAGTTTGGGATCATTAGTACATGTACACGCAAGTACGATATCTGACACGCGCATTTCCGGTCCCTGTACATGTACATGTAAACCAACCCAACATCGATCCGGTTCAGTGGATGGATGCATGCTCTCTGTGGTACGAAGTATGTCGGCCGAGCCATTCGACGGACCAGATCGATGCTAATGGAGGGATTCCATTGTAGACCAACTGTCGACCTATGTCCGGTGTGTGTGATAGGTCCACTGTAAGACAAACACAGTTCCGTCAACCCTAAAACCCTAAACACTGATAACCCTAACCCCCCCCCCCACTAAACCGTAAAAACATTCAAAATTTTGCCCCACATGGAAAACATTATGCATGCATTCTCTATGGGGTCATGGGATGCCATGAAGAAAGTTTAGGATTATACACGCAAGTACGATCTCTGATACGCGCATTTCCGGCCTAGCATGTCAACACCCCGAAAGCACTAGCTGGGTTCCTCACCTGTATGAAACCAACCCAACATCGATCCGGTCCAGTGGATGGATGCATGCTCTATGTGGCACGAAGTTTGTCGGTCGCGCCAGTCAACGGACCGGATCGATGCTATCGGAGGGAATCCATTGTAGACCAACGCTCCACCAATGTCCGGAGTGTGTACATGCATTCTCTATGTGGTCATGGGATGCCATTATTAAGAAAGTTTGGGATCATTAGTACATGTACACGCAAGTACGATATATGACACACGCATTTTCGGTCCCTGTATATGTGCATGTAAACCAACCCAACATCGATCCGGTTCAGTGGATGGATGCATGCTCTCTGTGGTACGAAGTATGTCGGCCGAGCCAGTCAACGGACCAGATCGATGCTAATGGAGGGATTCCATTGTAGACCAACGGTCCACCTTTGTCCGGTGTGTGTGATAGGTCCACTGTAAGACAAACATAGTTCCGTCAACCCTAAAACCCTAAACACTGATAACCCTAACCCCCCCCCCCCACTAAACCATAAAAACATTCAAAATTTTGCCCCACATGGAAAACATTATGCATGCATTCTCTATGGGGTCATGGGATGCCATGAAGAAAGTTTGGGATTATACATGCAAGTACGATCTCTGACACGCGCATTTCCGGCCTAGCATGTCAACACCCCGAAAGCACTAGCTGGGTTCCTCACCTGTATGAAACCAACCTAACATCGATCCGGTCCAGTGGATGGATGCATGCTCTATGTGGCACGAAGTTTGTCGGTCGCGCCAGTCAACAGACCGGATCGATGCTACCGGAGGGAATCCATTGTAGACCAACGCTCCACCAATGTCCGGTGTGTGTACATGCATTCTCTATGTGGTCATGGGATGCCATTATTAAGAAAGTTTGGGATCATTAGTACATGTACACGCAAGTATGATATCTGACACACGCATTTTCGGTCCCTTTATATGTGCATGTAAACCAACCCAACATTGATCCGGTTCAGTGGATGGATGCATGCTCTCTGTGGCACGAAGTATGTCGGCTAAGCCAGTCGACGTACCAGATCGATGCTACTGGAGGGATTCCATTGTAGGCCAAAGGTCGACCTATGTACGGTGTGTGTGATAGGTCCACTGTAAGACAAACATAGTTCTGTCAACCCTAAAAGCCTAAACACTGATAACCCTACCCCCCCACTAAACCGTAAAAACATTCAAAATTTTGCCCCACATGGAAAACATTATGCATGCAACACTTGGGGTCATGGGATGCCATGAAGAAAGTTTGGGATTATACACGCAAGTACGATCTCTGACGCGCATTTCCGGCGTAGCATGTCAACACCCCGAAAGAACTAGCTGGGTTCCTCACCTGTATGAAACCAACCCAACATCGATCAGGTCCAGTGGATGGATGCATGCTCTATGTGGCACGCAGTTTGTCGGTTGAGCCAGTCAACGGACCGGATCGATACTACCGGAGGGAATCCATGGTAGACCAATGCTCCACCAATGTCCGGTGTGTGTACATGCATTCTCTATGTGGTCATGGGATGCCATTAAGAAAGTTCGGTATCATTAGTAAATGTACACGCAAGTACAATCTCTGACACGCACATTTCCGGGCTTGCATGTCAACACTCAACCCTAAACCCTGATAACCCTACCCCCCCCCCCACTAAAACCTGAACCCTGATAACCCTAACCCCCCCACTAAACCCTAAACCCTGAACCCCTAAACCCCTAAACCCTAATAACCCTAAACCCCTAAACCCCTAACGAGTTGACAAGATTTTCTTATTTTTTATATCATTTATCAAAATCTCACATAACTCACGCGGCCCACCCCACCCTAAATCCCGCGATTACAGCTCCGCATTCTAACCACCCGGGCCGTCCGCACCTCCCACGACCGCTGCAAGATCAGATCGGAGATGCCGGTTGCCCACGGAATACAGGAGTCGGCGGCCACCACTCGCCGCCCACCGCCAACGTGATCTGAGGGGTCGGACGTCAGTGTTCTTCTCGCCGCCCCCCTGGCGTGAACGCACCGTTTTTCCTTTGCACCATCGACCGCACTATACTGGCACTTATAGTTTGCGATGCACTAACCGCCGCCATCTACTCGGCGGCACCGTCTCCGAGATAAGGTATTACCTGATCGTAACTCTTTATAATCGTTGTCGGCCACTCCTTTAGTAGTTGAACCCTCATAGGTTTTGCACCCAAATAGGTTCTGTGCTTAAACCCATAAGTGGATCATATGTTAAATGACCCAGTTAATTTTGTTAAAATTAATTCGCTGCTAATTTTGTTATACATTTTCCAATTTTGTTCAGATTAATTGAGCCGGATTTTATCATTGCATATGAGCCAGCAATGTCAGTTTCAGATACAAACCTTCATAATGGAGAAAAGCCCATCTCCGAAATTACCGATGCGGTAAGTAATTGACTGTTTGTGTACAATCATTTCATACACATAATTCATGTGTACTCAGTATAATTTAATGGCATTGAGGGAGTCCTGGACTAGGGGGTGTACGGACAGCCGGACTATCATCGTCCGCCAGACTATCAAGACTACGAAGATACAAGATTGAAGACTCCGTCCCGTGTCCGGATGGGACTTTCCTTGGCGTGGAAGGCAAGCTTGGCGATACCGATATGTAG
The DNA here is from genome assembly GCA_021437245.1 of Aegilops speltoides. Lineage (NCBI taxonomy): Eukaryota > Viridiplantae > Streptophyta > Magnoliopsida > Poales > Poaceae > Aegilops > Aegilops speltoides. The sequence goes on from CM038143.1 coordinate 573,800,458, forward strand.
ATCTCCTACCATTGTAACCGACTCTGTGTAACCCTAGCCTCCTCCGGTGTCTATATAAACCGGAGGGCTTTAGTCCGTAGGACAACATACATTACAACAATCATACCATAGGCTAGCTTCTAGGGTTTGGCCTCCTTGATCTCGTGGTAGATCTACTCTTGTACTACCCATATCATCAATATTAATCAAGCAGGACGTAGGGTTTTACCTCCATCGATAGGGCCCGAACCTGGGTAAAACATTGTGTCCCTCGTCTCCTGTTACCATCCGCCTAGACGCACAGTTCGGGACCCCCTACCCGAGATCCGCCGGTTTTGACAACGACATTGGTGCTTTCATTGAGAGTTCCTCTGTGTCGTCACCGATAGGCTTGATGGCATCTTCAACCAACAACGCTGTCCAGGGTGAGACTTTTCACCCCGGACAGATCTTCGTATTCGGCGGCTTCGCGCTGCGGGCTAATTCGCTTGGCCATCTGGAGCAGATCGAAGCTACGCTCGCCGTCAGTCGATTCGAAGTTTAAACTTCACGGCCGATGTCCGCGGAGACTTGATCTTCGACGGACCCGAGCCACAGCCGAGCGCGCCGCATTATGACGATGGGCATGATCTAGCTCTGCCGCCGAACAATGCCCTGGTGGCCGCACATGAATCCACTTCGGCCATCAGTCCGGAGCCGATCGCCCAGATCGAGGATCGGTGGAGAGACGCCGCCTCGGGGGCTTCAACTTCCTCGGCAATGGAGCCGAACATTGGCCTTGTCCCCCGCAAAACTTGTGATTCCGAGGTGCCGGACTCCGAACCTCACGCACCCCTACCAACCGATTCGGATTGGGTGCCGGTTATGGAATTCACTGCCGCGGACATCTTCCAATACTCGCCTTTTGGCGACATCCTGAATTCACTAAAGCATCTCTCGTTATCAGGAGAGCCCTGGCCGGACTATGGCCAGGATGGTTGGGATGCGGACGACGAAGAAATTCAGAGCCCACCCACCACCCACTTTGTAGCCACTGTCGACGATCTAACCGACATGCTAGACTACGACTCCGAAGACATCGACGCCATGGACGACGATGCCGGAGACGAATAGGAACCAGCGCCCACAGGGCACTGGAAGGCCACCTCGTCATATGACGTATACATGGTGGATACCCCAAAAGATGGGGACGGCGAAGAAACAGCGGAGGCAGATCCCTTAAAGAAACAGCCCAAGCGCCGGCGTCAGCGGCGCCGCTCTAAATCCCGCCACAGCAAGAATGGAGATTCCGGCGCAGGAGATAACAATACCCCAGAGAGTGCCGAAGACAATCCCCTCCAGCAAGACTCAGCGCAGGAGGATGCAGAAGCAAGCCCTCACAAGAGGGCGGCAGATGAAGAGGTTGAGGATCATAACTACATGCCTCCCTCCGAAGACGAAGTAAGCCTCAACGATAACGAATTCGTCGTACCTGAGGATCCCGTCGAACAAGAGCATTTCAAGCGCAGGCTTATCGCCACAGCAAACAGCGTAAAGAAAAAGCAGCAACAGCTTCAAGCTGATCAGGACCTGCTGGCCGATCGATGGACCGAGGTCCTCGCGGCCGAAGAGTATAAACTCGAACGTCCCTCCAAAAGCTACCCAAGACGCAAGCTGCTCCCCCGATTAGAGGAGGAGGCATACATACCTTCATCACCAGCGCACAACATGGCTGACCGACCACCCCGTGGTCGTGACAGAGAGGCATCCAAGCCCCCAGCCAAGACCGTACCCCGGCATCGCTCCAAGAGCGCGAAGCCAAGAGGGAACGTGCCGGACTTGCGAGACGTGTTGGAGGACAAAGCAAGACAATCTAGATCCATTTACGGATCACGTGGGCGCCCCACGACCCATGACGAGTACCGTCGCACCGGATATAATAACCCCGGCCGGGCCGAACACGGCAAACAGCGCTCTCTCGAGCTGCGTCGTGATATTGCTCAATACAGAGGCGCCGCACACCCACTATGCTTCACTGATGAAGTAATGGATCATCAAATCCCTGAAGGGTTTAAACCCGTAAACATTGAATCCTACGATGGCACAACAGACCCCGCAGTTTGGATAGAAGATTATCTTCTCCACATCCGTATGGCCCGCGGCGACGATCTCCACGCCATCAAGTATCTCCGACTAAAGCTTAAAGGACCAGCTCAAGTAAGCAGATCAGATCCTGCGGCCTAGTACAAAACGGACCAGCATGAATAATATAACCAACTAAAGGAACAAATTGTTGAAATATATTTCCTACCTCCCTCTATCATTTCAGACTTATGGATGAGTTGGCCAGAGCATGAATTTAATATATGAGCCAAAAGATCTTGAGTTCAAGACCCTGCCAACGCAGTATTAAAAAAGATTTTGTGGCCAACATAAATTTCACGTCTAAGGACTAAATGAGTCTAGACGTGATGGAGGGTGTTGAAATATATTGTCTGTCTCTCTCTATTAATTCGGACTTTTGACCCGGTGGTTTGATCTTCACTGATAACTTTGAGATGCATCCAACGACTACCGGATAATTGTCTATGATGTGTGTGTGATATTGCAAAGCCAAATTACACGGATTCAAATCCTCTTGGCTCGTTGTTGTCTGAGTGGTCGTTTGCTCCTCCCTGACCAATAATACTGTTGTACCTTTGATTGTCGGAAGTATGAGAAGTTTCTGCGCCTTGTGATGGGTCACTCACATGATGGTTCCTGCACCAGTCACCAAGTAAGCGTAGACAATTAATGACTTCAGGTTCAAAAATATTTCAGCAATAACTGAAATCCATTGATTTCAGTTTCCATTTCGGCCAAGGCATTCATTTGAAATTCAAAAATATATTTTTATTTAAAAAAAAAATATTTGAATTCATACATACAACTGAAATTGCTAAAATATTTTGACCGAAAGGAAAATATTTCATTGTGTACTGAAATTACTGAGTTTCAGTGAATCTCACGACATCTCACTGAGTGATAAAACCAATTTGGATGGATGGAACATCTTACGTGTTGTCAAAAGTATGTGACGCCGTGAGGAGACTGGCGTGCACGTAGAGCACGAGCACGCACAAGCAGTCAAGGCGACTGCGCATGTCCCGGAGCTGCGTCTCCATGCTCCTGCCGGTCCGGACGCGGCGCCAGAGCGTGCTCCCGCGATAGAAGGCCACGAGGCCGGCCGCTTCGGCCAGCGCCCCGGCGACCAGTCCGGCAAGCGCCGGGTTCTGCTGCTGCTTGGCCATGTTCAGTAGCGCGTGGAGCTTGCGCGCGCACTCCTCGAGCTTGGCGCATTCCGTCTCGCACTGCGGAATCCGCAGGAGGTGGGCGGCCAGGGCGATGAGCATGACGGCGTGCAGCCCCGACAGCTGCGCGACATTGGCAATGTCCGACAGGACGCCACACACACCCATCCTGATGCTGAAGCTGATGGAGAGTAAGCTGCTAGGAGCAGGCGATATATATGGGTCTCCATGTGGCAATCAGCTTTGGACTCCGACTATCTGGCCGTGAAACACAAGGGGTTGGAGAAAGGCGCCTAGTGCATCTTCTCATGGGTGGAGTCGCGGAGGGGGCTCTGAGAGGAGAGGAGAGAAGAGCAGAGGCCGGAGATGTTCCATTCCAAGGAACTCGCGCGACGCGAGCCTGCCTTTCTAGGCAGCGTGTGCAGGCCAAAGGGAAGATGACAGGATGTTCCTAGGAAGTTCCACATCCCGTCCTTCTCCCTCCAGCCGTTGGATCACATCTCCCTCTCCAGGTTCACAAAGTCACAAAACGTTTCGCGAGCAGTGTTGTATACATGGCCAAAACAAAACACAAGAGCAGCCCGTCGAGAGAATGTTCTTTCCTTAGTCGAGATTTTTCTTCTATTACTTTTAATCATCCTAGTCTTAGAGAGGCTAATATGGCGGCCGGCGTTTTAGCTAGCAAGGCGGAGTGCGATCGATCCATTGTTTGGCAATCTAAGCCTTCAGATTTTCTTGTCGATGTTTTGGCAAACGATGTTATCCATATTTGAGCATGAAATATAAAACGCCATAATGACGTATTCCCTAAAAAACACAAGAGCAGCTGGAAAAAAAAACCACAAGAGTACAAGGCTAGATCCTCTATTCTCTCCCATGTTGTTCCTCGCGTGGGCAGCCCGGGAGCCAACCCTGGCCACCGACAAAACTCCACAACCCACCGGCCCTCATCCCCGCACTGTCGCCCGGCAAAGCCCACGTGGCGGCGGTGGCGGCAAGGCCTTTCTTCTCCCCTGTGAGGTGTGTCCACGTGGCGTGTCTCAGCCGAGTAGGGGTACGGGTGTGCAGTGCAGGCATGCAGAGAGGCACGACTGGCCGCCCTGGTGCACAAAGATACAGATCCAGCCAGGGTGTTCATGATGACCACGTGCCGCGCAGATTTGGCACCCTGATCCGAGCGTCGGCGAAGTGCGTGTGTGAGATGTTGCGCTGGGTACGGCTAGGCGCACTGGTGCGAACCGGAGGCGTGCAGGCATGGATCTATCCAAGGCAGCATGGATCTGGCGGCGAAAAGGTGGGGCGCACGTGCGGGCACGGGTCGTACTCTCACGGCTACTCTGTGCATGATCCCGCGGTGCACTGGCTCCAAGATGGCGTGTGCATGTGGCTCCGGGGCATAGTCGTCCTCCGGCGCAGATCTAACATCCTAGGCTAAGGTTTTGGCAGACGTTGAGGTGATGGCGATGGGCTGTTGGGCACATGGTCGGGCGCGACAGCTCCTGATCTGGCGAGTTATCGCTCGGGCCGCCCCCTATTGCGACCCACGGGGTGGGAGGATGCAAGGGGATGGCCCCAAGTCTGGTTGACGGGCAGTGGTGGCAGTATTTGGCAGCGTAATTGTCATGTTGCCGCCGTGGTGTCACTTTGTGTTCCGCATGCTAGGGACGGCTGGTCATATGGTGATATGGGCAGTCAAATGGAGCGGCTAATCCGGTGGCTTGGGCAGACAGAGAGTGAAGCAACGATGGGTGAAAGCTTTGCCTTGGATCCTGGTTGAGGCGGGCGGCGGCAACGCTTCGGGCGCCGCTTTCTTCTTGGAGACGTCGATGAGTTGTGGTGCTTGCTCTCTGCACGGACCACTCGGGCGGAAACATGAGGTCTATCGAGACCAGATGATGGTGGCATTCTGCATGATACTTCTCCTTCAGGCATCATTCTTGGAGTGGTCCCTGGCCGACGGGACTAGTCAATGTGTGAGGATGTGGGAAGTTGTCGCAGTGGCGGCTGGTGGTTGACAGTGGTGATGGTGTCGAGGCTTCTATGGCAATGACGGTGAGGGGGGTGAGCGATGTCGAAGTCGCGACAATGGTTGTGATAACTGGCCCTTCTCCGACGTGTTTGCAGGATTGTCTCGGGTTGTTTGTTGTGGTGATTTCGAAGCTGCGATGCCAGGGCCTTGGTGGCAACGATGACAGGCAATAGGTGGTCTATTCAACGATATTCTACGACGCCAATCTTGCATAGTTCTCCTTCGAGGCTCTACGTCAAAATCAAAGTAGTGATGTCCCCGTTGTGGGTGGATGAGTGTTCACCATTGAGCTTCATACAGCTTTGCACGACCTCTTTGGTCTGGGTTGAGTCGAAGGTCGTCTATGGTGAAGTCGGAGTCCCTTACTCGAAGGGAAGGGATGATATGATTCTTGTTCAAGGAGAAGTGATGACAATGACATCAATATGCTATCTCGGCGAGGCTTTCTCTATAGTGGTGTGTGTGTGTGTGGGGGGGGGGGGGTATCTTATGTGTACCGCTCAGCGGATTGTGACTGTTTCTGCTCGATTTTACGTTTATTAACGAGCAACTCTCATTTTTGTAATGAATAGACGAGGCAAATTTTTTGCCTCCATTTTAGAGAAAAGAATCACAAACCGATTGGCTATGAAGAGTACACATAGGACCCCTTTCCACTAAAACAGAGTCGGGGCAAGCATTGTTATTTTCTAGTACTGTGTTTAGGAAACAGAACCCCCACTTTGAAATTAAAAAAAAATGGGAAGCGAAGGAAATTTGATCTCCCACAAAAATAACAACATAAAATATTAGCATATTTTGAGATACGATGAGGTCCAAAACTTACAATTACGGAATTCCAAGGGTTTGAAAAAAACAATAAGATTCATTGCAACCACCATTGTTTGCAATAAACTTTCCAGATATTTGTTTTTTTCAAACACACACCAGTAATCTTGAAAAACAGAAATATTCAAGAAAACTTGACAGAACCATATAAAGCTTACTAGTATTTTCAATATGTTTCCCTTGTATCTCTCTGTGACCGTCAAGAGAATATGTTCTTTCCTTAGTCGAAATTTTTCTTCTATTACTTTTAGTCACCCTACTAATCCTAGGGAGGCTAATATGGCGGCCGACGTTTTAGCTAGGAAGGCGGAGTGCGATCGATCCATTGTTTGGCAATCTAAGCCTTCAGATTTTCTTGTCGATGTTTTGGCAAATGATGTTATCCATATTTGAGCATGATATATAAACCGCCATAATGACGTATTCCCCTAAAAAACACAAGAGCAGCTGAAAAAACACACACAAGAGTACAAGGCTAGATTCTCTATTCTCTCCCGTGTCGCTCCTCGTGTGGGCAGCCCAGGAGCCAATCCTAGCCGCCGACAAAGCTCAACAACCCACTGGCCCTCATCCCGGCACCGTCGCCCGACAAAGCCCCACTACTAGGGAAAAGCCTAGCAGTAGCGCGGGTTTTAGGTATATCAGTAGCGCGGGTGCCCATGCTACTGATACGGCGCTACAGCTAACAGGTAGCAGTAGCGCGGGTGCCACCCGCGCTACTACTATGTCTGTTAGTAGTAGCGTGGTTTTGGACCCTCGCTACTGCTAACTAACTAGGAAATAAATAAAAAAATTCCAGCCATGGCTGCTGCTGCTAGGCGTCATCGTCCTCTTCATCCATGGCCGATGCTGACCTTGGAGGGGATGAAGTCGTCCATGAAGATGGTGCTTCCCCATCCAACTCATCTCCACACCTCTCCTTTGCTGCTGCTACAAAAAAAGAGACAAGGATTAGAAGAGGAAGAGAGAGATAGAAAGGAGTAGGTGCGGCAACTCACTAGTGGCCGCCGGAGTTGGAGCCCAAACCCTAGATGACGCCATGGGTTGCGTCCATCAGAGATCTGGCCATCGTCATGGGCGGCGCTCTACTGGATCTTCCTCTCCTTCCAGCAGCGGAGGAGGAGGAGGAGGAGGAGGACGACGAGGAAGGAGGGGCAGCGGAGGAGGAGGAGGAGGAGGAGGAAGGAGGGGCTATGATGGAAGAGGAGGTCACCGGATTTGAGTGAGACGTCGCGGCGCGAGGCCGACAGCTGTCGTGGAGAAGGAGACGCGCATGTGCAGGAGCGCCATGGAGAGACAGAGAGAGAGAGGAGGAGAGGGACGGGGGAGAGGAGTGATTTGGACGAGGAGATGGGGATTTCAGGACTGTTAAAAAACCCAGTACTTAGTAGTAGCGCGGGTTTTTAACCCTCGCTACTACTATGGCATGTCCCGGTAGAGACCGCTTAGTAGTAGCGAGGGGTAAAAACCCGCGCTGCTACTATCAACTTAGTAGTAGCGCGGGTTTATAACGCTCGCTACTACTATGGCATGTCCCGGGGGGGCACGGTAGAGACCGCTTAGTAGTAGCGAGGGTTAAAAACCCGCGCTACTACTATCAACTTAGTAATAGCAAGGGGTAAAAACCCACGCTACTAGTAAGTAGCAGTAGCGAGGGTTATAAACCCGTGCTACTAGTAAGCGTCTGTGTATAAGCTTTTCCCTAGTAGTGCGCCCACGTGGCAGCGGTGGCGATAAGTGTTGGGGAACGTTGCAGAAAATTAAAAATTTTCCTACGGTTTCACCAAGATCCATCTATGAGTTCATCTAAGCAACGAGTCAAGGGAGTGAGATTGCATCTACATACCACTTGTAGATCGCGTGCGAAGCGTTCAAGGAAGGGTGATGATGGAGTCGCACTCGCCGTGATTCAGATCACCGATGACCAAGTGCTGAACGGACAGCACCTCGCGCTCAACACACGATGGGATGGAGAGACTCCTCCTTCTTGATCCAGCAAGGGGAAGGAGAGGTTGATGATGATCCAAAGAAGACGACGGCGTTGTGGTGGATGCAGCAGAACTCCGGCAGGCTTCGCCAAGCATCGGGAGGAGGACGAGGTGTAGCAGGGGAGGAGACGCCAATGCACAGGTGCGACTGCCTCCCTCCTGCCCTCCTTATATAGGCCTCAGGGGGCGCCGCCCGGGAGATGCAATCTCCCAAGGGGGCGGCGGCCAGGGGGGGTGGAGTACCCCCCAAGGCAAGTGGGGCGCCCCCCCCCCACCTAGGGTTTCAACCCTAGGCGCAGGGGGTGGGCCAAGGAGGGCGCACCAGCCCACTATGGGCTGGTTCCCCTCCCCACTTCAGCCCTTGGGGCCCTCCGGGATGGGTGGCCCCACTTGGTGGACCCCTGGGACCCTTCCGGTGGTCCCGGTACAATACCGAGTGACCCCGAAACTTTCCCGATGGCCGAAACAACACTTCCTATATATAATTCTTTACCTCCGGACCATTCCGGAACTCCTCGTGACGTCCGGGATCTCATCCGGGACTCCGAACAAGGTATGCTGCATACTCATATTCATACAACCCTAGCGTCACCGAACCTTAAGTGTGTAGACCCTACGGGTTCGGGAGACACGTAGACATGACCGAGACGACTCCCGGGCAATAACCAACAGCGGGATCTGGATACCCATGTTGGCTCCCACATACTCCTCGATGATTTCATCGGATGAACCACGATGTCGAGGATTAAACAACCCCGTATACAATTCCCTTTGTCAATCGGTACGTTACTTGCCCTAGACTCGATCGTCGGTATCCCAATACCTTGTTCAGTCTTGTTACCGGCAAGTCACTTTACTCGTACCGTAATGCATGATCCCGTGACCAAACACTTGGTCACTTTGAGCTCATTATGATGATACATTACTGAGTGGGCCCAGAGATACCTCTCCGTCATACGGAGTGACAAATCCCAGTCTTGATCTGTGTCAACCCAACAGACACTTTCGGAGATACCTGTAGTGCACCTTTATAGTCACCCAGTTACGTTGTGATGTTTGGTACACCTAAAGCACTCCTACGGCATCCGGGAGTTACACGATCTCATGGTCTAAGGAAAGGATACTTGACATTGGAAAAGCTCTAGCAAACGAACTACACGATCTTGTGCTATGCTTAGGATTGGGTCTTGTCCATCACATCATTCTCCTAATGATGTGATCCCGTTATCAACGACATCCAATGTCCATAGCCAGGAAACCATGACTATCTGTTGATCAACGAGCTAGTCAACTAGAGGCTTACTAGGGACATATTATGGTCTATGTATTCACACGTGTATTACGATTTCCGGATAATACAGTTATAGCATGAATAAAAGACAATTACCATGAACAAGGAAATATAATAATAATCCTTTTATTATTGCCTCTAGGGCATATTTCCAACAGTCTCCCACTTGCACTAGAGTCAATAATCTAGTTACATTGTGATGAATCGAACACCCATAGAGTTCTGGTGTTGATCATGTTTTGCTCGCGAGAGAGGTTTAGTCAACGGATCTGCGACATTCAGATCCGTATGTACTTTGCAAATATCTGAAGGAAATATGCCCTAGAGGCAATAATGAAGTTATTATTTATTTCCTTATTTCATGATAAATGTTTATTATTCATGCTAGAATTGTATTAACCGGAAACATAATACATGTGTGAATACATAGACAAACATAGTGTCACTAGTATGCCTCTACTTGACTAGCTTGTTAATCAAAGATGGTTATGTTTCCTAACCATGAACAAGGAGTTGTTATTTGATTAACAAGGTCACATCATTAGTTGAATGATCTAATTGACATGACCCATTCCGTTAGCTTAGCACACGATCGTTTAGTATGTTGCTATTGCTTCCTTCATGACTTATACATGTTCCTATAACTATGAGATTATGCAACTCCGCTTGCGGAGGAACACTTTGGTACTACCAAACGTCACAACGAATCGGGTGATTATAAAGGAGTACTACAGGTGTCTCCAAAGGCAGATGTTGGGTTGGCGATTTCGAGATTAGGATTTGTCACTCCGAATGTCGGAGAGGTATCTCTGGCCCTCTCGGTAATGCACATCAATTAAGCCTTGCAAGCATTGTAACTAATGAGTTAGTTGCGAGATGATGTATTACGGAACAAGTAAAGAGACTTGCCGTAACGAGATTGAACTAGGTATTGGATACCGACGATCGAATCTCGGCAAGTAACATACCGATGACAAAGGAACAACGATGTTGTTATGCGGTCCGACCGATAAAGATCTTCAGAGAATATGTAGGAACCAATATGGGCATCCAGGTCCCGCTATTGGTTATTGACCGAGACGTGTCTCGGTCATGTCTCCATTGTTCTCGAACCGTAGGGTCCGCACGCTTAAGGTTTCGATGACGGTTATATTATGAGTTTATGAGTTTTCATGTACCGAAGGAGTTCGAGTCCCGGATGAGATCGGGACATGACGAGGAGTCTCGAAATGGTCGAGACGTAAAGATCGATATATTGGACGACTATATTCGAGTTCGGAAAGGTTCCGAGTCATTCGGTATTTTTCGAGTACCGGAGAGTTACGGAATTCGCCGGGAGTATATGGGCCTTATTGGGCCATACGGGAATAGAGGAGAGAGGCCAAAGGAAGAAGGGCGCAGCCCCTCTAGTCCGAATTGGACAGGGGTGCAGCCCCTTTCCTTCCTCCTCTCCCCTCTTTCCTTCTCTCCTACTCCAACAAGGAAGGGGGAGTCCTACTCGGTGGGAGGAGGACTCCTCTGGGCGCGCCTCCGGCCGGCCGAACCCTCCCCCGCTCCTTTATATACGGGCAGGGGGCACCTCTAGGACAAGACACAAGTTGATCCTTGAGATCGCTCCTTAGCCGTGTGTGCGGTGCCCCCTCCACCATATTCCACCTCGGTCATATCGTGCGCAAAGCTTAGGCGAAGCCTCGCGCCGTAGAACATCAAGATCGCCACCACGCCGTCGTGGTTAACGGAACTCCCCTCCCCGAAGCTCTACTGGATTGGAGCCCGAGGAGCGTCATCGAGTTGTACGTGTGTCAAGAACTCGGGGGCGCCGGAGTAACGGCGCTAGGATCGGTTGGATCGCGAGGAGATCGTGACGACTACTTCCTCTACGCCAGATCGCTTCGCTTCGGTCTCACGAGGGTACGAGACAACACTCTCCCCTCTCGCTGCTATGCATCACCATGATCTTGCGTGTGCGCGAGGAATTTTTTGAAATTACTACGCTCCCAACAGTGGTATCGAGCCTAGGTTTTATGCGTTGATGTTATATGCACGAGTAGAACACAAGTGAGTTGTGGACGATATAAGTCATACCGCCTACCAGCATGTCATACTTTGGTTCAGCGGTATTGTGAGATGAAGCGCCCGACCGACATTACGCAGACGCTTACGCGAGACTGGTTTCACCGCCACGAGCACTCGTTGCTTAAAGGTGATTGGCGGGTGTCTGTCTCTCTCACTTTAGTTGAACTGAGTGTATACGCCCGGTCCTTGAGAAGGTTAAACGGAGTCTATTTGACGAAGTATCGTTGTGGTTTTGATGCGTCGGTGAGATTGGTTCTTGCTTAAGCCCGTAGCAGCCACGTAAAATTTGCAACAACAAAGTAGAGGACGTCTAACTTGTTTTTGCAGGGCATGTTGTGATGTGATATGGTCAAGACATGATGCTATATTTTATTGTATGAGATGATCATGTTTTGTAACCAAGTTATCGGCAACCGGCAGGAGCCGTATGGTTGTCGCTTTATTGTATGCAATGCAATCGCCCTGTAATGCTTTACTTTATCACTAAGCGGTAGCGATAGTCGTAGAAGCACAAGAAGATTGGCGAGACGACAACGATGCTACGATGGAGATCAAGGTGTCGCGCCGGTGACGATGGTGATCATGATGGTGCTTCGGAGATGGAGATCACAAGCACAAGAAGATGATGGCCATATCATATCACTTATATTGATTTGCACGTGATGTTTATCTTTTATGCATCTTATCTTGCTTTAATTGACGGTAGCATTATAAGATGATCTCTCACTAAATTATCAAGAAGTGTTCTCCCTGAGTATGCACCGTTGCCAAAGTTCATCGTGCCTGCACACCACGTGATGATCGGTGTGATAAGCTTCACGTCCATCTACAACGGGTGCAAGACAGTTTTGCACACGCGGAATACTCAGGTTATACTTGACGAGCCTAGCATATGCAGATATGGCCTCGGAACACGGAGACCGAAAGGTCAAGCGTGAATCATATAGTAGATATGATCAGCATAATGATGTCCACCATTGAAAGCTACTCCATTTCACGTGATGATCGGTTATGGTTTAGTTGATTTGGATCACGTGATCACTTAGAGGATTAGAGGGATGTCTATCTAAGTGGGAGTTCTTAAGTAATATGATTAATTGAACTTAAATTTATCATGAACTTAGTCCTGGTAGTATTTTGCAAATTATGTTGTAGATCAATATCTCGCGTTGTTGCTTTCATATGTTTGTTTTTGATATGTTCCTAGAGAAAATTGTGTTGAAAAATGTTGGTAGCAATGATGCGGATTCGATCCGTGATCGGAGGTTTATCCTCATTGCTGCACAGAAGAATTATGTTCTTAATGCACCGCTAGGTGACAGACCTATTGCAGGAGCAGATGCAAACGTTATGAACGTTTGGCTAGCTCAATATGATGACTACCTGATAGTTTAAGTGCACCATGCTTAACAGCTTAGAATCGGGACTTCAAAGATGTTTTGAACATCATGGACCATATGAGATGTTCCAGGAATTGAAGTTAATATTTCAAGCAAATACCCGAGTTGAGAGATATGAAGTCTCCAACAAGTTCTATAGCTAAAAGATGGAGGAGAATCGCTCAACTAGTGAGCATGTGCTCAGATTGTCTGGGTACTACAATCGCTTGAATCAAGTGGGAGTTAATCTTCCAGATAAGATAGTGATTGACAGAATTCTCTAGTCACCATCACCAAGTTAGTAGAACTTTGTGATGAACTATAGTATACAAGGGATGATAAAAATGATTCCCGAGTTTTTCATGATGATATTGATGAAGGTAGAAATCAAGAAAGAACATCAAGTGTTGATGGTTAACAAAACCACTAGTTTCAAGAAAAGGGCAAAGGGATGGAAGGGAACTTCAAGAAGAACGGCAAGCAAGTTGCTGCTAAAGTGAAGAAGCCCAAGTCTAGACCTAAGCACGAGACTAAGTGCTTCTACCGCAAAGGGACTGGTCCTTTGGAAGCGTAACTACCCCAAGTATTTGGCAGATAAGAAAGATGGCAAAGTGAACAAAGGTATATTTGATATACATGTTATTGATGTGTACTTTACTAGTGTTTATAGCAACCCCTCGGTATTTGGTACTGGTTCAGTTGCTAAGAGTAGTAACTCAAAACGGGAGTTGCAGAATAAACAGAAACTAGTTAAGGGTGAAGTGACGATGTGTGTTGAAAGTAGTTTCAAGATTGATATGATCATCATCGCACACTCCCTATACTTTCGGGATTAGTGTTGAACCTAAATAAATGTTGTTTGGCGCTTATGCTGAGCATGAATATGATTCGATCATGTTTATTGCGATACGGTTATTCATTTAAAGATATAGAATAAATTGTTATTCTGCTTACATGAATAAAACCTTATATGGTTACACACCCAATGAAAATGGTTCATTGGATCTCGATCGTAGTGATACACATATTCATAATATTGAAACCAAAAGATGCAAAGTTAATAATGATAGTGCAACTTATTTGTGGCATCGCTGTTTAAGTCATATTGGTGTAAAGCGCAAGAAGAAACTCCATGCTGATGGGATTTTGGAATCACTTGATTATGAATCACTTGATGCTTGCGAATCATGCCTCTTGGGCAAGATGACTAAAACGCCGTTCTCGGAACATTGGAGCGAGCAACAGATTTGTTGGAAATCATACATACCGATGTATGTGGTCCGATGAATATTAAGGCTCGCGACAAGTATCATTATTTTCTGACCTTCACAGATGATTTAAGCAGATATGGGTATATCTACTTGATGAAACATAAGTCTGAAACGTTTGAAAAGTTCAAAGAATTTCAGAGTGAAGTAGAGAATCATCGTAACAAGAAAATAAAAGTTTCTACGATATGATCGCAGAGGTAAAATATTTGAGTTGTGAGTTTGGCCTTCAGTTAAAACAATGTGAAATAGTTTCACTACTCACGCCACCTGGAACACCACAGTGTAATGGTGTGTCCGAACGTCATAACGTACTTTATTGGATATAGTACAATCTATGATGTTTCTTACTGATTTACCAATATCGTTTTGGGATCATGCATTAGAGACAGCTGCATTCACGTTAAATTGGGCACCATCTAAATCCGTTGAGACGACACTATATGAACTGTGGTTTAGCAAGAAACCCAAGTTGTCGTTTCTTAAAGTTTGGAGTTGCGATGCTTATGTAAAAAAAAATCATCCTGATAAGCTCGAACCCAAATCGGAAAAGTGCATCTTCATAGAATACCCAAAGGAAATTGTTGGGTACACCTTCTATCACAGATCCGAAGGCAAGATATTCGTTGCTGAGAATGGATCCTTTCCAGAGAAGGAGTTTCTCTCGAAAGAAGTGAGTGGGAGGAAAGAAGAAAACTTGATAAGGTAATTGTACCTTCTCCCTTATTGGAAAGTAGTTCATCACAGAAATATGTTCTTGTGACTACTACACCAATTAGTGAGGAAGCTAATGATGATGATCATGTACCTTCAGATCAAGTTACTACCGAACCTCGTAGGTAAACCAGAGTGAGATCCGCACCAGAGTAGTACGGTAATCCTGTTCTGGAAGTCATGTTACTAGACCATGATGAACTTGCGAACTATGAAGAAGCGATGGTGAGCCCAGATTCCGCGAAATGGTTTGAGGCCATGAAATCTGAGATGGGATCCATATATGAGAACAAAGTATGGACTTTGGTTAACTTGCCCGATGATCGGCAAGCCATTGAGATTAAATGGATTTTCAAGAGGAAGACGGACGCTGATAGTAGTTTTACTATTTACAAAGCTAGAATTGTCGCAAAAAGGGGTTTTCGACAAGTTCAAGGTGTTGACTACGATGAGAGTTTCTCACTCGTATCTATGCTTAAGTCTGTCCGAATCATGTTAGCAATTGCCACACTTTATGAAATCTGGCAAATGGATAACAAAACTGCAATCCTTAATGGATTTATTAAAGAAGAGTTGTATATGATGCAACCAAAAGGTTTTGTCAGTCCTAAAGGTGCTAACAAAATATGCAGACTCCAGCGATCCATCTATGGACTGGTGCAAGCATCTCGGAGTTGGAATATACGCTTTGATGAGTTGATCAAAGCATATAGTTTTGTACAGACTTATGGTGAAGCCTGTATTTACTAGAAAGTGAGTGGGAGCACTATAGCATTTCTGATATTATATGTAGATGACATATTACTGATCGGAAATGATATAGAATTTCTGGATAGCATAAAGGGATATTTGAATAAGAGTTTTTTCAAAGAAAGACCTCGGTGAAGCTACTTACATATTTAGCATCAAGATCTATGGAGATAGATCAAGACGCTTGATAAGTTTTTTCAATGAGTATATACCTTGACAAGATTTTGAAGTAGTTCAAAATGAAACAGTCAAAGAAAGAGTTCTTGCCTGTGTTACAAGGTGTGAAATTGAGTAAGACTCAAAACCCGACCACGGCAGAAGATAGAAAGAGAATGAAAGTCATTTCCTATGCCTTAGCCATAGGTTCTATAAAGTATGCCATGCTGTGTACCAGATCTATTGTATACCCTGCACTGAGTTTGGCAAGGGAATACAATAGTGATCTAGGAGTAGATCACTGGACAGCGGTCAAAAATTATCCTTAGTGGAATAAGGATATGTTTCTCGATTATGGAAGTGACAAAAGGTTCGTCGTAAAGGGTTACGTCGATGCAAGTTTGGACACCGATCTGGATGACTCTAAGTCTCTATCTAGATACATATTGAAAGTGGGAGCAATTAGCTAGAGTAGCTCCGTGCAGAGCATTGTAGACATAGAAAATTGCAAAATACATAACGGATCTGAATGTGAAAGACCCGTTGACTAAGACTCTCTCACAAGCAAAACATGATCACACCTTAGTACTCTTTGGGTGTTAATCACATAGCGATGTGAACTAGATTACTGAATCTAGTAAACCCTATGGGTGTTAATCACATGATGATGTGAACTATCGATGTTAATCACATGGTGATGTGATCTAGATTATTGACTCTAGTGCAAGTGGGAGACTGAAGGAAATATGCCCTAGAGGCAATAATAAAGTTATTATTTATTTCCTTATTTCATGATAAATGTTTATTATTCATGCTAGAATTGTATTAACCGGAAACATAATACATGTGTGAATACATAGACAAACATAGTGTCACTAGTATGCCTCTACTTGACTAGCTTGTTAATCAAAGATGGTTATGTTTCCTAACCATGAACAAGGAGTTGTTATTTGATTAACAAGGTCACATCATTAGTTGAATGATCTGATTGACATGACCCATTCCGTTAGCTTAGCACACGATCGCTTAGTATGTTGCTATTGCTTCCTTCATGACTTATACATGTTCCTATAACTATGAGATTATGCAACTCCGTTTGCGGAGGAACACTTTGGTACTACCAAACGTCACAACGAATCGGGTGATTATAAAGGAGTACTACAGGTGTCTCCAAAGGCAGATGTTGGGTTGGCGTATTTGAGATTAGGATTTGTCCTCCGAATGTCGGAGAGGTATCTCTGGGCCCTCTCGGTAATGCACATCAATTAAGCCTTGCAAGCATTGTAACTAATGAGTTAGTTGCGAGATGATGTATTACGGAACGAGTAAAGAGACTTGCCGGTAACGAGATTGAACTAGGTGTTGGATACCGACGATCGAATCTCGGGCAAGTAACATACCGATGACAAAGGGAACAACGTATGTTGTTATGCGGTCTGACCGATAAAGATCTTCGTAGAATATGTAGGAACCAATATGGGCATCCAGGTCCCGCTATTGGTTATTGACCGAGACGGTCTCGGTCATGTCTACATTGTTCTCGAACCGTAGGGTCCGCACGCTTAAGGTTTCGATGACGGTTATATTATGAGTTTATGAGTTTTGATGTACCGAAGGAGTTCGGAGTCCCGGATGAGATCGGGGACATGACGAGGAGTCTCGAAATGGTCGAGACGTAAAGATCGATATATTGGACGACTATATTCGGAGTTCGGAAAGGTTCCGAGTCATTCGGGTATTTTTCGGAGTACCGGAGAGTTACGGGAATTCGCCGGGGAGTATATGGGCCTTATTGGGCCATACGGGAATAGAGGAGAGAGGCCAAAAGGAAGAAGGGGCGCAGCCCCCCTCTAGTCCGAATTGGACAGGGGGTGCAGCCCCTTTCCTTCCTCCTCTCCCCTCTTTCCTTCTCTCCTACTCCAGCAAGGAAGGGGGAGTCCTACTCGGTGGGAGGAGGACTCCTCTGGCGCGCCTCCCGGCCGGCCGAACCCCTCCCCCTGGCTCCTTTATATACGGGGCAGGGGGGCACCTCTAGGGACAAGACACAAGTTGATCCTTGAGATCGTTCCTTAGCCGTGTGCGGTGCCCCCCTCCACCATATTCCACCTCGGTCATATCGTCGCAAAGCTTAGGCGAAGCCCTGCGCCGGTAGAACATCAAGATCGTCACCACGCCGTCGTGCTAACGGAACTCCCCCTTCCCGAAGCTCTACTGGATTGGAGCCCGAGGAGCGTCATCGAGCTGTACGTGTGTCAAGAACTCGGGGGCGCCGGAGTAACGGCGCTAGGATCGGTTGGATCGCGAGGAGATCGTACGACTACTTCCTCTACGTTGTGATCGCTTCCGCTTCGGTCTACGAGGGTACGTAGACAACACTCTCCCCTCTCGTTGCTATGCATCACCATGATCTTGCGTGTGCGTAGGAAATTTTTTGAAATTACTACGTTCCCAACAATATCTATGTCTCCATCTTGAACATTTTCACGGATGGAGTTGAAACGACGCTTGATGTGCCTGGTCTTCTTGTGAAACCTGGGCTCCTTGGCAAGGGCAATAGCTCCAGTGTTGTCACAGAAGAGTTTGATCGGCCCCGACGCATTGGGTATGACTCCTAGGTCGGTGATGAACTCCTTCACCCAAATTGCTTCATGCGCTGCCTCCGAGGCTGCCATGTACTCCGCTTCACATGTAGATCCCGCCACGACGCTTCGCTTGCGGTGCACCAGCTCACTGCTCCACCATTCAACATATACACGTATCCGGTTTGTGACTTAGAGTCATCCAGATCTGTGTCGAAGCTAGCATCGACGTAACCCTTTACGACGAGCTCTTCGTCACCTCCATAAACGAGAAACATGTCCTTTGTCCTTTTCAGGTACTTCAGGATATTCTTGACCGCTGTCCAGTGTTCCTTGCCGGGATTACTTTGGTACCTTCCTACCAAACTTACGGCAAGGTTTACATCAGGTCTGGTACACAGCATGGCATACATAATAGATCCTATGGCTGAAGCATAGGGGATGACACTCA
This sequence comes from Aegilops speltoides, assembly GCA_021437245.1. Lineage (NCBI taxonomy): Eukaryota > Viridiplantae > Streptophyta > Magnoliopsida > Poales > Poaceae > Aegilops > Aegilops speltoides. The sequence goes on from CM038143.1 coordinate 573,819,215, forward strand.
TCTCTTCTTTATCTTTTGCCGTGGTCGGGGACTGAGCCGAGCTCAATCTCACACCTTGCAACATAGGCAAGAACCCTTTCTTGGACTGATCCATGTTGAACTTCTTCAAAATCTTATCAAGGTATGTGCTCCGTGAAAGACCTATGAGGCGTCTCGATCTATCCCTATAGATCTTGACGCCTAATATGTAAGCAGCTTCTCCAAGGTCCTTCATTGAAAAACACTTATTCAAGTAGGCCTTAATGCTGTCCAGAAGTTCTATATCATTTCCCATCAAGAGTATGTCATCTACATATAATATGAGAAATGCTACAGAGCTCCCACTCACTTTCTTGTAAACGCAGGCTTCTCCATAAGTCTGCATAAACCCAAACGCTTTGATCATCTCATCAAAGCGAATGTTCCAACTCCGAGATGCTTGCACCAGCCCATAAATGGATCGCTGGAGTTTGCATACTTTGTTAGCATTATTAGGATCAATAAAACCTTTCGGCTGCATCATATACAGCTCTTCCTTAAGATGTCCGTTAAGGAATGCCGTTTTGACGTCCATCTGCCATATCTCATAATCATAGTATGCGGCAATTGCTAACATGATTCGGACGGACTTCAGCTTCGCTACGGGAGAGAATGTCTCGTCGTAGTCAATCCCTTGAACTTGTCGATAACCCTTAGCAACAAGTCGAGCTTTATAAACGATATTATTACCATCCGCGTCCGTCTTCTTCTTAAAGATCCATTTGTTTTCTATCGCTCGCCGATCATCGGGCAAGTCTGTCAAAGTCCATACTTTGTTTTCATACATGGATTCTATCTCGAATTTCATGGCTTCAAGCCATTTGTTGGAATCTGGGCCCGCCATCGCTTCTTCATAGTTTGAAGGTTCACCGTTGTCTAACAACATGATTTCCAGGATAGGGTTGCCGTACCACTCTGGTGCGGAACGTGTCCTTGTGGACCTACGAAGTTCAGTAGCAACTTGATCCGAAGTACCTTGATCATCATCATTATTTTCCTCTTCAGTTGGTGTAGGCATCATAGGAACATTTTCCTGAGCTGCACTACTTTCCGCTCGAGAGGTAGTACTTCATCGAAGTTCTACTTTCCTCCCACTTACTTCTTTCGAGAGAAACTCTTTTTCCAGAAAGGATCCATTCTTGGCAACAAAGATCTTGCCCTCGGATCTTAAGTAGAAGGTATACCCAATGGTTTCCTTAGGGTATCCTATGAAGACGCATTTTTCCGACTTGGGTTCGAGCTTTTCAGGTTGATGTTTCTTGACATAAGCATCGCATCCCCAAACTTTTAGAAACGACAGCTTAGGTTTCTTCCCAAACCATATTTCATACGGTGTCGTCTCAACGGATTTAGACGGTGCCCTATTTAAAGTGAATGTAGCTGTCTCTAGAGCGTATCCCCGAAATGATAGCGGTAAATCGGTAAGCGACATCATAGACCGCACCATATCCAATAGAGTGCGATTACGACGTTCGGACACACCGTTACGCTGAGGTGTTCTAGGCGGCGTGAGTTGTGAAACGATTCCACATTTCCTTAAGTGTGTACCAAATTCGTGACTTAAATATTCTCCTCCACGATCTGATCGTAGGAACCTTATCTTTCGGTCACGTTGATTCTCTACCTCATTCTGAAATTCCTTGAACTTTTCAAAGGTCTCAGACTTGTGTTTCATTAAGTAGACATACCCATATCTACTCAAGTCATCAGTGAGAGTGAGAACATAACGATATCCTCCGCGAGCCTCAACGCTCATTGGACCACACACATCGGTATGTATGATTTCCAACAAGTTGGTTGCTCGCTCCATTGTTCCGGAGAACGGAGTCTTGGTCATTTTGCCCATGAGGCATGGTTCGCATGTGTCAAATGATTCATAATCGAGAGACTCTAAAAGTCCATCAGCATGGAGCTTCTTCATGCGCTTGACACCAATGTGACCAAGGCGGCAGTGCCACAAGTATGTGGGACTATCGTTATCAACTTTACATCCTTTGGTATTCAAACTATGAATATGTGTAATATTACATTCGAGATTCATTAAGAATAAACCATTGACCATCGGAGCATGACCATAAAACATATCTCTCATATAAATAGAACAACCATTATTCTCGGATTTAAATGAGTAGCCATCTCGTATCAAACGAGATCCTGATACAATGTTCATGCTCAAACTTGGCACTAAATAACAATTATTGAGGTTTAAAACTAATCCCGTAGGTAAATGTAGAGGTAGCGTGCCGACGGCGATCACATCGACGCTGGAACCATTCCCGACGCGCATCGTCACCTCGTCCTTCGCCAGTCTCCGCTTATTCTGCAGCTCCTGCTGTGAGTTACAAATATGAGCAACGGCACCGGTATCAAATACCCAGGAGTTACTACGAGGACTGGTAAGGTACACATCAATTACATGTATATCAAATATACCTTTGGTGTTGCCGGCCTTCTTATCCGCTAAGTATTTGGGGCAGTTCCGCTTCAAAGGACCCTTCCCTTGCAATAAAAGCACTCGGTCTCGTGCTTGGGTCCATTCTTTGACTTCTTCCCGGCAATCGGCTTATCGGGCGCGCGCAACATCCTTGCCGTCCTTCTTGAAGTTCTTCTTGCCCTTGCCCTTCTTGAACTTAGTGGTCTTATTGACCATCAACACTTGATGTTCTTTCTTGATTTCAACATCTCGCTAACTTCAGCATTGAAAATACTTCAGAATGGTCTTCACCATCCCTCGCATATTGTAGTTCATCACAAAGCTCTTGTAGCTTGGTGGGAGCGATCAACGATTCTGTCAATGACCGCCTCATCGGGGAGGTTAATGTCCACTGGTCGGCGGTTGTGCAACCTGCACATTTTGAGTATGTGCTCACTAATGTAACTATTTTCCTCCATCTTACAACTATAGAACTTGTCAGAGACTTCATATCTCTCGACCCGGGCATGAGCTTGGAAAACTAGTTTCAGCTCCTCAAACATCTCATATGCTCCGTGTTGCTCAAAACGCTTTTGGAGCCCCGGTTCTAAGCTGTAAAGCATGCCGCACTGAACGAGGGAGTAATCATCAGCACGAGACTGCCAAGCGTTCATAACGTCTTGGTTCTCTGGGATGGGAGCGTCACCTAGCGGTCCTTCTAGGACATATTATTTCCTGGCAGCTATGAGGATGATCCTCAGGTTCCGGACCCAATCCGTATAGTTGCTGCCATCATCTTTCAGCTTGGTTTTCTAGGAAGCAGCGTTGAAGTTCATGTTGACATGGCGTTGGCCATTTGATCTACAAGACATATTTGCAAAGGTTTTAGACTAAGTTCATAATAATTAAGTTCATCTAATCAAATTATTCAATGAACTCCCACTCAGATTAGACATCCCTCTAGTCATCTAAGTGTTACACGATCCGAGTCGACTAGGCCATGTCCGATCATCACGTGAGACGGACTAGTCATCGTCGGTGAACATCTTCATGTTGATCGTATCTTCCATACGACTCGTGTTCGACCTTTCGGTCTCTGTGTTCCGAGGCCATGTCTGTACATGCTAGGCTCATCAAGTTAACCCTAAGTGTTTTGCATGTGTAAAACTGTCTTACACCCGTTGTATGTGAGCGTAAGGATCTATCACACCCGATCATCATGTGGTGCTTCGAAACGACAAACTTTAGCAACGGTGCATGCGATTAGGGAGAACACTTCTTGAAATTGTTGTAAGGATCATCTTATTTACTACCGTCGTTCTAAGTAAACAAGATGCATAAACATAATAAACATCACATGCAATTATATAGTAGTGACATGATACGGCCAATATCATATAGCTCCATTGATCTCCATCTCCGGGGCTCCATGATCATCTTGTCACCGGCATGACACCATTATCTCCATCATCGTGTCTTCATGAAGTTGTCACGCCAACGACTACTTCTACTTCTATGGCTAACGTGTTTAGCAATAAAGTAAAGTAATTTACATGGCGTTCTTCAATGACACGCAGGTCATACAAAAATAAAGACAACTCCTATGGCTCCTGTCGGTTTTCATACTCATCGACATGCAAGTCGTGATTCCTATTACAAGAACATGGTCCCATACATCACAATATATCATTCATCATTCATCACAACTTCTGGCCATATCACATCACATGACAATTGCTGCAAAAACAAGTTAGACGTCCTCTAATTGTTGTTGCATCTTTTATGTGGCTGCAATTGGGTTCTAGCAAGAACGTTTTCTTACCTACGAATAACCACAAAGTGATTTTGTCAACTTCTATTTACCCTTCATAAGGACCCTTTTCATCGAATCCGCTCCAACTAAAGTGGGAGAGACAGACACCCGCCAGCCACCCTATGCAACTAGTGCATGTTTGTCGGTGGAACCGATCTCACGTAAGCGTACGTGTAAGGTTGGTCCGGGCCGCTTCATCCCACAATACCACTGAAGCAAGAAAAGACTAGTAGTGGCAAGCAAGTTGACAAGATCCACGCCCACAACAAAATTGTGTTCTACTCGTGCAATAGAGAACTACGCATAGACCTAGCTCATGATGCCACTGTTGGGGAACGTTGCAGAAAATTAAAAATTTTCCTACGGTTTCACCAAGATCCATCTATGAGTTCATCTAAGCAACGAGTCAAGGGAGTGAGATTGCATCTCCATACCACTTGTAGATCGCGTGCGGAAGCGTTCAAGGGAAGGGTGATGATGGAGTTGTACTCGCCGTGATTCAGATCACCGATGACCAAGTGCTGAATGGACAGCACCTCCGCGTTCAACACACGTACGGGGCGAGAGACGTCTCCTCCTTCTTGATCCAGCAAGGGGGAAGGAGAGGTTGATGATGATCCAGCAGCACGACGGCGTGGTGGTGGATGCAGAACTCGGCAGGCTTCGCCAAGCATCAAGGGAGGAGGACGAGGTGTAGCAGGGGAGGAGGCGCCAATGCACAGGTGCGGCTGCCCTCCCCCTGCCCTCCTTTATATAGGCCCCCAGGGGGGCGGCGGCCCTGGGAGATGCAATCTCCCAAGGGGGCGGCGGCCAGGGGGGTGGAGTACCCCCCAAGGCAAGTGGGGCGCCCCCCACCCTAGGGTTTCAACCCTAGGCGCAGGGGGTGGGCCAAGGGGGGCGCACCAGCCCACTATGGGCTGGTTCCCCTCCCCACTTCAGCCCCTTGGGGCCCTCCGGGATGGGTGGCCCCACCCGGTGGACCCTTGGGACCCTTCCGGTGGTCCCGGTACAATACCGAGTGACCCCGAAACTTTCCCGATGGCCGAAACAAAACTTCCTATATATAATTCTTTACCTCCGGACCATTCCGGAACTCCTCGTGATGTCCGGGATCTCATTCGGGACTCCGAACAACATTCGGTATGCTGCATACTCATATTCATACAACCCTAGCGTCACTGAACCTTAAGTGTGTAGACCCTACGGGTTCGGAGACACGAGACATGACCGAGACGACTCTCGGGCAATAACCAACAGCGGGATCTGGATACCCATGTTGGCTCCTACATGCTCCTCGATGATTTCATCGGATGAACCACGATGTCGAGGATTAAACAACCCCGTATACTATTCCCTTTGTCAATCGGTACGTTACTTGCCCGAGACTCGATCGTCGGTATCCCAATACCTTGTTCAGTCTTGTTACCGCAAGTCACTTTACTCGCATCAGTAATGCATGATCCGTGACCAAACACTTGGTCACTTTGAGCTCATTATGATGATACATTCTTGAGTAGGCCCAGAGATACCTCTCCGTCATACGGAGTGACAAATCGAGCCTCGATCCGTGTCAACCCAGCAGACACTTTCGGAGATACTGTAGTGCACCTTTATAGTCACCCAATTACGTTGTGACGTTTGGTACACCCAAAGCACTCCTACGGCATCCGGGAGTTACACGATCTCATGGTCTAAGGAAAGGATACTTGACATTGGAAAAGCTCTAGCAAACGAACTACACGATCTTGTGCTATGCTTAGGATTGGGTCTTGTCCATCACATCATTCTCCTAATGATGTGATCCCGTTATCAACGACATCCAATGTCCATACCCAGGAAACCATGACTATCTGTTGATCAATGAGCTAGTCAACTAGAGGCTTACTGGGGACATATTATGGTCTATGTATTCACATGTGTATTACAATTTCCGGATAATACAGTTATAGCATGAATAAAAGACAATTATCATGAACAAGGAAATATAATAATAATCCTTTTATTATTGCCTCTAGGGCATATTTCCAACAGTAAGGCCTTTCTTTTCCCCTATGAGGTCTGCGCGGCTCAGCTGTGTAGGGGCACGGGTGTGGAGTGCAGGCGTGCAGAGCGGCGCGACTGGCTGCCTTGGTGCACAAAGGTGTGGACCCAGCCATGGTGTTCATGATGACCACGTGCTGCGTAGATTTGGCGCCCTGGTCTGAGTGTCGATGAAATGCGCGGGGTGAGATGCTGTGATGGGCACGGCTAGGCGCACTAGTGCGAACCGGAGGTGTGCGGGCGTGGATCTATCCAATGTCGCATGGATTTGGCGGCGACGAGGTGCGGCGCGCTTGCGGGCACGGGGCGGACGCCCGCGGCTACTCTGTGCATGATCTGGCGATGCAGTGGCTCCAAGATGGCGTGTGCATGTGGCTCCGGGGCGTAGTTGTCCTCTGGCGCGAATCTAGCGTCCTGGGCTAAGGTTTGCAGATGCTGAGGTGATGGCGACGGGTTGTTGGGCACATGATCGGGCGAGACAGCTCCTGATCCGGCGAGTTGTCGCTCGGGCGGCTCCTTGTTGCGACACACGGGGTGGGAGGATGCAAGGGGACGGGCCCAGGTCTGGTTGACGAGCAGTGGTGGCAGTGTTTGGCAGTGGAATTGTCATCTAGCGGGTGCGTCGCTTTGTCCTCAACCTTTATAAAACATTAAAAATATGTGTATGCTCATGCAGTGGTATGCTCATGAAGTGTAAAATGATTATTCGCTCAACCTTTAGAAAACATTATACAACTTAAAAATGTTTGTACCATTTTAATAATGTTCACACATTAAAAATATGTATTTGACATTTTTTTTAAATTTTATACGACAATCTATATGTAACTCAAAAAAAAAGTCTTAACATTCTAAAAAAATGTACATTATACTTAAAAAAAATGTCCGTGAGTTTCAAAATATGTTTTTGATGTTTTACAAAAATATTATTCAAAATATATTCGCAAGATTAAACTATATCTTGTCTCACTCAGAAAGATGCTTCAACGTGTGTTTCAAAAATGGTTCACCCGTATTATGAAAATAATGATCAAAAACATGTATTAGAAAAAATATTTATCATGGACTTGAACAACATTAAACGTGTATAAAAAATTTAGATGTATACGAAAATGTACAATGGATATGAAAAAGTAGACAACAAAGCTTTAAAAAAAAAGTAGACAACAAAATATATAGTTGAATAAATGACAACTATGTGTTCACAAATTTGAAAAATACTTCTGAGATTCAAAAAAGTTCGCATCTTTGTGAATAACTTGAATAAACTTCAATAATTTCATTGATTGAAAATTTGAAAAATACTTACGGTATTCAAAAAAGTTCAGAAAAGTTCATTGATTGAAAATTTTCATGGATTCATTAAATTTCATAGATTTGAATAAACTTTCGTGGGTTAAACAAAGTAAATTTCGGAAAAAAAAATCGGATTTTAAAAATGTTCCCAAAATTTCAAACAACCATGATTTTGCCATCAAAGTTCCCAAAAAATGTAAAAAAATGCTCGCCAATTTAAACAATGTTCATGATTTTGGGAAAAGAGCTCGGTTTTGAAAAAAGTATACGAATTTGGAAAAAATGAAAAACTGGAAAAAGGTTATCCACGAAAAAAAAAACATACGAATTATAAAAAGTTTATGAATTTGTAAAAAGGTTCACTAATTTGGAAAACTACAAGAAATACGATAAAATTCCCGAAGCTGAAGAATTACATAAATTTTCAAAAACTTATGAGTTTAACATGCTTTTCAAACATAATGAACAAAATTATAAGAAGCCAGAAAAAAGTACCAAACTTAAAAAAATAAAAATCCCAAAAAACGAACAAAAGCCGGTAATAAACCACAGAAAAATTTCGTGAAAGAACCCGTACCTTTTCAATGGAAGCGACGGGCCCCATTTGCCATTTTTCCCTTCAGTGCCGCAACGGGCGCTAAAGAGGATTTTTGGACATGCCGGGTTTAATATAATCGGTGCCTCCAATTCGACCCCCAGCACCTCCACTGCAATCCGGTTTCGGGAAGATTCTTGACCCTTCCCAAACCTGTTATCTTTTTGTGTTCGGTTATTTTCTTCTTTCCTTTTTCACTCTTATTTTCCGAATTTTTTTTTTCCAAATTTCATGATCCAATGAATAGTTTTTTAAAACTGAAGGTACAATTTTTTTGAATTTTAATTCCTTTCATCAAATTAAAAAATTGCTCTTGTTTTCCTTACTTTGCAAATTGTTTTAATACATGAACATTTTTCGATTCAGGAACAATTTTTTCAAGTATAACACAAAACAAAATTTGGAACATTTATTGAAAACGTGAACTGTTTTGAAACCATCGAATTTGTCAAGTTTATGAACAGTTTATCGAAATTATAAAGATTTTTAAATTTTCATATATTTTTTGCAAATGCATGAACATTTCCTATAATCTTGAGCATTTTGTTTTGTAAATTCGTGAAAAAAATGTCTTCCAGATTTAAACGAATATCACGGATATTTTGGCGTTATCATGAACATTTTTTGTCAGTGACCATTTATCATTCCCCAATCATTATTTGAAATAAGAATTTGTTTTTGAATTCACAAACGCTTTTTTTTGACAATTTGCAACTGTTTTGAAATACTGAATTATTTTTAAAAAGAAAAAAAACTAAAAACAGACTAGAGAAAACAGAAACCAAGAAAAGAGTCTTCCGCCCCGCACATGAGCCGGCCCATGAGGTCGCACGGGTCAGGGGGCTGTGTGCTAGAAAATCCTATTTGGCACTCGCTACGTCAAACAGTCGACCAAACGCACAGGCAAAACCCCTTAGCGCTACAAATGGGCCCGCCCATTTTACCACAACTAGCAATCCGGTTTTCCCCTTGCATCCCTTTGATTCTGAAGGACTAGTCCGGTCCATTTTCACTCCCTTTGATTCTGAGGAAATCCTAAAGATACCATTGTGTACGCGTACAGTTTCAGACTTCTGGGCATGGCACGAGGAACGACGTGGTATTTTCAGTGTTGGCTCGGCGTACCGTATGATTTTGAGAACAAAAACCAATCGAGAGGCATGGCTGCATGAAACGGAAGGATCATCATTTGTTGAGCATGAAAGCAAGGATTGGAGCAGCATCTGGCACATCCAAGTACCGTCAAAGCTTAGGATGTTCGTCTGGAGGTTAGCTAGACAGTCTATGCCCTGCGGTGAGTTGCTTATGCATCGCCATATGTCGACAGAAGATACATGCAATCTCTGCGGGGCGAGAGACACATGGAAGCATGCGTTACTGACATGTCCGATGTCCAGCAGTGTATGGGCGCTGGCCCCTGAACATCTGGTGCAACACCTTGTTGATCGCCAAGAGGAGAGCCCAAAGGACTGGCTATTTGTGCTACATGATATATTGAGTAAGGAAGATTTTGTTCGGCTTGTTGTCACGTTGTGGGCAATTTGGGGAGCGAGAAGGAAAGCAATCCACGAGGCCATATTCCAGTCACCATTATCTATACATGGTTTCATCACGCGATACCTGGCTGAGCATCAAGTGTTGAATACTGTATCGTCGAAGCCGGCGGCAGCAAAGCCCGTTAGATCGACTATTTGGCAACCGCCGGTAGCGGACAGTGCAAAGGTAAACGTGGATGATGCAGTACCCCAAAACAGAAGATATGGAGCCGTGGGTGCGATAAGCAGGAGCGCTGATGGATCGTTCCTGGGAGCCTCAGCCCTAGTGTTCAGACATGTTTCAGAACCGGAGACTTTGGAAGCTTTGGCCATTCGAGAAGCCCTTGCTCTATCAGATGATTTATACTTGTGGAGGATCCATGTGGCGTCTGACTGCAAAGTGGTGGTTGAGGACATTACGAAGGAGAATGCATCTCGGTATGGAGCAATCATACATGAAATAATAGATCACTCGTCTTTTTTTGATTTTTGTAAGTTTAGCCATGAATTTAGGAGCTCAAATTATGAGGCTCACAATTTAGCGAAGCATGCACTTTCTCTAGGTGTTGGCCGCCATGTTTGGTTAGGCCAGCCCGGAGATCTTCCGTTCGTCCCTGTAAACATTGTGACGGTTTAATAAAAGCTTCGCGAGATTGTCTCAAAAAAAAAAGCAATCCGGTTTTCGGAACCCTCTAGAAGGTTCCCTGACGCCATATTTTTCATTCTTTTACCAGTTTTCTGTGTCTTTTCTCCCCTTTTTTCTTTTATCCCTTTTTTTGTTACTGTTCCTTATTCTTCTTTCTTTTTCGTTCCTTCTTTTTGTTTTCTGTTTTTTATCTTCTTTTTTCCTTTTTTTCTTCAAGGTTATTTATCTTTTAGAAACAAAGCTTATGTTAGAAACTTGTTCTTTAGGTTTTAAAAAATATTCTTGCTTTTTTAAAAATGTTCTGAACGCTTTTGTTAAAAAAAATCACATTTTTTCAAAAAAATATTGGGTACTTCAGAAAATGTTTCGTTTTTCAAAAAGAATTTGATAATTTTAAAAAATGTGCACGTTCCATTTTTTTCAGGACTTTCAAAATTGTTCAATTTCAATATTTTATTCAAAAATCTCAAAAAATGTTCTTGTTTTTAAATTTTGTTCGGGAGTTTCAAAATATTTTTGCATTACCGAATTTTGTTTAGCACTTTCGAAAATTGGTCCTGATTTTCCGAAAAATAATCAGTTCTAAAATTTAGGTTGCAAATTTCGTGATCTTTTGTGTTTCATAGATCACTTCATTATTTTCAAAAAAATTATGCTTTTGAAATTCCAGAAGTATTTCGGATCTGTGCTACAGGTTAGTTCTTCATGTTTGACACTAGCTCAACCGGTAGTACCATGTTGTGTATAGCATGAGGTCCTGGGCTTGAATTCCTGCGAGGGCGTCCTTTTTTAGCTACAGTGTGCTGTCGCTAGCCATATTCATGGGCCGGCCCAGTTGTAGACCCGCCAGTGCGAAACCGTGTCTGTTTGCCGTAGAGAGCAGCATATAGGAGGTCTCGTGCGTTTCGCGCAAGAAAAAGGAGGTCTCGTGCGTGCTTTCCTGCTTTCTGTACATAGGTCGCCATATAGGATGTCCGCTCTTTGCGGCAAGTAGTCGCCCAATCGCACAGGGGCTGTCTACTTGGCCCGGCCCACTGTGGTGCTCCAGTGGAGAGAGGGTACAAAAATGGCAAAAAATGGTTCAAATTTCCTGGGATTCGTACCTGCACGACACGCTGGTGTGCGTTCGAGGAAAGCCGGCATGAATGAAGTGCTCTTGCGGCAGATATGCATCATGAAACTAAAAGAACATGGAACTATCGAACTTAAATCTTATGGAAAAAATCACGAGCAAATCTGTAAACTTACGATTTTTTTTAAATCTACTAAAATCATGAACTCATTTTGAAATTCCCGCACTTTTTCGGGAAATATGAACTTTTTTTTTTAAAAAAATCTGAAAACAGAAAAAAATTGTTCCTGAAAGCACAATCACTTTCAAAATAATTCGAAAAATATGAATTCCTGAGAATTGCGACTCTTTTTATGAATACGTGCACAAACTATAGAAAAACCGGACATTTTTTGAAAACCGTGAACATTGTTTATAAAACTAGAACAATTTCTCGAACTTCAAACAATTTTTTATAATCCGAACTTTTTTGAAAGCACGATCAAAACAAGAAAGATTTTGGACACTTTTTTAATTTGTGAACAAAAATTGAAAACTAGAACTATTTTTGAAACAATTTTTTTGAAAGCACAAACATTTAGAAAATTTGAGAACAAAATTTGAACGGAGAATAATTTGAAAATCCCGAACAAGTTTGAAAATGCGAACATCTTTTTAAGACTTGAACAATTGTTTTGAAAACCGGAACATTTCTAAAACTTTGGACATTTGTGGCAAAATGCGAACAATTATTTAAAATACATAAAATTTTATTAAATGCAGACAAAATTATAATTATTTTGACATTTGTAAAATTCTGAAATGAAAATAACGAGGAATAGAAAAATAAAAAAGAAACAGAAAAAATGAAAAAGAAATTGAAAAAACAGAAAATAAAAAAAAGGGGGAGAAGAAAAAAGAAATAGAAATAAATAAAAGAAAAAACGAAAAAGAAACAGAAGAAAAAGTTTCAGGAACCTCCTAGAAGGTTCCCAAAACCAAAAACAACCGGCTGGGAACCAGCAAGAAGATTCCCAAAACCGGAATTGTTGATGCATTTCACGCGCCAGCCCACCCGCTAATGCGCTCGTCAATCTCCTGTGGGTCGCCCCGACAATTTGCCGCTCGCTGCGGTAAATAGGGTTTTGCATGTAATCAACCGATGCATCAGCGATGGGCCACTCGGCCGCTCAGTTCACTTATTCCATCAGGAGGAGCGTAGTGCGGGAGTCGTATTCGCATAGTCGTGCTGCTAATAGCTAGCAGACGCCTGCGGCCTGCATAAACCTCAACAGTGAAAAGCTGACGCATGCAAACTTGCAAAGTGCCTATGTCAAAATGAAAACCCTTCCAAAGTGTTATTTGTTAGTGAAGTGTATCTTTTTATGTCAATGAAAGCAGCAAAAAAGGTTAAAATGTCAGCCCAGCTGGCTTATCCATAAAAACAACAATTGCTTTTGAGTAGTAGCTTAATTTGGGAAGACACACTAATTAAACTGATAATATCTCCTCTTCATTTTAACCCTTTTTTCATCTAGTCAGTTAGTGTCTCACAGCACGTCGTGTGTGAGTGGACATCTGTAGATGTGTGCTTAAGGTGTGATGGGATTGATGCATCTATACAATGATTCTGTTATGGGTGGATAATGTTGCAGTCTGCCATCATCTGTTTTCGTTTTGGATGGGGTTGGTTTGCTGGCACATGGAGCTGAATGATCAAAAACTAGTGCAAGGGCGGGCTCACATCGCATGGTGCGTGGTCCTTGCAGGAGCACTCGCTGTCTGTATGTGTCTTGTGTCCCCAACTGGCTACACAATGGAATGATGGATCCAAAGTACAGTTTGATCTACATTGAAGCAGGCTCCATCCATATTATTTCTCTTTTCTTCTTCTTTTTGTTGAGAAACATGGGCCTGCTTGTTGGCATCTTGAACCGATCGACTGATAGTTGTGATCATTGTGTCCAGAACAGACCAGAGATTCCAGACAGGTAGTTCATGGAATGGGCATTGCTTTGTTGCTGCATCGTCAGCCTTATCTATTGGAATCTGGCAAGAATTTTGTAGTGCCTGTGGGTTCATCTTGTCTATCCGGACTAGTAGTGCAAGTGCGGGTGCCGCATGTCTATTGGCTCTGTTATTGTGCACATGGATCTTTTATCTAGTATTACTACTACATTGGCAATATATCTTTCTCGCGGGGCTACCTGTGATCATGAGTACGAGCTAGGGCATTACCTAGAACTGGATGACTAGCTTCTTCTTTTTTTTGAGCTAAGGATGACTAGCTAATCTGACTGTCATACTAATTAGTTAATATTGGCCTTTTTTGGCAGGGAATTATTATTGGCTTTGCATCTACATGGATCCGGTCCTATATTGTTTCCTGTCATTGTCAGTGTCTGCATCGATCTAGCTTAGCTTTCGGGTGTGAACTTCTGACAAACGACCGTACAAGTATATTCTTGTGTTATCCCTTCGTTCTATACTTACGGGCACATGTAATCCTAAACTAATTAAGATAAGGACCTAGCAAGCTAGGACTTGTCAGTGGAGCTGGCCTTTTAATACTTTCATTGTCATGTTGCAGCAGTACCATTGGCACTAGTTTAAGGCCGATCGAGCTTGATTGTCGCCAACCTTTCATGTAAGTCAATGGCGAGCTAGGTGATCCACTGGTTGTTAATTAGTCAGTACTACCAACTAATATGTCAGGCATATTAGTAAGCCTAACCGATCAAATAAGTAGATCAAATGTTTCGTTGTCGGCTAGCGGGATCAGATCGGTCGAACTGGTATGCGGGTCGATACGGGTGTATGTTGAACAAAACACGGGCGCAGGCCTACAGCCACACGTGTGCATGTATTTACTTGGCAAATGACAAGTTGCAATTCGAGCAGGCACCAACGCAACGGAATGATCGATCCAAAGTACAGTCTGATCAACATTGAAGCAGGCTCTGCCAAATCTGCCACATTTTCTAGTGCCTAGTGGTTCACCCTCTCTATCTGGTCCAGTGCAAGTGTGGGTGCCGACATGTAGCCACGCGCAACAAATCACTAGCCAAAATCACTGGGGGATAAACACAAATCATTAGTGTTTGGGGGCAGGGGGAGGGGGAATGCTCGAAAAATTCTAATCTAAGCCCTCTCAACATAGCTCCGCCACTAAATTGCACACGATCCAGGATCGAGAGAATGATTGGCTCTGTCTGCTATTGTGCATATCTAACATTCCAGTTGCTCTTCGAAGAAGAAGAACATATATGTCAGCTGCCAACATATCTTTCTAGATGGCCTGATCACAAATTATTTCTTTTCTATCATCATGGATTTATGCGCAAAAAAATATAATTAGGGATCCATTTCACCGAAACGAAACCAAATGTTCAAACAAGATTAATTTAGAAGCACAACATTTTGATCTCGTAAGGTGTCTTGCATTGTGAGTCCTATTTTTCCCTTTGTTGTCACTGTTAGTCTCCGTGTCTGGTATACATATTTTTCAGATGTGAACATTTAACAAACAACGGCAGAAGGGGAGAAAGAGTACTATGTAGTACCGTATAGTCTTTTAGTATCCTTTCGTTCTAGTATATGGGAATATAGTAATCTTGGAGTAAATTGCCGAAACCACCACAATTGTGTCGCTCAGTGCCTAAAAACAACGCTTTCATAAAAGTTTGTTGTTATCTACTCTTTTGATAACAATTATATGTAGTTTACAGTGTGTATATTTGTTGTTGTTCTGCACCTATATGCTCTTGTTTCTACCTGACTTGGCCAACATATGTTGTCAAGCATCGTTGATTAACCTCTTTGACAGACCCGAAATGTTTTGTCCATGGAAAATTGTTGAAAACATATCAAGGCAATTGCAAATGTCACAACACATTCATCCCAAGAGGATAATATCATTGTACTAAATCGTCATCTAAAAGTTTACGCATGCTCTTTGACCAATCTTTCAATTGTGGCTGATTAGATTACACATCAATTGTTTATGATAAAATTAAGACTTCGACTATGATCATGTCAATTCAACTATTTATGACTTATGTGTGACACTCGTCTATTATACAAAACATTTTCACTTCCACAACTCATTTTTAGTTAAAATGCTAACTAGCTTTTCTAGTCCATTCAACCCTGTCTCTACATTCATAGTGAGTATTCTTTATCACTTATCCGACAACATTAACCACATAGTTGCATTGGTAAAATTAATATAAAATTTATTGCTATACCCAAACAACATTATTATAAACACAACAACCCTTAAATATAATTCTATTTTGTTGGGAAAATTACGTTATTTAAAAAATAAGTATTTAATTATTATTTTAATTGAATTAATTATAAATGCAACGCAAGTACAAGATATGAGAAGACAACATCCATATCAAATTATTTTGGCCTCTCTTTTTTGTATTAAATCATGTATATATATATATTTATCTATGCATGTTCCTTTTAAGTTGCTATATATAAACATATTTTATAGAATGATCTACAACGCACAAGTCTAAATAATACTGTAATAGATATTAAAACATACATTTGGTAGCTAAATTTGAACTAATATAAAATTATATAATGTATGAGGTGTCAACAAGTCGTCGGTTGTTTGAGTTACTTCTCACCCTTACTATCTGGCATTGTTCATTCTTATTCTTTCATGATCTACTCGTCTATGTCTCCTAACCAATATACCCCACTAATTGAAACATAATAATGCATTTTGATAAGCTATTCTGGAAGCCAAATATTGTAGAAATAGTAAATGTAAAGAAGAAGAATTGCAACTTTTCATTTCCCTCACGCATGGGCGACTAGCACAAAGTTCTCCTCGCTTCTAAGCTTCATCAACCAGCTCGTGGATTCGCCTCCCCTCCGCCTGTCGTTCCGGTGGCTGGAGGCTAGGAGGGGAATCTCAGTGCCTCTACTCCAACGAGTAGTATAGGTTAGGGTCTTTTAGTCATCACAGAGGCGGCGCTCATGCATATGGCGGCTGTCCGGTGAAGCTGATCCACTAGGATTCAAGGGAGGCAATCAACCATCAGTTCCTGGAAGCCTTCATGGCAAATTATGTGCGCCACCACCAGCGGTGATTAATGGAGTAAGTTACTGTTATCCCAACTTCAGCAATTTCGTGCATGTATACATGCTTCATTCTATGATGCTCTCTTGTCCCCCGATTCTTGTTATGGTTTTTGGCTATGTTTCCCCTCTATCTTCATTTTTCCTTTCCCTATGATGCCCTCTTTGACCCGATTCATTCTGATTGTCTTTCCAATCTCAAATTTGTACAGGTGGTGTTCATCATGGACTCATGGTTCTCAGTGTGCTTAACTTTCACTTGACAATCTCCAAGGATGCTGGCCAGGTAAATTAGCTCCATGGGGCTGTCATCTCTGCATGTTTTTAGATTATACATTTGACCTTCAAAAGGATGGACTCCTGGTTAAATCTTGGGAGTTTGGTTATATTTTGGTTTGGAAAAAATTTCACTTGATAATCTGCAATGGCTGCCGGCGAGGTAAATTAATTCCATGGGCTTCCATACCTCATCTCTTCATACTTTCAGATTATGCTTTTGATCTTCAAAATGATACATATTTAAATCATTAAATTGAGTTCACTAGCGTGCTAGATTTTGAATAGCAATGCTTTGGACGTAAACTACAGCAATATGGTTCCTCAAGGGAGTTCATTCGGTCCTTAGGACAGTTCTAGAATTTCAACCTTTCTAATCTTACACTAATTTGACAACTACTGTTTTGAAAAGTTCGAGAGGTGATTCTGGCCTGTGTAGTTTTACCTTATGGTGTAGTATTTTCTTAGTCTTCCAATACATGAAAAACATTATTTACTCAAGCTGAAATCATGGAGATATGGCCTACTTGTATCAGTTAATTTTGTGCTTCTGATTGCTGTCGAGTAATACAACATTTGTCAGGTTTATTTTCCCGTGACTTTTTTGCCTTATATTCTAATAACGTTGTTGTTACTAAACATCCATCTTTAGGTTTGGACGCTCTTGAATACTATGTTGGGTACCCCTTTCCTTCCCTCGGAGTTTTAGACAGTTCAGCTAAGGTATTTGCCACTTAAATCATGCTGCGTCATAAACACAATAACTTTAAAAGTACAAATTGCTAACTATTACTTATTTTGACATACCGTAGATTGCCCTCCTGTTCTTGAAGATACTGGATTATCAAGACTTCACCATTCCTCCACGGTATCCACTCCATTAGACATAATATATATTTCTTAAATATAGATTAACTAATGTCAATTTCACTTTTCCTTTTTTAACAAATATAAAGCAATTTCAAACTTCCATGTTTCATGCATGTATATATTTATGAAAAAATATTCCTACCATTTCATTATCAAAATAGAGAGGCGCAGCAACGCGTGTCATCATGATCTAGTTTACATATTAGAATGAATGATATGGTGGCATCAATATGAATAATTATGTGGACTAGCTAGTAGAATCTCTATAATTATATTAAAATTGGTAATATTTTGGACCGATGAGATCGATATAGCTAGCTACTATAGCTATAGATTGCAATTGATATATGGATATATGTACGAATATGATATATATATGGGAACTTAATTAGGAATATGAAATAAAATTATATGGATGATATATATATATATATATATATATATATATATATATATATATATATATATTCTCCTTTTATTTTCTTCATATAGCACATGTTATAATTTTTATTGATAGTATAGGTCAATTGATGTCGATGTGCATTGTAGAATTCAGCAATTGATAACAAAATAAAAGAAAATGGAAGAGAGAAAGAAATTAGAAAAGGGAAAAACTTAATATAGTAAAAACATTATGTTAAAATGTAAATATGTATGCATAAATTACATGTGGTCAAATATTTGTAAACGATATATCTTTCATTGTGTTGTGTTACACGTGTACTAGCTTTATGTATTTTTTGAATAATGACAACTTATTAATTCATTTGTATATTTTTTTACAGATGGACAGCATTAGGGGATGGAACAAGCTCATTGAGGCATTAGCGTTTGGCGATGATGTTTTGTTGGCCAAGACGAGGGAGATGGCTTCTGGTATGACAACTACTGGCCCTTGGTTTGGAAGGCCAAGGATTTGCTCTAGGATACCCTGGAGTACGAGTGAGACTGGCTCGGGCCCACCTATGTTGGTGATAAGGCAGTCAGTGTGATGGAGATCCTCCTGTGGTGTATGAGTGAGGGGGGTGGATGGCATTTTGATCTGTCATACAAGTATGAAGACTACCGCTCTGTTACGCATCGGTCGACCGGCTCTCTGCAATCTGCATCACTAGCACCATTGCCCTAGCGGCGATGGCATCAACTAATGCATTCCTACACTCGCCGATGGCATGCAAGCTATTTTTTTTTTAAATGGAGGCAAAAGCTTTGCCTCATCTCATTAAATAAGAAGGATAAAGAAACATAGTTTCGGTCATTACAGGACCATATAGGTCCGATTACTCTCCCGGTAAAATATTTACCAAAAATCTAGCCCCTGCTATAACCCAAGTCTTTGCCTCGTCCCTAATCGTCGCTGCTACCACTTAAATCATGTTGCTAATGGCCCTAGCATTCCTTTTCATTCCAAATCTCCCAGCAGATTAGCATTTGCAGAGAGTTGACCGCCTTTCGAGAG